>OX376375.1:90767152-91114237 GCA_947369275.1 Nemotelus nigrinus | reverse complement strand
GTTTTTTAACATGAATAGGCCAGTTGACATTACTGCGGCTATATCTTGAGCATCGCCAAATATAGTAAATCGAGCATATTTGTGGAAGTATTGAGTACATATTGTGTATGTGAAGTTTTGTTTAAAGGTTTTGCTACATCTCGGTGTGAGGGAAAACGTTAGTCAAAACTATCGTTCTGACTAATTTCATTCAAGATGTTTTTTATTAAAAATCCGTACGTGAAATATCCGTGTATGGGCATTGCCTGTTGTAAATGTCAAAATGACCAGATACCATTACGTCATAGCTACAACGATTAAGTAGCATGACGACCCGTACTTCTAGACGGCATTGATTAAATGCTTTCTAGAAGTACGGACCGTCATGCAGAATTATGTCAGAGAAAGTGGCCAAAATGTCACGAAAAACACACGCATTTTTTTGGGACGTCCACGGGATATCATAAATTGTGCGGGTTGTGTTAAAGTGAGTGAAGTGAAAATGAAGTGAGATCTGCGGAGCAGTGCTAGTTAATAGTGAAAATTAATGCGGCACGTGCGGTATAGTGTGAGAAATTTGATTTGAAATAAGTATCAGTTTCTGTTAGGTTATGTGATGCTTCCTGTCGATTTGCTATCGATAACATTGATTGAAAATTCGCCGCATATGTTGAACTGGTTCTTTGATTTGAATAGGCCAGTTGACATTAATGCAGCTATTTCTTGATAATCCCCAACTATAGTAAATCGAGCAAATTTGTGGAGGTTTTTGTGTGTGTACTGTGTATGTGAAGTATTGTTTACATGTCGTGCAACACCACAGTATGCGAGAAAACCTTAGTCAAAATGCATTTTATGAGTAAATATTATTATTACACCTCCACGCACAAAAAACTAACGTTTTATCTATATTTTAGCTAAGAGTCCGCACGTGAAATCTCCGTATATATCGGCACTGGTGGGGTTTACAGCGTGTGGACCAAATGTGGCCTGACCCAATGCCTTCTAGAAGTACGGGCCGTCATACTACGTAATCGTTGTAGCTTTGACGTCATTTTTGCTGGTCATTTTGACATTTCCACCTGGCAGTGCCGTTATACACGGAGATTTCACGTGTGGATTTTTAGCTGAAATACAAATAAAACGTTAGTTTTTAGTGCGTGGATGCGTTGTAATAATAATATTAAGTCATAACTTGCATTTTTTGTCAATCAATTGTATCGACAGTAAATCGACACGAAACATCACATAGCCTAACAACGGATACACATTTCGTAGCGAATTTTTAAAATTATACCGCACGCACCGCATTAATTGTGTTTTAGCTGTTCACTAGCACTGTTCCGCAGATCTCACTTTATTTTCATTTCACTCACTTTAACACAACCTGTACAATTAACATTCTCCCGCGGACGTCCCATAAGGCCGAGTCCAGACTAAAGGCGTAGCGCAACGTAGCATATATTATCCAATGAAAGCGTAAGCGCCGTCGAGCGTAAAATTTGCAGATTGAGAGCGTATCATAGCGTAGCGTTATTGTAATACTTATTTATACACAGTTGTGAAAAGGTATTCAAGGTGACAAGTTTGGTTTCTTGAAAGTTAAATGATGGTGTCAGCAAAAATACGTCTTTTGCTGTCATTGGAAAATATTTTTCTTAAAAAAAAGTGTTTTTAAAGAAGAGAAATATCAGCGTACATGAAATCAATAAATTACGGAATAAATGTGGGGAATTTCATCATTTGTACCCACAACTTCGAAATTACCCAGACAAATTCCAGGAGTACGCCAGAATGTCTATCGAAACTTTTGACTACATACTAAGAAACATTGAAGGAGGTATTGTAAAGCAAAAAACAAACTTTTTTGAACCAATTTCACCAGAAGAAAGATTGATTGTTACTTTAAGGTAGGCAAATTTATACATTACAAAAATGAATACATACATGAAAATTGTAAATGTTAATATTTGCCAAAACTCTATCCGCTCACGAGACTGAGTCATCAAAAGTAGCCCAATTAGAGTGGGATGTTTGAGGTGTTTGGGCCTGTTCTGTGTATTTCAAAATAACACCTTGGAATTCATTTCGTATTTTTAACTTTTGTACTTGAGAAAAATGTTTCATAAATGGAAGCAAACTTTTAAAAAATAAAAGATCCTCATCTTTGTCCTCGTTTCTGTCTCGTAGAATATCCATTTCGAATAATCTTAGTTTTTTATCTTCTAAACGAATCATCTTACTATTATCACTGTCTCTGTTTGTTAGTTTTCTAACCTTTGATTTACCACTAAATTGAATTCCATTTTGAATTTCAGAGTCAACAGCTTCATCGCTGGGTGGTAAAATTTGAATTTCTGATTCCAAAATAGCTGTACCTTCCGCTAACGTAGAATTGTCGGCAAAAACAGTTCCTTCTGAGATATTTCCTTCTGTTTCTGAAGGTATAAGTTTATGTTTAGTAAATGACATCAAGTCATCATACTTGAATTTTACAGTAATCGATGATTTTGATGCAGCGGAACCTGATGGAATTTTAGGTTCATTTTTCAAAGCACGGCGATATTGGTCTTTTAAATATTTCCATTTCTTCTTACATTCCTCTTCTGCAACGTGAAATATAAATATATATATACATATGTATAGATTTGACACAAACATTAGAAATTTACATTGTTTCTTCTTAATTCAAGGTATTTGTCTACTGGAATATCATTTCGTGGACTCGCGTTCACTTTTCGAATGGGAGACAGTACGACAAGAAATATTATTAAAGAAACATGCGAAGCGATATGGTCAAAACTGTATCTTATACATCTGCAAATACCTTCAGAAGAGTCATTTTTGCAAATAGCGGATGACTATAACAAAAAACGTGATTTCCCCAACTGCGTAGGAGCAATCGATGGAAAACATTGCAGAATAAGATGTCCTCCAAATTCCGGTTCACTATACTACAATTACAAGAAATACTTTTCTGTTGTATTGCAAGGTGTTGCAGACTCACAGTGTCGATTTATTTTTGTAGAAGTTGGAGCCAAGGGAAGTCAAGCCGACGGAGGTACTTTTGCATCATCGCCTTTATATAAGGCAATTGTAGCTAAAATAAAAAAAAACTGCAACTACCAAATAAAACATATTTGCCAGGTTCGAACATTAAAGTTCCATTTGTTTTCGTTGCCAACGAGGCGTATCCGTTAACTTCATTTTTAATGAGGCCATTTCGAAGGAAAAGTTTAAATGCAGAAACCAAATTATTTAATGAACATTTGTCAAACGCACGACGCTGCATTGAATGTGCCTTCGGGATCTTGGCAATGAAATGGCGGCTTTTAACAAAGGAAATTGAAACAAATCTTCAAACAGCAAATTTGATTATTAAAACTATGTGTTTATTGCACAATATCATCATTGATCAGGAAAAAATTGAAGATTATTACGATTTATACTACATGAATAATAGCAGTAAAAATAAAGCGAACATGGAAAGAGATAGAAGGTACAATAATAACAAATATTGTGCAAAACAAATTCGGCATAACTTCACAGCCTTATTTTCAAACAAAACTACTAAATGAAGTCAAACTGTCCTAATTAAAATAATAGAATGTGTTCTTACTTGTGTACTTTCGTTTTTCCGCAACTTCTGCACACAATCTGTCCGATACGATTCTATTATAGTAAGTGCCTCCGCATACGGGTCGACATTCAATCGACGCGACTGCGACTCGAACTCCTTGCGATTTCCAATGCAAATGAATGGAGACCCGCACACGGGTCGACTTGCGCTCGACTCGTATTCGGTGCGATTGCGACTCGACTGGCACTCGTCTCGCTCGAATTGTTTGGAACGGGAAAAATCGAGCAAGACACGTGATATTTTTTTTTTTCGAAACATATGAAAGTGTTTTTTTTTTGTATAATGTTTGCATTATTAATTATTTTATTTTATATATTATTATGATTGGTTCTTTGAAAAATATGAGTGTTTCTGATAATGTATCACGTATGTATTTTTTTATATGTTTCCATGATGATGTTGCATAATGTAATGTTATATAATGTAATGTTATATACATTAAATTTTCCGATATATATTTTAATTATGTTGGCCACAAAATAGTTGCACCTACATACTCATAAAGGTTATTGATTTATGATCATGGTTCCCTTCTTGTCTATAAATCAGCATAGATAAAGCGGAGAATAATTGATACGAAAAACTCGATCGTTTTGCGGAATAAGCCGCCGAAAGCAGCATCAAAGTGGAATTGTTTTTGCGGGATGATTAAAATTGAAAATTTTATAGATAATGTTTTTTTGATAAAGTGGTTTCGAAAGTATGCACTGATTCTCATCAGACACCAGCTCACAGCGCTTACTTGGCTGATATGACCACTTGCAGTTGGAAATCAGTATTTTTTATTTACGTTAGTTGTGACAAATTTTAACATCTCCGCAAAACGCAACACAATCGAGAGATGAGAATCAGTGTATGCTTACGAACCACTTTGTCAAAAAAAAAAATGTTCAATAAAATGTTCAATTTTAATCATCCCGCAAAAACAATTCCACTTTAGCACCTATATATTTATTTAAGAAACAGCGAAGTGTTTATAATATAGTTTCCTAACAAAGAAACAAGCTTGCAATTTTTCAGGATGAATTTCCACTTACTGGAGAAGCTTTTAGTGAACACTGGTTGTTGCTGCTAATGGCTAATGATTCGATTGGTATTGACATTCTTAGATGATATAGCAGTGCCATCTGCGAGGATAGCAATTTTTCACTTAGGGTATGGATTCAAGAGAGGCGTATAGCTATTGAATTTAGTTGGACCCTGGGACACGCTTGTCGGAATATTAATGGAATTGCTTCATATCGGATTTAATAAAGGTCGGATCATTATTACTTGTAGTAATCCATAGTGGGTGAATATAAATTACACGTGACAAAGCGACATATACTAATAACATACAAGTATATAATCATAATATATACTAGCAATGTACATGTTGAAGGTCAGTGTGGCTATTGTTTAAAGTTTGCCTGTCTTTGAAACGTCTGAGTTTGATGCTTCAAATACATATTGGCCGAGGCCAGGCGAGCCGAAGTCAGACGAGACCGCCAACATGTGGACGGCATTTGACAGCTCGTCACGAATCGCCCTGACTCGTGCCTAAAACCCATTCCGATCGGAATTCGGACGAGCGCCGGCGAGCCCTGTCAAAGTCGTTTGTCTGGACCGTCCACACAATCGGGCTCGCCAGATTTCGCCTGGGCTCGGCCAATATGTATTTCCCACATGAAGAAACTCTGCACTGACACTGCAGCATCGGAAATAATGTTTGGAACTCAGCTGAGATTCATAAGCTGGATGACAGTATGGAGCGAGATGGTTTCTTCTCTTTTTTTCATGATATAAAGAAGACCCTATATTCCGATTAGATGGGGAGATAATTGGTAAGGGGAGCTGTATCGAATATTTAAAGTAAAAATCATAAGCAATGCAGATCTATATTTGATAATTTTACAGGCGAAAACACAATCGAACTTAAGCAATTTCCGCGTTGTGTCGCCATATCTTTCTTCGTCACTTGAACTACTCATCATGAGCGTTTTTAATAGCTTAATATATATGTATCTATGTATTTAATAATAATATCTCAACATTCAACCAAACTGAGAGACAAATCGTTTATACATGGAGTCTCTTGTCGCCTACTTTTGTCCTGCTTGTAGCTCAAAACTTAGCGTAGAAAACGACCCGTTTCGAGTTCGAGTCACAGTCGCTTCGATTGCATGTCGACCCGTGTGCGGATGCGATTGTCTACTTCGCGTGTGACGCCTATGACGTTTCGAGTTCGAGTCGCGTCGATTGAACGTCCACCCGTGTGCGGAGGTACTAACACTTGTCACTCATGTTCCATAACGATGGTCGAATACATACTTCGCTTATTAAAATTTCACAGTCCCTTGAATTTTCCACAAATCAAACGCGACTGCCACTTTCTACGAGCGTAAAAATTCCAACCATGCGGAAGTTCAAATTACGCTCATCTACGTTACGCTACTCTACGCTACGCTGCGCTGGCTATATACGCAATATCTCAGAAACAATGGATTTGGAAAAACAACCGCTTACGCTACGCTGCGCTTTTAGTCTGCGCTCGGACTAACACTATATGTGTTTTTCGCGACATTTTTCCCGCAAACTGTAACGTCATAATTCTGTATTACGGCCCGTATTTCTTGAAGGCATTGTCCTACTCAACACTATTGTAGAGTACAAAGTCATTTAGTTGGAAAAATTATTGTTTCAAGTTTGTTTAGTCCAAAGTGTGTTATATTTCGGAAACGCATTAAGTTTCGAATTCATGCAACGTGTTTCCAGTGGAAAAGTACAATAGCATAGAACGAATTTATGCTTAAGTACTTTCAATGTGGTTCACATGCGTGACTGACCTAAATCTCACACTTTCAATACAGCTGACTTTTGGTATCTATTAGCATACGATCCCAGAAATTATTTCGTTAGGTCTTTCAGGGAAATTAACTGGATAGGAAAATTTTTTCTCGAATTCTACTTTTAAAGTTGAAATTACCGTTTACATGGATCACTTTAGGAGTTGCATGAAATTTTTAAATTTAGACAGCATCTAGCACCAAAATAAGCAATCATAATATCCACACAAAAAATCAACTTACCCGGGACTCCAGATGCAAATGAGGATAAGCGAGAGGAAAAAAACCATAGTTGTCACGAATAAACGTACCCGATCCCTTCCATTTCATCCCCCCTTCTGAAAACTAGGATAGAGTTTAGTAATGTAAAAGGGCCAAAAACTGTGCTTTCGAATTTGTGACAACTGCCGGCTTCAGCATTCGACTACAACCACAGGGGCATATTGTGCCGGAGAGTAGCTAAAGTATTGGTTACAGCACTGTTGACGGCTACAACGGCACAATAGGTTTCTGCAGTAAAAATATCTTTATCATTTGTGCCTAGACTCAGCGTATTACAATAGGGTGACCACTATATAAATAAATTATATGGCGTACATATTTAAATGCCTGTGTTATCATTTAGTTCGCAACTATGAATCTCTAATACACTAGTCAGAAATTCGCACAACACACCTTCAATGAAATTTCAGTTTTTTTAAGAACTTAGAAGCTATTCATGCATATGAAAATTTACCTGATGCTGCTCTATTTACACTCATTTAGTTGAATGAACTCCGACTGACGCACTTTTCAAGCGAAATTCACACTCCATAAGTGCTAATATATGACAGGCAAGAGCATCAACTTTGCACCGGAGGAACTAACAGGCGCGTAATCCTAACATGCCACCACGTAAATATATTTCATCTTGGGGAAATGCAAAATGGAGAAAATATAAATAAACTTTCGCCTATGCATTCAATGTTCGAGCTGGTATGTGCACTCTTTCAGCCCGTTAAACAGCCAAAGTATTAAATAAAAGAGTATGTTAACTTCTTCCACCTATTTACATCTATGACCAAGTCAAAGTGTATCCGCTGAAGCAAACTGCGACGTCGTCTACGTCTACCGCAGCCAAGCTGTCAGTTGAGTTGATTATATGGGTTTTCCCAATGCCTCTAGATGTACGGGCCGTAATGCAGAATGATGACGTCAGAGCATCGGGACAAATGTCGCGAAAAACACACATACATGTGTGTACATTTGAAGACGTCCGCGGGAAAATGTTAATTGTACGGGTTGTGTTAAAGTGAGTGAAATGAAAACTAAAGTGGTTTATGCAGAACAGTGCTAGTGAACAGCTAAAACACAAATTAATGCGGTGCGTGCGGTATAATGTGGAAAATTCGCTACGAAATGTTTATCGGTTGGTGTTAGGTTATGTGATGGTTCGTGTCGATTTACTGTCGCGATACAATTAATTGGTACAAAGGGCCTTTCCGAATTGTCGTCTTCACCTTGGTCTTGAGCTTGTTATAACAGAATGTGACGTCACATCAAGTTTAGCTTGTCCGAATAGTTTATCTTCGGCTTGATATTTCTCCCCCTTAGAGTATAAAGATATTAAGAGTAGCAGAAACACTGTAAACGCCTGT
Organism: Nemotelus nigrinus; assembly: GCA_947369275.1. NCBI lineage: Eukaryota > Metazoa > Arthropoda > Insecta > Diptera > Stratiomyidae > Nemotelus > Nemotelus nigrinus. The sequence goes on along the minus strand of OX376375.1, from coordinate 91,106,156 downwards.
AGGTGTGTGTCGCGAGTTTTTGCCTTCCCCCTTGCCTTTCACTCTATCACTACATGGGAGCGAAAAATCCGGTTGCTGTCAAATTTTGCTAGCCACGTAAAGTAAACGTAAACAAACTACCGACACGCAATAGAAATCGATAAGAAACCACTATTAAAAAGAGGCCTTTTACAAAACGAACTATTATACGTGACTAAGAAAAGTATGCAAAAGCATCAGAGTATTAGAAATAGACGCGACATTGATTAAAGCTATTAAAAAAAGGCGAAGATAACTGAGCAGCAGGACATCGCTCAAAAAACTAGCATTTTCCCGCTTTTGAAATGTTAATTCACAAAAAACTTTCCACCATAGCACTTGCTGTAAGGTTCTTATCGAAATCCAAAAAGTTTCAAGCATAACTAACACGCTTAGTTAAGAATTATTGCCGATTTACCGATTGAGTCCGCGATTTGGCGTCTTTGAACGCGACACTTTGACAGCTACCGGATTTTACTTTTTCAAGATGGCGCGAGGACTGTCGGAGGTCAATGGCGTAAGTAAGAAGATGATGCATAGGGGCATATAATTTGTACATTAAATTTGTTAGAAAATTTCGGGAGGCAATTTAGATATGGGCAGAACACAAGTTAATAATATGATGAATTATAATAATATAAACAATTATTTGGTGTGTAGATATTATTTGGACATGTTTTAACTGCACAAAAAATATTGCACAAATATTGAAATATGCGATTCGAAAGCAATGCATAACGAGCAGCCTCATAAAAAAAAATCGGACTACTGTCAAATTCATACTATATACATAAATATATATACATATATTTTTTTATATATATATATTTTTATATATATATATATATTTTTATGTATATATATATTTTTATATATATATATATATATATATATATATATATATATATATATATATATATATATATATATATACATATATATTTATATATATATATATATATATATATATATATATATATATATATATATATATATATATATATATATATATATATATATATATATATATATATATATATATATATATATATATATATATATATATATATATATATATATACAAATATATATATATATATATATATTTATATATATATATATATATATATATATATATATATATATATATATATATATATATATATATATATATATATATATATATATATATATATATATATATATATATATATATATATATATATATATATATATATATATATATATATATATATATATATATATATATATAAGTTAATTATTTAGTTCACGTTTCACTTCGTATATCAACTATTTAGTTTCGGCAATAGAATATTAAAGCTTGAATATTCATATCAGATTTACGCACAACATTTATATATATTCAAATTTCCGCGCCAAGCCCCTTCATCCAAAACGAGCCATTCATCTACGCCCCGAACAATTTGTCCAAATGTTCGTAAATTTCCATAGTATGGGTAAAATCTTGGGAAAATGAAGACAGTCTGCTGGCTTTATTGCGACTCTTAATATCTTTATACTCAAAGTTCTCCCCTGTATAACAGTTCATGATAGTCTCATCTCGTTGTTTAGACGTCATGATACCATGTTTGATTTATATATTTACAAATCATAATTATGCAAGAAAATCTAAAATTACAATCAAAACGGTTATTGTGCATGTGAGCCCAGACTTGCCATTCGACGAGCGCTTCGCGTGGTAAAGCAGGAACGATAATGCAATCGATTATTGCATTTGTCGTACAACGTTCCCATTGCCGACGAGCTTCGGAAATTTAATTCGTATGTGCTGTGAAGCAGATTCGTAGCTGACCCATGGCCTTCATATAAAAGGCCTATCGCGACTTGCAATCTGACAGGTATTAAGCTACTTTTTGAAATTGTGTAGTCCTCTCGGGATTAAGATTTGTTGGCAATTGCTCGATGACAATTGCATTGACATTTCTTTGACATTTCTCTGACAAATAATAAAGTGAATGGTGCTGTTCGGTGGGCTCGGTTCTATGCGTTTGGCTTAATTGCGAAGTAAAGTACGTATCTTAGTTAATAATGTCTTTTGATACAATTCCTAAAGACGTACGAGGGTTGCAGGCATGTTTGGTCTGTTCGATAGTCAGGCAAATGCTCTACTCGGCTTAAAGTTATGTAAAAATTTAGTTTGCTTTGGTAGACTTTTGAACAGTTCGAATATGACGGCTGCGATAATTGCGGAGTTTCTCTGAATGAAAAATAATGAAGATCAAGTCTACGACTGCACCAGCAATAAGTTCGATGGGTTAGTTGCGGTCACGAGCCCAGAAGATAGCTGGGTCACCAAATGGCAACGGATAAGTGAGCGACGGCGCATCTCATTTCCAACGGTGATACTAATGAGAATTTTACTTCTAGATCGATTTTGCCGGGGTATTTATTTTCTATTTGTCCTATTATCTTCGGTTTGTCGCGTAAAATATGTTTCGGAAAAGTGTCGTGGAAGTACTATGTTTATTTTGTTGCTTACAAGTGAAATATGCAATTTGGAATACCAGCCAACTACTCTCGGCAATGTGAATTGTAAACAATTGCCGATTGTGGTTGGTAGGATTTATTCCACTTTGAAAATCTTCAAGTTATTGTATACAAACGATAATTCGGATAAGTTTCGTGAAAGTGCTCCGATTATACTGCTGTGTGCCGAGAATAATTTACCGTAGTTGAAATGTTATCTACATAATTTTGCTTATTTCCAGTTCCATTTCCACTTGCAAATCCTGATGCATGCGTGAATACTGGCATCGCTTGTCCCCTGAAAGCTTGAACAGCGTATGGGTACCAAACTATTTTACCTGTTCAAAGGTCATATTTAAAGGTAAGTAGTTTGATGAATCGATAAATATATTATTAACATGAAGTATTTTTTTGTATAGGTCTGTTTCCGTACTTGAATCTATTATAATATATTATAATAGATTCGCAGCAAGTCGTTTCCGTACTTTTGCTGTAAATAAAATCTTGTTGACGTCATCGCTTCCCCTCTTTCAGAAAGTTGTAGAAAAATACAGCCGAACTGAGCTGAGGCATTTTGCTGCAGCTTGTCAAATCGACTACGATGGGCTTGGCGCGAGGCTTTGAAATGTATATATATTCAAATGAGCGCGCGAAGAAAAATCTTTTCTGTGCAATATTCCAATGAACACGGCATATATTTCTCGCACAACGTTTTTATTGCTATTACAAAATATCCAATGGTGGATATTTAGTGCATGGTGTGCACTTATTTGTATATGATCGACTTCGGCGGAGGCTAGGTTTTAATAAGGACAAAACTGATTTGTACTTTGAACTTGTTAGTCATTGCCTATCTCACTGGTCATTGCAACTGAAAATGTATTGTTGGCGGGAATATGCTGTTCTTTTATTTTGCAGGCATAGTAATATAGATGAATTATAAATTTTGTTTCGCAGGCGGATCAATATTGATATGGGCTCCATTAATAGAGCCTGTTATATCTATTAATGGAACTCATAATTGCGCACGAGCAAAATATGATAATCTTGTAGATGGAAAAGGATATGTTCACAAGGTGTTTCCAATGCATATGATGGCTTCATCTGGTGTGTGGGCTGTGATCATGACACACAAAATGTCCGCAAGAACGTTTTTCGAAATTCAAATCAACGCAGCTGTCACTTTTAGTGTCTTCTTCTTACTTGCAGCAAGTTGCAGCAGCGCGTTTCTGTACTTTTCCAAATGTTCCCCCACCACAAAAATAATCAAGCTGTAAAATTCTGTTACTGCTGCACTTTGCTGAAAGTACGGAAACAGACCTTATGTTAGATTACACTCAAAGTTAAATGGCAATTGGTTGACAAAGGGTGCATCAATAATTTGCATTCAACACCCTGCTAGGCTACAGTAAACACGGGATATTTTATACTCCAATAGATTTTTTAATTGCTGATGCATGCGTGAATACTGGCATCGCTTGTCCCCTGAGAGCTGGAACAGCGTATGAGTACCAAGCTATTTTACCTGTTCAAAGGTTATATTTAAAGGTAAGTAATTTGATGAATCGATAAATATATTATTAACTTGAAATGTTTTTTTGTATGTTAGATTACACTCAAAGTTAAATGGCAATTGGTTGACAAAGGGTGCATCAATAATTTGCATTCAACACCTTGCTATGCTACAGTAGACACGGGACATTTTATACTTCAATAGATTTTTTGTTTTGCTAAAAAATAACTGTTTAATTGTTAATTGTTTTTTGGAATATAGAAACATCAACTTGTGAGTACATATATAAAATATTTATTTTCTCATCAATTACCCATTTAGAATGAGTAACAATACAATTTAAATAGTTCGTTTTATTTTAAATGTACATTTCAATGGGTATTGGTTCAATTAAAGTCAGAGTTTAAAAACATACAACAAAAAGTATTTATTTGGAATTGTATTACTTATTAAATATTTATGCATTTTGAGATACATGACTAGGCAGATGTTTTAAATGTTTACAAAGCAAAATATTTTCTATTTGATGCCTGTGATTTTCTTATATTGTTTATATTATAGTAAAATAAATATTTTCATGTCATGTACTAATTTCAATAACGAGTAATGAGAAAAAAAGAAGTAGAGTTAGTTTTAATAAACAATAGATTTATTATTTTGAAGCATAATGAATAAACGATATTTCAATATGTATCATAATTCTTTAACGATGTTTTTTTAACAAAATAAAATATTCAGACGTTCCATTAAAAGTAGAAAATAATGCTACCATAAAAAACGTTATAAAAAGTAAACTTGTATAAACCAACGTAGTAAAAATAAAGTTGTAAAAAGTAAAATATAACGATTCTGCAAACGTTTTAAATAAAAAACATATCACCAAAATAATATCACAGATTTGAATTCATAATGAACAAAAACAAACAGTATGCATTAATTTAATGTTGCAAGCTTCCGTTTTTGTGATTTAATAAATATATCACTCTTTTCTTTGCAATAGTTCTTTAAAAATATGTTTGCCCATGTCGATGAAAATTTTTGCAAGTACGTAGACCATTCGGTGCTACAAACTTCACATGCTTCGCAGTCATAAAACTCTAATTTATTTTTTATCAAATGCATGACAAAGCTTTTTTGGTCTTTTTGTTTCAAAAAATAGATTTCGAATTCATTGGATATAACCGTCTGAAATATTTGGTACGCCATATATGACATGCTTATTGTTACTTCAGACGGGTATTTCAATTGTGACATGTAAGAAAAATTTTCATCGGCATCGATTTCCATATCTTTGTCAGAACTGAACATAGCGTAACATATTTGGCATGTGTTTGTTGCCATAATTTTACGAGCTACGTAGCCTGCAACATAAATTAAACTGTTTTTACAATCTAAGCTTATGTCTACGTTAAAACTATTATCAATTATTCCATCTACAATTTCAGTCTCGTAAAAAATTTCTTTCCGGTTGCCGTCATCAATGTTGACATTAATGTCTTTAAGGTTTATTATGCCCTTTTGACTGGAATGCAGTTTTAAAAAAGATGTTATTTTAATTTTTTTCTCAGATTCTAAAATTTGTTGAACTGATATATTATAATTTGATCCACTCATTTGTCGATACTGAGAAAATCTATGTTCTAGTGGGTCCGTTTGAAATTTACCAAGCAGAACAAAAGAAAAATGGCATTGGCTTAGCAAATACTCAGAAACTAAAATTAATGATGTTGTTGTTAATGTAATAGCAGCCATTGTTTGAGTGGTTAGTTTTCCTTTAAATCTAGATAAACTTTCGACTGAAGTAGAGCTGTCCCAAGATTTCAACCAAGAAGAAAATTGCTTCAAATACTTGATGTTATCTTGATCCGTACAGGATATTGGCAAAGCAAGTGGTTCACGGATACGATGACCTCTTCCGGGATGTTTACAATTTACGATTATCCACCATTTACGAATTATAGACAAAAATTCAACCGTACCTTCCGACTCTTGACCAAGTCGATTCTTGAAAAGTCTAACTGCTTCTATTGTTTTTTGATCGAATATACTTAATGCTAACGGAACTGATTGCCGTTCAAATGACGTAGGATATAGAGATTTTAATGACAAACTAGGTGCTAACTTAACAGTTGAATTTTTCTCTCTATTGTAAACATGTATCAAATCGTTGAATCGAGCCGTAAAAATTTCATCGTCACCGTTAAAACTTGGAAAGCAGAACATCTTCGGGGTGGAGTTAATCCAATTGTTCCGAATATTCTTTAACAGATGTACCGAGTCGAACATAAAGAAAATTTTTTTACTTGAATCAAACGGTGAAATAATAAAGGGCGGAACAGTGTTGCTCCCCGATAAATGTTTAAACAAATTAACATTAACTATGTTATTGTCGGAAACAATAGAAATGATTTCAAAATTCAGATTATTTAAGACCTGCATCACTGTTAACGCGTATGTATACAAATCGGTTGCGGTTAGTTTTTTTGCCGGAAAAATACCGATCACCTCTTTTGTTCGAGATAAATGTGAAGCAAGCATAAATACTTGAACGGTACTCGCTAGGGTCACTGAAGAGGAGTTTAAAACGAAGCCTTGAATTTTATTGCCTTTATAGGACGCTTGTGGCTTGACGTAAATTTCATCGATTAATATATTTATATATTTATCTTTCGAAACAAGCTCAGAAAATCTGCGTTTAAGGCATTCCTCCAAGACTCCGATGTGAACATCAGGTTTTGTTATCGTTTTCAAAAATGTACGTCCTGGTAAAGTAAACAAATTGTAATCGCGTATATACAAATATGCCGCGGGAAAGGTAAAATATACCATTGCGGCAAATGTTATCGAAATGCATGAGTACTGTGGTCTTTTTAAGGTAAATAAGATCAATTGATCTCGAAAAAACTCTAGTTTTGCCCGGTTTCCATCATTACAATATTCTTCCTCTATCATCTCTGACAGCTCTGCTATTACCTTGTTTAGCTTAAGATGGTCAGAATCAGTCGCAGACTCTGTTTCGAATTTTTCTAAATGTTGGATTAACAGAGAAACCTTCGAAAAAGAATCACATTTTAGTTTTCTACCTAAGATTTCTTCAAAAATATTGCTGTTGACTTTAGTTTTTTCACAAAAAATTTCAACATCGAAGGTAGGTCCTATTTTTATTGTACGCCAGACAAAAGGGCATCCGTTTATTTTTACTTTGAAGATATAGACTGCAGTTTCATCTTCCATCACTGACCAGTTATTTTGAGTGAAACGATCTTTATAGCTCAAAATATCCGTCAGTGATGAAAAACATTCTATTGTAGATGGAATAATGGACTGATTAATTATTACTTCTTTATGAAGTATCTGCGCCGGAAATAGCGTCGGCGTCGCGTTTGGCGAGAGACCCCATCTTTTTCTCTCACATTGAAAACCATGTTCTAAACATATGAACTTATTAGCTAAACACTTAAATTAAAGTTATTTTTAATTTTGATTGAATTAGATTCAAATAAACATGGGTCATTTTACTGACCTATTGTTTAATTGAAGCTAATATCAATATTAGGCTTGTATTTGCCAGTACCTTCTCCATATGAATTGAAGATTCTTATATCGCTTTCTGCAAAATGTCCTGCGCAGATATATTTAGTTTTGCGGGCATCTAGCCTTCCTTCGGTTGCGTCAATCCAGCGTTGGTACTGAGCCGCATCCTTGGGGAATCTGAATAAGTGTCCACCTACTCCACGACACGAGATAATAGAACAGATTGGAGGCATACCTGAAAAATAATTGATTAAATTTAAGGTGGCAGTATTTGTTCTACTTATCTCGCCAGTTTCAATTATTTGTTATCCAGAATTGATTAGTTCTTGAGATCCTGCAAGTATAATAATAAATCCATAAATGCAAATTCTAATTTAATTTATTTCATTTAATATATTTCGCATTCTCTTGGCATACTGTCTTATTCCCTATCTAATAAAATGGTGGCTGCTCCAGTCTTGCTAGAACTGAGAGGTGTGAGTAGGGAGAAATAACTTGAATGCTTGATACGGTAATTGATTCGTATGCGAATTATAAATGTACTAGCAATGTAACTCAAAAGACTGATTCTAATATCGGATGAAATAATAATCAGACAGCTATATAGACATCATTATATATAATAGGATATTAACAAAAAAATGTATATAGTGATTTTTGTTGAAAATGTACACCGTGACCCACGATTGTAGACGAAATTAGTGATATAATAAATTTTTCGCGGTCTACGTAGACCACGAACGCAATACACTTTAACAACTGCTAAAACTAGCTCAAGAAGCAAATGTCTCTTCGGTGGGAGCTTCTAGCACAAGCATGGCATTTTTATTTTCACCTACTTGAATCTACAATCTCAAAATCAATGATTGATAACAGGAAACTTAGCACGCCTATTTTTGAGGTCAACATAGCATGCACAGCTTCTTCGAATAGTGTAAAAACTCACTCAAGTATACATCAATCAATGTTAACGTCGAGCTTGTAAATAATTCAGGCTGCGAAGCCGGACGCTCCAATTTCGTTTCGGGCAAGGAGAACGGAAGTATATCTCCAGTAGAATACACTTACAATGCGGCCAAAGTAACCCATGGCACTGAAATCATTGATCATATAGCGGACGGAAACTTTGTCCAACTGGATCCTAGAGGTCTGATGCCTGTTCATACTCAAGAGGAGTTCCTCACCACTACTTACAACAGTATCCAGTCGTCGGACGGTGCAGTAACGCTCCGAGATAAAGATCCGCAGCGCCTTCTTCTAGAGAGCACAATGTCACTTTTACGCGAGTTATATTCATTCTACTCCATTACAAATGCATGAATTAGTATTAGTATTTTCACAACGCGATGTCGAGCTACAATCTTAGCTAAACCAAACATTGGGAAAAGGAACAGCTCTTGATGACTGTCACAGATCTTATCGCTTTTGAGGACGTTGAAGCGCATCCAGTATAAATGACGATGAGAATCATGTCGTGGGGAATTACTTGAAAACTGTGCAGTACAATATTCAAAACGTTGGTTTGGTTCTTGGTTTGTGACTTTTTTGTGACTAAACTAAGCTACTATACAGCTCATCTTCACAGTTCTGGCATTCCTACTTACCAACATATGATTCCTCTTCAAATTCCTGGCTCTTCTGCTTGTTCCTGCAAATGAATTTGATGAAGATTATGAAAAATTTATTCGATGCAATCTACCTACCTTTGTTTATGTTCTTTTCCCGCTCACTGTAACTGACATGACATATGAGTTTCCTCATATCTCCTGTAGGTGGTTCTCGTGAATCTCTTTAACACCAGAGAAAAATATCACTGTGCGGACCGGTTGAGAAAAGTAGCTTAGGTCCGCCATCTTGTACGTTAATTGCTTTTGCGACAGGCCTTTTATATGAAGGCCATGGCTGACCGTTGGCATTCATTCTTTTCGTTATGCGTGCAATCATGGCCGTCATATAGAAGGCCGGTCGTGACTTGCAATCTGACAGATATTAATGTACCTTTTAAAATCGCCATGTCCTCTCGGGGTTAAGATTTAATGGCTATTGCTCGATGACAATTGCTTTGACAGTTCGAATTGTCAATGCAGTTGTCAATGGTGTTCGACTAAACCCTGGCTGATATAATTAAACTATTTTCGGATAAGTGGCGCGATGTTCATTCTACATTTTAAGGTGATTTTAGGATAACGTCACCCCGTGACGAATGGGTGTTTGCTGACAAGAATTTGTTGCACAGTGTCGTGGCACCGGCGGTTAAAATGGGTTTGATGCTTCATCGACGAATATTTAGATCCAGCTATTTTTTACGATGCCATCAGAACTCATACCAAAGAGATCGTGATTTAGCATGAAGCAGATCCCCAATGGAGGAATGCAGTGCTAAGAGGTGCTCCAAATGTACTAGCTTTTTATTATCCGCCTTACGAAGCAGTTTTTAAGTTTTAGAGTTATAAAACTGACTCGCGAATGTGTACGAGGTCTTTGGGCCGGTCAATAGCAAGCGCTAATTTACTTACGGAACAGAAATCCTGAACGAGGAAGCTTTCAAAATGCCAAACAAGCGTTGAGAAATATTATGGACTCGTCATGTGATGAACCCATAGGCTATCCAATTTACGTATCATCCTCAACAACTTCATACGCGGAAACTAATCAACAAATATGCTCATCGACGGATCTATTTCAATAAGCTATATTCAGTGTTTGCTATTGCGTTATTGGCAATATGTGAAGGAACGTTGCCATGAGGGTTGCAGTAGTGGAAATAGTGTATTAGATTCTGATGTTACATATGAAGTACCAGGAACATATTTCTTGTCCAGCTCAGCAGGAAATACGTCTGCGTTGAACTTAAGTGTTCAAAATTTTAACTCTTCCAATAGAAATACTTTGATTAACACTGGCAAGTCGTCAAGCTCAAATATATTGAAAGTGTTTTTGAATCGCGAAAAAGATATGGATGGCGACAACACACGAGATCGTCCATGTAAAAAAATATCACCCTTCTATTAAATGAAAAAGTGCAATTTGATAACATTAGAAAATTTCCGTCGGCTCTGAGTAACGAAGAAATATTAACAAGGAATTTATTAGACAATTCATGCAAGACAAGTTAGTGTAATGATAATTTGAGGGTTTCGTCTAACTTCAGTGATTGCTCACCGCAAACACATACTGAAATATCAAGAACGAGTAGTAATATGTCGATATTACGACCTAATATACATCAAGGTTTGGTGGACATTAATAAAAAAGTGATAATTGTTGATGGGATGGAGGTATTGTATTTCTGAATGAATTTGGGAAAACTTTCAAATTATTTTTTATTTTAGATTTACGATTGCTTAGATTTAGCACGACCAATAGACGTGATATGGCCCCATGAGAGTATGCGCTCGAATGGCGGGCCAATGCCTTCTAGAAGTACGGGCCGTCAGGCTACGTAATCGTTCTCGCCGTGACGTCATGAGTTTAGGAAATTTGACATTTCCACGAGGCAGTGCCGATGTACACGGAGATTTCACTTGTGGTTTTTTGGTTGAAATATGAATAAAACGTTAGTTTTTTGTGCGTGGACGCGTTATAATAATAATATTTAGTCATAACGTACACTTTGTACTAATTAATTGTATCGCGACAGTAAATCGACATGAACCATCACATAACCTAACACCAACCGATAAACATTTCGTAGCGAATTTTCCACATTATACCGCACGCACCGCATTAATTTGTGTTTTAGCTGTTCACTAGCACTGTTCTGCATAAACCACTTTAGTTTTCATTTCACTCACTTTAACACAACCCGTACAATTAACATTTTCCCGCGGACGTCCCATAAGACTACGTGTGTTTTTCGCGACATTTGTCCCGATGCTCTGACGTCATCATTCTGTATTACGGCCCGTACATCTAGAAGGCATTGGGCGGGCGATCATCATGGAAGGATTGGTCACCGAAGGAGGACATGGTTGGTTATGTTGTACATTACTGGCAACCGAATCATCCGGACCAACGTTTTCGATCGAATGTAAATCGAACGCTTTGTCTTATCGCAACCGGCGTCCGATTTGTTCCTATTGGAATCGAAGAATGAGCATGGAATCGAAGAATGTAAGGAAAATAGCTTGGATTTTGGTAGCAACAAACAAACTGTTCTTGCTTCGGCTACTCAAGATCAACAGAATGATTGTGATGTTTATGAATTTATTTGTGAACACAACTTTTCGGCTAGTGATAGTTCAGGAAATGAACAAATAAAGTGGAAAGGTTGTGAACTGATTAAGTTTGAATAGGCAAAACTTTTTTATATTTGTAAAAGTATAATTTAATAAAAAAAAATCATTGGCGATGTATCAATATTTAATTTATTAACTATCTCATTGTAAATACAAATATGTTACGATAAATTTAAAATAAACAAACTGAAATAGACTTCTTAGAAAATTTTTACTTGACACATGTTCGATTGAAATTGATATTCTTCAATGAATATGTTTTGTCGACGTTTCTTATTATTAAAGACAGAAGTTCACTAAAGCCGTAGCTAGTCCGGTGAAAACTGACAAATAAAAGATTCGCATGCCGAAATCTTTAGCAAGTTCTATGTACGAAGCCTAACACCGATGTTCAATCCAGTTTCTTCTATAGTATACTTACCAATAAATGAGTGCTCCTCACATTCCTCGTTCTTCTGCCTGTTGATACAAATAAATTTTTATTTTTATGTTTATATTGTTTTCCCGCTCGATGAACTTGACGTATAAGTTTCCTCAGATCTCCTGTAGGTGGATCTCGTGATTCTCTTTCGCCCATAGAAAAACTTCACTGTGCGGACTGGTCGAGAAAAGGTACATTAGGTCCGCCATCTTGCACGTTAATTGCTTTTGCGACCGGCCTTCTATATGACGGCCATGGTGCAATATGTCTCAAAGCTAATTTACATTGGGGTAGTCTTCCACCCTCAATCAGTTTCATGCTGCCAGGTACAAGAGCACAGTCTTTCATTCGCCATCTTTGCTTAAATGTCATAATAAGGCAAGACAGAGAATCCGGACAGTCTATCTTGATCTCCTATAACTGTTATAAGAGGTCAGCTAAAACGCTGACGTCATAATCTGTTATACGGAGATCAAGACCAAGTCGGAGACACGAATTCGGAAAGGCCCAAAGTGTACGTTATGACTAAATATTATTATTACAACGCGTCCACGCACAAAAAAATAACGTTTTGTTCATATTTTAACAAAAAAAACCGTAAGTGAAATCTCCGTGTACATCGGCACTGCCTCGTGGAAATGTCAAATTTCCTAAACTCATGACGTCACGGCGAGAATGATTACGTAGCCTGACGGCCCGTACTTCTAGAAGGCATTGGTTTTCCATAGCAGTGAGCACACCCCTGAGAGCATAAAGACATTCGGAGGGGCGATGTCCATATAAAATACATTGAAGAGAAACCGACCACTTTTCATGTATCTTCAATGTCAATTCCCCTCTTTGTATCCTTGCTGTCAATATGACAATTAAACTAATGTAAACAATTTGAGTCGGTACGGAAATAAAATCGTGTTTATTTTAAATATAGATTAATTTTGTGTAGATTCGACTAGTGCGGTTCACAAAAACATTAGTGTAGAAGTGAAAATCGCGAGTTTTATTTTAAAAAAGTGCTTGAAAACTGTGCAATTGCATTAATCTTTGCAATGAAGTGAGTTGTGCGGAATTGTGGCAATAGTTTGCAACGCCGGCCACTTGGAGTTTCTTATCACAAGTAAGGAATAAACAAACGATGTGTTTTGCAAAATTTTGTGAATTTCATAAACTTTTTATAAGCGAAAGTGCCTATTTGAGCCCTTTTAAATATTGTCGACATATTCGCGCGAATTTTCTGGTAGCCATTTTAATTGCTGTCAAAAAAACACAAAGCAGTAGAGCGCATAAACAGTTTCGGGGCAGAGCGGAAATAAAATGATATAAAAATTTATTCGTATTGCATGTTGTGTGAAATATTGTTTTCCAGATTTCCAGAAAATGAGCAACACATTCATTTGAACTTTTTCTCTTGGATTTCCTGAGCTGATCATCAAAAATACTTCCTGGGTCTATTCAAATCTTTCAGCCGTGGTATATAGCAATGGATGATTGACAAGGGAATAAGTGTAATAGTTTCTCGTTTTTCTTACAGCTGCCGTCATAGTACGTTAGTTCTGAGCAAGCGAACAGGGGACCATCTTTAGTGGAATAGAATCTTCGAGTGATGCAGTAAGTAAAGAAAAAGCTCAAAACATTCTTCTCTTTAATTATCTTAATTCTATAAATACCTTTCGGCAACAATATTCAAGATGAGATACACGATGGACAAGAAGAGCAAATTGCGATCTCATTAGGTGCTTAATGCTGATGTTGCGTTCATGATTGAAAATTTAAATATTCAACAATATCATTTCAATTAGGCAACGTAAACAGACTAAGTGGCTCCTATTACCGCAGTGCATTTAATCAAGCTGCAGGAAAAAAATTGGAAGATACGCTGAAACGAAACGCTGAATCCAAAATTTGCGTAAAAAACAGCGCCGGCAAAAGAAAACAGCTTCTATAGTTGAGTTGTTGGATAATCTCAAGGCCAATAACTGGATTTTCGAAGTAGGTCGAGAACGATTAGATAGTGTGAATATAATATAATAAATATCTTATTACCTATAAATATATTATCTCTAACCTATCATTGTATTTAGCCTACTTTATAGTATAAGAAAATTTGAGACCTATTGAAACTATTGGAACCAGGAACTATTAACTGTGAAGAAGACTTATTTTTTTTTCGAAAAATCTTAAATAAAATTTGCTTTTTTGGAATTTGAAGTTGTTTTTGATTTTAATGATTTTATTCATTGCAGTTGCTTTACACACTATACTCAGTAAAAACTTTCTAGATATTCTAAAAACGAAAAAGATATTTTATATTATTCAATGTTTTCTCCTCATCTACGGCAGTACTCGGCACCGCCAAGATTTGAGCCAGCGTAAACACATCTCATTTTTAAGCCACTTTCTTATAAAACAATTTTTCTTTTATGGGTGAATAAATATTTAATTAGTATATTCTACAATTTTCATAGTTCGCATGAATTTGTGTTCTGTTTTTATTTTCTATCCTGGAAAAACAATTAATTCACCGCAAAGCAACGAATAATCCAGCCTGCTGTAGCTTATTTTTACTCCCTGGTTCGAGAATTCGTAAGGTTATAATATGAAAGCTAAAAAATATTAAATTCATGATTGATGTATATATAACAATCATTCACTTACGATATTCAAAATTTGAATATTTGAAATTATTCACACATAATAGGTCTGTTCCCGTACTTTCAGTAACTTAATTTTACTGAATTTTCCTGAATCATGTGGTGGGGAATTTCATGAAAATTACGGGAACGCTCTCATTGTATTTCCTGAAAATTGACAGCCGAAAGTGTCAGTTTTCGGTTTTTTGGAGAACAATAGTGATTATAAAGTCATCCTAAGCGGTAATAAATTATCGCCACAAAAATATTGGACCTTCATGGCAACATTACGCGAAAAATATGTTGCTTGCCGCGCACATTTGAAAATATTTACTCCGTTTGACACTTTTCAGTATTTTTCAGTAGCTCAGACCCTACTGAAATTACTGAAAGAGGGGAAATTTTCAGTTTTCAGTAAAACGGAGTACGGGAACAGCTTCATTGCAATTAATCGCGATTAATCGCAATTAATCGTGGTATGGGGACAGACCTAATATGTCTCCACCAATTTGATAAATTAGGAATTACCTACGCCCCGAAAATTTCAATCTATCATCGGGGTCGCTGGTGATGAGGAAAAATGGCCATACATTCGGCCCCTCCGAATGTCTTTATGCTCTCAGGCACACCCAATGCCTTCTAGAAGTACGGGCTGTCAGGCTACGTAATCGTTCTTGCTGTGACGTAATGAGTTTAGGAAATTTCGACATTTCCACGAGGCAGTGCCGATGTACACGGATATTTCACTTGCGGTTTTTTGGCTAAAATATGAATAAAACGTTAGTTTTTTGTGCGTGGACGCGTTATAATAATAATATTTAGTCATAACGTACATTTTGTGCCAATTAATTGTATCGCGGCAGTAAATCGACACGAAACATCACATAACCTAACACCAGCCGATAAACATTTCGTAGTGAATTTTCCACACTATACCGCACGCACCGCATTAGTTTGTGTTTTAGCTGTTCACTA
This sequence comes from Nemotelus nigrinus, assembly GCA_947369275.1. Taxonomy (NCBI): domain Eukaryota; kingdom Metazoa; phylum Arthropoda; class Insecta; order Diptera; family Stratiomyidae; genus Nemotelus; species Nemotelus nigrinus. The sequence continues at coordinate 91,090,322 of OX376375.1, read as the reverse complement.
GCACTGTTCCGCATATACCACTTTGTTTTCATTTCACTCACTTTAACACAACCCGTACAATAAACATTTTCACGCGGACGTCCCATAAGACTACGTGTGTTTTTCGCGACATTTGTCCCGATGCTCTGACGTCATCATTCTGCATTACGGCCCGTACATATAGAAGGCATTGGCACACCCTACGTCGACATGTCGCAGCTAATAAGCCGTTCACACTACACTCTAAATCAGGCGATTTCGATCAGCTGATCGCTTTAGAGCTAAATCGACTTAAATCTACCTGGGGTGTGTTCAATGTGCATGCTATAGCTGCTATTAGCTGCTAATTTAGCAGCGCTGGCTGTCCAATGTCACGAAATAGCTACTTTCTGATGCTTGCTATTTGACAGTCGGGCTGTCCAAGATTCCGGCATAGCTGCTAAGGTAGCAGCAATGCCTCCTAGAAGTACGGGCCGTAATGCAGAATGATGACGTCAGAGCATCGGGAAAAATGTCGCAAAAATACACGTAGTCTTATGGGACGTTCGCGGGAAAATGTTAATTGTACGGGTTGTGTTAAAGTGAGTGAAGTGAAAACAAAGTGGTATATGCAGAACAGTGCTAGTGAACAGCTAAAACACAAATTAATGCGGTGCGTGCGGTATAATGTGGAAAATTCGCTACGTAATGTTTATCGGTTGGTGTTAAGTTATGTGATGTTTCGTGTCGATTTACTGTCGAGATACAATTAATTGGTACAAAATGTACCTTACGACTAAATATTATTATTATAACGCGTCCACGCACAAAAAACTAACGTTTTATTCATACTACCCGTAGTGATTTAGAACATTGATATAAAAGTATAAAGGATATGCGAATAGCATATACGTATACTGTACGTGTCTGTTGCCAGAACCATTTGTCTGCATATGGGTGAAAACGAAGTGTTCTGACATTCCTAGGTGTTTCATCATCGTTCCAGTTACTGGGACTGTCAACGCGACTTTTATAAAATTGAATGTCTTCACGCGGCGCATTTATAAAATGTCTTAAAAATCGTAATCGGTTGGTGCATTAAAAAAAAATGATGAATTCGGTCCCTTATGCATATCAGTGGCAGTGCCGAGTGATTGTTTAATTAAGTTAATATTTGTACATAGCTAGACAAATCAGATTTAATGTTGTGCGGTTTGGTTATTGTGAAAACGAATAAAGTTTACGAGTGAACGGTTTAGTAATATTTCAATAAAACTATTGATGACGAATGCGTGAAATGTTTCAATTACAAATACGCCGGTTTATTTCGTTTGCGTGAAAATTAGCTATGCAATCGTCGCGAGAGTAACAACATCCCTCGGTTTGTTTACATTTTAGCTAATGTGACATTTTGAGCTTTTGAGTAGGTCAAAGCGGGTACTAAATTAAGAACTGATAGGGGCTGCTTTCAGCACATGCCCACGTAAATAAATAAAATTTAAAAAAGTGCTTCTATCGAGTATGCATTTATAAATCAATAGTAGCATTGGAAAAAACAATAACAAGAGCAGAAGTTTTCGTTCGTTTCAATGTAACTATCCTAAACAGCTCTCAATAGAAGCGCGAAAAACATCAATTTATATAAATAACTAAGGGGTTCATATATATATATTTTTGCATCAAATTTTCTTATAAATGTTTATGGAGTATGTTAAATAATGATACACATGTACAAATAAGGTTGTACATACTTTGTGTGTATATATATCCATGGATATATTTGAACATATGTCTATTTGTGAATTTAACGATTAATTTTATTAAAATGCATATATATTCGTATGTATATATAGATATATATATATATATATATATATATATATATATATATATATATATATATATATATATATATATATATATATATATATATATATATTTATATATATATAAATATATAAATATACATATATATATATATATATATATATATATATATATATATATATATATATATATATATATATATATATATATATATATATATATATATATATATATATATATATATATATAAATATATAAATATACATATATATATATATATATATATATATATATATATATATATATATGTATATATATATATATATATATATAGATATATATATATATATATATATATATATATATATATATATATATATATATGTATATATATATATAGCAGGGCGAAAGCGAGTCGATAGAAGTCTATGTAGCTGTCATGGAACGCCTCTTCAGCCGTTTAGAAACCAGCTGCTCGGAGGCCGAAAAACTGCGCCTGTTGCGGAGGAACATAGCTCCGTTTCATGAACAGCAACTGTGCTTGACGTCAGTGACCTCCATTGCGGAGTTGGTGAAGATGGGCCGGACCCTGGATGCCACTAGGGCATCGGTGGTGGCGTTCGTGCCTCCCAACACACGGTCAAGGCGTTGTCTCGAACCAGACCAAGCATATGTTAGCTCTGGAAGCGTGGAACGAGTTTCAGCACTGGCAGAATCGAGTAGGGTTCAGTGCTGGAACTGCAGGAAGGAGGGACATATGTCGAGGGACTGTCCGGAGCCTCGTCGCTGTTTTGGATGTGGTCGTCGAGGGATTATGAGGTCCGCCTGTCCAAATTGCCGGAATCGAAGCCAGGGGCAAAGATCAGGATCTCAATCACACCCCAGTTCTTCGGGAAACGAGCGTCGTGCCCACTAAGCGGTCGGGTAGGCACTACGGCAAGGTCGCAACAGGAAGGTAATCAGCCGATGGTGGAGTATGCCCTGGTAAAAGGAAAACAAGACAGCCGTCCACACTTGAGAGTGGATATAGAGGGCGTCGATATGGAGGGGCTGTTAGACTCGGGGGCGAGTTGCACAATTTTGGGAGAAAAGGGATGGTCTCATCTGGCGAGGAAGGGATTAAAGCTAAACCGGGAAAAGGTTGAAGAAGTGCGATTCGCGAATGGTGACTCCTGTTCGGTAGCAGGGGAGATTCAACTAAAGTTTACTTTAAACGGGAGAGTGCATCAGATGGACACGTTGGTCATACCGTCCATCCCTCAAGAAGTGATCCTTGGGGTCGACTTCTGGCAGCGTTTTGGGGTCGTATTGGACATGCAGGGACATCAGTGGACCTCAATTGCCTCGGCTGAAGTGGTGCCAAGGAAAGCGTTGCGGAGTCAGTCCCGCTTGTCAGAACTCGAGTCAGGGATCCTACAGAGTTTGTTGGAGGAGCAGTTCAGCTTAATGGGTGAGGGCCTGGGTTGCGCCAAATTTGTCAAACATACTATTAAGACAACAGCTAGTCCTATCAAACAGAGGTACTATCCTGTCTCCCCAGCAGTGCAGAAACAAATCAACGTTGAGTTGGACGAGATGTTGAAGTTGGGAGTGGTCGAGCCATCGTCAAGCCCGTGGTCATCACCGATTTTGCTGGTGCGCAAGAAGGACGGGTCGTACCGGTTTTGTGTAGACTTCAGGAAGGTAAACGCGGTGTCAGAGAAAGACGCTTATCCGCTGCCCTATATTTCTACCACATTAGATAAGCTACGCAATGCAAAATACCTTTCGACATCGGCTTACTGACAGGTACCAATGGCGGAGGAGTCTCGGCAGTATACCGCTTTCACTGTACCAGGAAGGGGTTTGTTTCACTTTCTGAGAATGCCTTTTGGTCTACACAATTCGGGTGCGACGTGGCAACGTCTGATCGACACGGTGTTGGGTCCCGCACTAGAGCCATATGTGTTCACTTATCTCGACGACATTATTGTGTTAACTCAGACATTCGAGCAACATATCGAGATTCTGCGCGAGGTTTTCGGTCGTCTGAGGGAGGCGGGATTACGGGTGTCGAAAGATAAGTGCCATTTCTGCCGGGCTAAGCTTCGATATCTAGGATATCTAGTGAACAAAGAGCGCCTCCACGTAGACCCTGAGAAGGTGCAGGCGGTGAGTGACTTTCCACGACCCAATTCGGTCAAGCAGGTCAGGCAATTTCTGGGTATGGTATCTTGATACCGTAAATTTATACCTAACCATGCAACGTTGGTGGCACCTCTTAATGACCTTCTGAAGAAAGGCAGGAAGTTTGTTTGGACGAAGGAAAGCGAGCAGGCATTTGTTGATTGCCGAACAAAATTGACTACCGCACCAATTTTGGCATGTCCCGATTTCGAGCTCCCATTCAAAGTCCAGACGGATGCATCTGATGTGGGGATCGGGGCGGTCTTGAACCAGGCACATCCAACAGGGGAGAAGGTAGTGTGCTACCTAAGTCGGTCACTATCCAAACTTGAAAGGCAGTATTCGACGACTGAAAAGGAGTGCTTAGGGGTGTTGTGGTCTATTGAGAAACTCCGTCCATATATTGAAGGCACCCGGTTTGTAGTGATTACCGACCACCATTCTTTGGTTTGGCTACATAGGTTGAAAGATCCAACCGGAAGATTGGCGAGATGGGCTGTTCGTCTTTAGCAGTTCGATTTCGAAGTGATACATCGAAAGGGGAAGGACCATAGACGCACACTCACGGGCTGTTGTTAACGTGAACTGCGTTTCTACCAACCCAGAGAAGGATAAGTGGTTTGGGAACATGAGTGAGAAGGTACGAGGGAACCCGGACCAATACCCGAAATGGAAGATCGATAGAGATGTGCTATGGAAGCGGGTGGAGGGTCGGTATCCCGAGCTCCAGAAAGTCGATAGGTCGAAGAGGGTGGTTCCCTCATCCGAGAGAGCAGGGCTTTTGGTTCGGTACCATGACGAACCTACGGCTGGACACATGGGAATAAAGAAGACCTTGGATCGACTCACACAACATTTCTATTGGCCAAAGATGGCAGGGGAGGCGGAGCTGCAAAGTCTGCCAAGCGGTTAAAGTAGAGCGGTGGTCTCCTATGGGGCAGATGGTGGCAAGGAGTGAAGAGGCTACTTCCCCATGGGAAATGATCTGCGTTGATTTAGTTGGACCTCTACCACGATCTCCGCGTGGTCATGCCTACATCCTGACAGTGGTGGACTATGCCCCCAAGATGCCACTACTATTCCCCCTGAGGAAAACAACGGGCGCGGCAGTCGTTCGTTTGTTCGAGGAACACGTTGTGTTTTTGTTTGGAGTTCCGCGAGTCATTGTATGTGACAATGGTGTACAATTTCGATCCAAAGAACTCGCGCGAGCCGCGGAGGCTCTTGGCATTACATTAAAGTTCACTGCACTGTATCACCCGCAAGCGAATCCAGCAGAACGCGTGAATCAGAACATCAAGCGCCTGCTAAGATCATACGTGTCTGAGAATCACAGGGAATGGGATAAGGTGCTGCCGAAGGTCGGTTGTGCTCTACGAACATGCACCGACGAAAATATGAAGGTAACTCCCTATTTCCTGAATTTTGGAAGGGAAATGACCATCCACCCTGGGATCCCCAAAGGTCCAAATGCGTATGAGAACGGCCGTGGTGTGAACGATAGAACCAAGAAGGCGAAGTTGCTAAGTAAGGTCCGAGAAGAGGTTCGCGAACGTCTGAAGATTGCGGCACGGGAATCAAAATCACGCTATGATCTGCGGCATCGGGACGAGCAATTTCTACCAAAGGATCTGGTATGGCGACGAAATTATGTCCTGTCGGACGCGGCAAAGCACCTCTCTGCTAAACTAGCACCAGAGTATGTAGGACCGTTCACGGTGAGAAGGAAGGTGTCCAGTTGGACGTACGAGCTTGAAGATTCCGACGGGAAAGTTATGGGTATGTACTGGTCATCAAAGATCTCAAGCGCTACGTGGTATGAGGTCATGGAGTAGAGTCCTGAAATTATCGTAGGAGACGAAGTATTCTTCAACTAGCAAAAACAAAAACAAAACCTCCAAGGTATTTTGCTAGGGTACTAATGATTGGTGGTGATGAAAGCTTGATCTCATGATCCTGAAGAACTGCGCATCTGGGTCCCAGGTAATGTATCCAGCATTATTTGATGGCTGCGGTAATCGAGCTCACCTGTTCACCATTAATGCGTCGTGGCACTGCCGCCAGCAGGGCAACGATGCAGATATGGTTTTTCTACATTGGCACAAACTGGCTTATTTTACACGGACAAAGATCTCAACTAACGATGTAGAATTGATGCATTTGCGCTGGTGGCTATGGTATTCTGGACCTAGTAACACCGGAGTGACATTCGAGTGCCAACGGCTCCAGGTTAATATCATACCGCCTCCGTCCTGTTAAAACCTTGGCAGGCCTCAGAGTACGTTCGAAGTTCGCGCTGTTGAGTTGGCGGGACAGGTTCAGTTGAGTTGCACTCCTGATTAGCGCTGATCTGGCTCTGCGCAGGCGACCCCATAAGGGCGTCTCGCAACCCTCGCGTGGCCTCCCTGCTTGCATTAGATAACCACGGGATCATTAAGGCGACCGTCCATCTGGACCTAGATAGCGGCTCTGAGGGGGGACCCATAAGATATGATAAACAATCAAATTAATAACAATAACGATAACGATAAAGGGAACGAAGCAGACGGAAACACACCAGTGACGAAGGAAGTAAATCCTTTTATTGATAGACCAAAGGTGCAAAGAACACCACCTGTAAGAAAAAACTCCGCAAGAACAGAACAGGGGCAGTCTGAAACATCTAGCGCCCTGAATTCTGCTGTGGCAGTTAGCGCGGCCACCACAAATAAAGCGGGTGAAGAAACTCCGCGTGCGGAACGGTGTTTGGTCCAGAGAAACATACGCAGGCACTGCGTTGTAGTGGGTACCTCTCCAGCGACGACGGCACGATCTTCTTCAAAGGGAAGCTATATTGCTGAAGAAAGGGCACAAGAAGAAAAGATGCTGCGAAAGTGCCGGGAAATAGTTAGAAAAATAGCAGCTGCATCCCAAGTGCAGAAAAATATATCGCGGCAGGTGAAAGACGGTCTTCTTGAACTCGAAGAGGCTCTGGAAGTTGTAGAAGTTCGCAGAGAAAATTGGAAGAAGGCCGAGCTAGAGCTGAGGCAAATTGAAGGAGCCCAGCCTATAGAGCACGGAGTAAAGGATACTGCCAAAACTGTGCAAGCCAAAGCACAAAAACGGGCAAGAACGCCTGAAGGTAGTACTAACAAAGAAAATATCGTTCGAGCACGTACTGAAGTACGCACTACCGAACAGCACACATGGGTGACTGTGTTGAAAAAGTCACGTAAAAGTAACGGCCGGCAAGATAAAGCGGCAAATTCTGGTTCAACCAAGAGCTTGGCGTCGACTTCAGAGCTTAACCTGAAAAAACCGAGGCAGAAAAAAACGAAATCGCCTAGGGCAAGAAAGGAAGCTGTGGTAATAAAGCCTACCCAAGGGAAGAGTTATGCAGAAGTCCTTCAGCATATTCGGGCAGGGGTAAGCCCAAGCAAAGTTGGGGCACACGTTCACCAAATCAGAAAAACGGCAGACGGTGGAGTACTTGTGACACTGGCAAAGTGTGAAGACATCTCGAAATTCAGTGATGCAATCCAGGCAGCTGTGGGGGGTTTCGGAGAGGTTAAAAGTCTCGTCTCCAAAGTCAAAATCGAGATACTCGACCTCGATAGTCTTACGACAGAAGAGGAAGTGTTAGCAGCGATTCGGGAAGAGGGGACTCAGAACGTAAGAGTTACCTTATTTCCCCCGAATACAAGGGAACAGAGGAAAGCCGTCGTTGAACGGGACGAAGCAAAAGCTTACTGGACGAATTAGAATTGGATGGGTTAACGCTAGGGTTAGGAAGCGACCTGAAGTTGTGCGCTGTTTCAAGTGCATGGGATACAACCATACCAAAAAAGACTGTAAAGGACCAGACCGTAGCACCAACTGCTGGAAGTGCGGACAAGTGGGACACGTTGCAAAGGTATGCTCGGCGGAGCCATTCTGCCTGCTGTGCAACGACAAAGGTAAAACAGGAGAAGTGAAGCATGTTCTGGGATCAAGAACATGCAAAGCTTTCCGAGAAGCGCTCGATGCGCAGAAGAAGTTGCTGCGTAGATGAGGGTTCTACAGGGGAACCTGCAAAGATGCCGCACTGCGGACGATTTACTCACGCAGCTTATGCAAGAATCCAGAGCTCAAATCGCAATGATCAGCGAACCATACCGAAGGAGAAATCCAGAGACATGGTATTCAGACACTTCGGGCTATGCAGCTTTATGGGTTGCAGACACTCGGAAAGTCCGGGTTGATCGGCGAGGTTCGGGCGATGGATATGTTTGGATTGAAAACTGCGGCATCAGTTTTGTTAGCTGCTATTTTTCACCGAACGACCCAATAATGGAATTTCGTAGAAAGATAGAAGCATTAGAAGACGCTCTTCGAGACCTTCCTGGCAAACTGGTAGTAGCTGGTGACTTCAATGCGAGAGCCTTGGAATGGGGGATGCCGACTCAAAACACAAGAGGGAGATTAATTATGGAAATGGTGTCCAGGCTGAGTATGGTCGTGGTGAACAGGGGCTCAACAACAACTTACCGCAGGCCAGGCTTCGGTGAGTCCATTCCCGATATAACTCTTGTCTCGGAGACGTTGTCCATGATGACAAAGGATTGGAGGGTGATGGAGGAGTACACTGGAAGTGACCACAACTATACTACTTTCTGGCTGTCGGAGGAAAACCCGGCCCCTCAGAACTTAAGACGGAAAATACTCGGGTGGAATATTTCAAAGTTGGATAGGGGGAAGCTTTTGGAGTCACTAGGCAACAGCTTTACTGACGAAGTCAGCACAGGACAAGCAGGGGTAGCAATGGGCTCTGGGGAAATGGGTACGGTTGTAAATTCGAACTTGGGCGAAATTCGGCGAGCGTGCAATGCGTCGATGCCACTTCGTAAGTCACTACCGGGCAAACAGAGCGCTTATTGGTGGACTGAGGAGATAGCGGAACTAAGACGAAGAGCTCTAGCATGCAGGCGTAGGGCACAGCGGTCTATTGGACGACCGGAAGCGTTGCTACTTGTCGCCACCCACAAAAAGGCAAAAAAAGAACTGGGAATAGCTATAAAACGGAGGAAAAGGCAAATGTGGCAAACTTTATGCGAAGAAGTGGACCGGGACCCGTGGGGCCAGGGTTACAAAATAGTATCGGGTAGGCTGGGCCGCATGGATTCCGACCCACCCATGGAGGCGGATGTCCTGAGAAATATTGTAGATTCACTGTTCCCAGCGCACGATGTAAGAGCAGAGAAAAAACCACACAGTCCGCCAGGAAGATATCCCTTTGTTCACTGAAGAAGAACTACGAAGCGCGAGTGCCAGAATGCCCCAGGCCCGGACAATATTCCAGTAGAAGTCCTAAAGGTAGTGGTGGAACGACACCCGTCAACATTACTACGCATGTACAATGAATGTTTACTAGCGGGTGTCTTTCCGTCACCCTGGAAAGTGGCGTGACTTGCCCTAGTTTCAAAGGGAAAGGGAGATCGTAACACACCATCAGCGTACAGACCTCTCTGCATGCTGGACACTGCGGGGAAATTTTTGGAAGGGCTGGTGAAACCTCGACTAAAAGCAGCTATACGAAGAGCAGGTGACCTCTCGAAAACTCAACATGGATTTCGCAGTGGCCACTCAACAATAAGTGCCATCTGCGAAATAATTAGCGCAGTAGATTGCGCAGAGGCCGCTTGTCATCGAGCTAGACCCATTGTGTTTTTGGTAACGCTGGACGTTCGTAACGCCTTTAACTCGGCGAGATGGACAGACATACTGGATTCTCTTCAGCGACATTTTCAAATAGAGGAATACTTGCTGGCAATTGTACGGGATTACCTGAAAGATCATCATTTGATCTATGAAACGAATCAGGAAACTGTGCGCAAAACCATTACAGCTGGGGCAGCACAAGGATCCATTCTCGGACCAGACCTATGGAATGTTGCGTATGATGGTCTCTTACGCCTCGAAATGCCGGAAGACGTGCTCTTGGTGGGCTATGCTGATGATGTAGCCGCTGTCATCACGTCTAGAAATCCTCATCTCGCCCAACTCAAACTCAATCAAGTAATGAGAAGGGTGGAAGCCTGGATGGAAAGCCATGGTCTCCAGCTGGCGATCGCGAAAACTGAGATTGTCATGCTGACCAAGAGAAGAATACCAACCATTATACCCATGACGGTTGGCTCTGAAGTACTTGAGACCAGAAAATCGGCTAAGTATCTTGGAGTGATATTGGACTCGAAGCTGGCCTATGGAGAGCACATCCGAAAAGTATGCGATAGGGCGCTACTGTCTGTTATCTCGCTTGGGAGACTCATGGCAAACGTTCACAGTCCTAGTCCGAGTAAACGTAAGCTCCTTATGACAGTGGCTCATTCAATGCTGCTGTATGGTGCGGAGATATGGGCCACTGAGTTAAGGTTTGAAAAGTACCGAGCTATGATGGTGAGCGTCCAGCGTAGGGGAGCGCTGCGAATTGCAAGCAGCTACAGAATAGTTTCAGGAAACGCCGTGTTAGTGATAGCGAGAGTAATCCCAATTGATCTATTGGCGAACGAACGCAGGGAAGTGTTCCTGAACAGAGCAGAAGTGGGAAGAGAAATCTTGGTTGCTCAAGCACGAGCGCGAACGCTTGAGCTTTGGGAGGAGCGTTGGGCTACGAGCTCGAAGGGAGCATGGACGATTAGGCTAATTCGCGCCTTAAAACCTTGGCTTAATCGCGACCACGGTGAAATAAACTTCTACCTGTGCCAGTTCCTATCGGGCCACGGCTACTTCAGGAAATACCTTCACAGAATGGGGAAAGTCAGGACGGAGTTCTGTAAGTACTGCGCTAAGGAAAGTGATGACGCTTTGCATCCTTTTTTCCATTGCACCCGCTTTAGAAGAGAGCGAAACATGCTCTTCTCTGCAATTGGCCCTGTGACGCCGGAGTCAATCGTGGAGATGATGCTACAGTCAGAAGACGCCTGGTCAGCTGTGTCAGCATATGTGGAGCTGGTATTGCGCTTAAAAAAAGAGGAAGGATGTCTCATAGACTCCTGAAAGCCTGACAGAACGGAAGTAAGCCAATGGGACACCTGATGGGTGGAAGTAGCACGGCCGAGTTGAAGTAATGCGAAAGCGGTTCCGGCTCGGACCTCCGTGGTTGGCGGGTGACGTTTTTTAGTGAGTAAGAATCTCACATAATCTTGTTTAGTTCGCAAGATACCTATTGAAGGTTTTTGACATCCGCTACAAAAAAAAAAAAATTATTGGTGGTGGAACTAGAATGTAAGAGGGGTAGATTAGTGGTGGCGGTGTAAAAGTATTCAAACTTTAGCATAGATTGGTGGGGGGTTAGCATAAGTTTTCACGTGTGGTGTAGTAGCCTGGTTGAATTGTGATGGAATAATTAGTGATAGACGGTTGTACAGATTAAGGCTGGTACTGAGTTAACCGTGAAGCTAAATTCTGACATGACCCCATTATCTAGTCATTCTTTCGAGCGAAAATTTGGGCAATGGAGAGAAGCAGAGACACTGCTCATTTCTGACAGATACTGTTAAATAAGCATTCTTGCATAATTCAATTCAAAGCTATTATTTATCAATGACCATAAATGCATTTTTGTTCTCTGTTTTGCGATGTTAAGCATTCTTGTATAACTCAATTTAAACTCATTATTAATCAATAATCATAATTGCACTTTGTTCTTTGTTTTGCATACAATCATAAATTGTAAACAAAATGTAAACAGTTCCGAATGATTGACCTATATCAGGTATATCAACCTTTAATCATGCATGTAGCGAAGTGCTTTGCTTGCATATGCAGTTCGCTGGCATTCCGCTTAATATTTGTAAATTCAGTTATTGCAGTTTTACATACTAAGCTAAATTGCAAGAACTATATTCGGAATTGGTAAGCATTAATTTTGTAAAACTCTAGCGCACCTGAACCGCTAGAAACACTAATGTTCGAAGAACAGTAGAAGAATCGTGCAGGTTTTGAGTGCATATTCCACCACATGTGCTGCTTATTACGACCAAACTGTTTCAAATGCAACGTTTTACTTTGGTCTCAAGAATGCATTATAACTCATATGGTGGAAGGTTTCAGATATTACCACTGGAATGAATTTCAACGTTTATGAGAGCAAAACACGGGTTAATTATAATCGTTATCAGTTGCTTATTTCACATAATTTTGAAAGCAGCATCTCATATAACATCAATGAAGAAAATGCTCAGTGCCTGCAGCACTGTAACTGAAGTTGGTGTTTGGGGCTGCGATCCGAAAAATTTGCAGAACTTTGCGGATTGCAACATTGATTATTTATTTTAATTGTAAATGTTTCCGGTATGAATACTAACTGTAAGTGTTTAATGATACAAAAGTAGCACAACCGACTCGTGCTGGCAACCTTCTGCCAGTATCAAAGCCAAGAATATATCACATCTGCTTCACGTTGTTATATTACATTCGAAGTTAAAGGAGTATAAAGAAATTTAGAGTTACATGCAGCGAGTTTTTTCAAATAATCGAAAGCTTAATATTTGCTGTTTATTGTCACTACAATATCATTACCATTTGAAAATTCTACGATAAAACCGCTAAATAAAGATATTGCAAACAAACACAAAACCAACAATAGCTGGCAACCCTATCGTGGCTTTTCAACCAAATTTGGCCTGAATAATGTTTATGACAGGTTTCATTAATTGTATGAAATTCGTATTGATTTCATGACTGCACTGGAAGTTATAGTGCAAAAAATTTTATTTTCCTGAGCGAATTTTCAAAACCAAAAACACAAAAATTACCATAGCTGGTAGCACCAATCAAATTTTTCGACCAAATTTCCACCAAACAGAGATTGGAGTTAGGTTTAGCTACTGTGCCAATTTCATAAAAATCTGGTAATTTATGCACATTTCATAGGGCAAAAAGCAGTTTTTTTTCTTTGTAATTTTTCAAGATGGCACCACTGGCACAGACTTGCCCACAATTCAAAATCGCTTCTATCAAATCTGGTCTTACTTAAGTCCAATGCATCCTGTCAATTTTAGCTGTATCTGATTATTGGTTCGTGAGTTTCCGTGAACAGAAGTTTTTGATGCTAAAAATATAGGTTAACTGGGAGAGGGTTACCGTTCTTGTCCGGCATGAAATTTCCAAAGTTTTATTTTGAACGTGTAGATAAAACATAAGATTTATATACAGATTGGTTTTATTGTAAGAAACGGACATTTTTTTGAATATTCGATGGTTTGAATGTTTTCACTTCCAAATTTTTTTTTTCAAAATGAAGATACCAAAATTATCATAGCTGGCAACTCCAACCGAATTTTTCGACCAAATTTCTAATAAACGTGGCTTAAAGTAAGGTCCAGCAATTGTGTGAGTTTCGTCAAAATCGAACGATTCAATCAGAATTTATAGGGCTAAAAACAGTTATCTTTTTTAGTGGTTTTTCAAGATGGCACCACTGGCACAGAATCGCCCGCATTTCAAAATCACTTTTATCAGACCTGGTCCTATTTAAGACCAATACATTCTGCAAATTTCAATTAATTCTGCTCATCGGATCGTGAGTTTCCGTGAACAGAAGTTTTTGATGCTTAAAATATAGGTAAATTGGGCAAGGGTTACCAGGCGTGCCCGTTATACCATATCTTTTTTTATTTTTGGTTATGTAAACAAAGCACAAGATTTACATATGAGTGGCTTTTTTTTGAAGAAACGGCATTTTTTCAAGAGAGACGATGATTTGAAGGTTTTCATTTTCAGTGCCTGCCCTAGCTACAGGGTTGCCAGCACGCTCATTAAAACGTACACTTACCTACAACTAAATAATATCAATATGTCCTGAAAATTTCGTAATGATTGAATAGCTCTGTCAGAAGTTATCGCAATTTAAAAATTTTCAAATTTTCCCGTCCTCTTTTTAGGCACCCAGCGCACACATAGGGTTAAAAAATTCCAAAGCATTATCCGATTCATATGTAAAACACGTTCGAAATTTATTTCGTTAACTTTATTTTTGCGAAAATTATTTGTGCACGAAATAATAGGTATATTAAAAATATCACTTAAATGGCCGCCGGCGCCAAAAGGTTAACAATAACTTACATTTAAAGAGACCTGGACCTATTCTGCATATACACCAATGTATCCTGAAAGTTTCAGCTCAATCGGATGGCGCGTTCCCGAGATTATCTCACTGAAATTTTTTGATGATATATATATATATATATATATATATATATATATATATATATATATATATATATATATATATATATATATAGATATATATATATATATATATATATATATATATATATATATATGTATGTATATATATATATATATATATATATATATATATATATATATATATATATGGAAATATGAATTTTTGGCCGAATCGATTTTAATACTAATGTTCTTCGAACATTAGTAATAAATACTGTTACCATTTAGAAAATAAATCACTTTTCGATCAATATCTAAAGTCGTTTGTACAAATAAGTTGTCAAACATAATTTAGTGACCCCGACTCTTGATGAACCAAGCCTGAATAATATCTCGGCGTGAGGCTGCGTTGAGCATCAAGATTAAACTCAGACAGCCAATTTGCACACTACCAGAGCCGTTGAGACATGTAGACAACTTATCTCTGGCTACAAAATGGAAACTAGTTCAGTCATTACATGTGGAATTCTGGCGAAGATGGTCCAAGGAATATTTACAAAGTTTACAAAACCGTTACAAGTGGCAAAAACCACAGCCAGAATTGACAAATGGAACCCTTGTGTTGTTAAAAGACAATAACATTCCACCATTACAATGGAAGTTGGCCCGCGTAATAAAGGAAATCCCAGGAGCCGATAATCATAATAGAGTGGTCAAAGTTAAAACATCAACAGGTGAATTTGAGCGTGTTATTCACACACTTTGTCCTCTTCCCGATAATATAACAACACTGGGTCCAACGTCTGATGAATCAGTTGAGCCAGCTAACGAAATTACAAAAAACACGAAGCCAAAAATAGCGCCCGTGTGCTCCAACTATCCTACGTTAAACTCCGGTTCAATCAAAAGAAAAGCTGAAAATACTAACCCAACTAAGAAGAAAAAGGGAACATTTTTGTTGTCACAGGTTCTGCTCTGTGTACTGTTGGTATGTCCCTTCTTCAAGGAAACTCAAGGAGAAGTTTATGATCCAGTTCAAGTCACCCCATTCACAACCAACCCCGGAATTTTCTTTGAGGATGTTGGATCCATGCGGCTAAGCCGAAAATAAGCAATATATACTCACACTGTTCAAGAACCAAACCAGCGTTATAGACAGCACAGTCCATATATTTAAAAAGAATGCAGAGGAAATTCATCATCAAGTCCAATTCATCGAATCCCAAATAGAACATCTAACAGAAACCACTCGGAAAATTGAGGAAACCAGTCAAATTTTTAATTCCATTGCACTTCAAACCACTCTTATGTTGAATCATCTTCAAAATACGCAAAACACCTTACTGGGAATAATAACAAACACTTACCATGGAACAATAAACCCTCTGTTGCTCAACGCAGGACAATTACACAAGCAAGTTCAGATTATGAAACAACATCTGCCTCCAGACCAATTATTACCTGTTCCGAAAACCTCACCACTAAAACTGAACAACTTGGCTGAAGTACAAACTAGAACGACAGGAAAGCATATGATATTTGATATTCGAATACCGTTACTAACCGCTGAACACTATCAACTGTTGAAACTCTACTCAATTCCAACGGAAAAAAACCACTCAGTTATCCAAATCAAATCATCTTCTAATTATTTGGCTGTAACACTGCAGCGAGATAAATACTATCCGTTGTCTGAATCAAAAAAGGGCCAATGTAAGCACTTCGATTCGGATTCTATCATCTGCATCCAAAGTCATCCAATATACACCCTACAGTCAGACGTCAGTAAATGTGAAATGTCCTTGTTAACACATTCAACGGAAATTTCATCCAAATGCAACATTGAAAGGCTTGCAACGCCCACGGACAACTACTGGATCCAGCTTGAAAACAAGAACCGCTGGATATATTCAGTCTTCAAGTCGGTAGCATTAGATGTTGTTTGCAAGCAAACTATATTTACTAAACAAATCATGGGAACCGGCATTCTAAGATTATCACCGAATTGTATTATTAATCAACAGACCATGATTCTTACAGGGCACACTCAATTCACTGAAAAAACAAACTTTTCATTTAGTCCTTTGATCGACTTCGCCAACTACACTGGACCTACCATTAACTCACGAAAATCAAGCCTCGAATCCGCATGGAAGATTGAGTCTAGCGAATTAGATGCGATTCACACCAAACTAAAAGATGAACTATCCGCCAGCCTACCCGAACAGTTATCCTCACACGACACCCACAATTACGCAGTCAACTACATCACCGTGACGATCCTGCTCATAATCACGATTTTTTACCTCCATCAGAAGTTCCGATTTAGATTACGAAATCACTCCCCAGCTGTTGAAATTCTGTCACGAGAATTCAAGGTGGCGGAAGATGTTAAATAAGCATTCTTGCATAATTCAATTCAAAGCTATTATTTATCAATAACCATAAATGCATTTTTGTTCTCTGTTTTGCGATGTTAAGCATTCTTGTATAACTCAATTCAAACTCATTATTCATCAATAATCATAATTGCACTTTGTTCTTTGTTTTGCATACAATCATAAATTATAAACAAAATGTAAACAGTTCCGAATGATTGACCTATATCAGGTATATCAACCTTTAATCATGCATGTAGCGAAGTGCTTTGCTTGCATATGCAGTTCGCTGGCATTCCGCTTAATATTTGTAAATTCAGTTATAAGCCGTTCACACTACACTTCTAAATCAGGTAGATTTAGAATCTGTCAAGTTAATCAGGTAAGCGTTCACACTAGCCGACGTGATTTAGAATGAGGAGATTTAGAGAGAGAAATGTCATTCGAATTTAAGTGTACAATTTTTTTTGCGTGAAAGTTGTTGAAAATAGTGCAGAAACATGCAAGAGTATTATCTATTCATTTTGTACAACTCAAATTTTCCGTTTTTGGTCAGTTTTCTTTATTTTAGACCGAAATTCGAATGAACTTTCCTTCAAATCTACCGTGCCTCTCACGGATGGAATTCAGCGCGCTCTGAGAACAATTCAGCCGCGAAAAATTCACAATAGTACCTGATTTGTACTTCCGGGTTTTCCCTATCCGGTCACCCCAAAACTTCCGGCCAACCAGGCAGCGCTGCTTCCGGGTGTGGACGGAAATCTCTCGTATCTCTCTCGCAGAGGTTGAGGACAGTCCGTGGGCCTTCGATGGCTAGGGGACCTGAACCTTCTTATCTCGGTTCACTTATCCATTTACAACCATTATTAGAGATAAGGCCTAAACCTTATGTTTTATATGACTAAGGTAGACTTTTTATCTTGGTTACTTTTGTTCCAACATCATTTATTTAATAACTATTCTTAATTTAATATTGCCTAAAAAATTGAAAAAATCCATAGTCGTTACCATCTTTTAGAGAAAAATGTTTCGAACATAATATTATCAATATCCGTGGTAAATGTATTTGCCCAAGGCACTAGAAAGATGTAAAAAAAATAGACTAACAGGCCAATAAATGAATTATCGAAGTCCAATTTGATTTCAGAAAAGGCAAAAGAATTGACGAGATTTTTGCAATACTTACCAGCACTGCAATGGAACGAATTAGGAATACTAAAAAAAAATTGTAGGAATTCCTTTCTCCCATATATGCAGCGTCAGTGTTTGAATTAGCTGAAAAAGTCATTAAATTTATATGTTAAAATATTATATACCCTTGCTGACGACACAACCATACTAATAACGGGGAATAATTGGCCAAATGCCTATGAAAAAGCTAATTTCTTAATTAAGGAAACAATACATTGGTCTAACATGCATAGTTTGAAGTTCAATTTCGAAAAAAAGTAAAATTGTACCTTTCCTAATACATCAGAACTTTTCTAATCCATTTCGTTTATACCAGATTCTAAAATAAATATAAGACAAGGTTGCACAGTTTATTCATACTATATATGTATATATCTACTAAATGATACTCGACGAAATATCTAGGACTAAATAATGAAACGAAAACCCTAACCTAAACCAATGTCCGTTAGTTAGTTTATATATATATATATTTATTTATATATATATATATATATATATATATATATATATATATATATATATATATATATATATATATTAGTTTATATATATATATATATATATATATATATATATATATATATATATATATATATATATATATATGGAAATATGAATTTTTGGCCGAATCGATTTTAATACTAATGTTCTTCGAACATTAGTAATAAATACTGTTACCATTTAGAAAATAAATCACTTTTCGATCAATATCTAAAGTCGTTTGTACAAATAAGTTGTCAAACATAATTTGGTGACCCCGACTCTTGATGAACCAAGCCTGAATAATATCTCGGCGTGAGGCTGCGTTGAGCATCAAGATTAAACTCAGACAGAGACGATTGTCTGCCTACAAGGAATCAACCACTTTGGACAAGTGCTAAAGGAGCATCTACAAAAAATTATCAGTGGGACTGATGATTATTGCAACATATTTAAAAAAAAAAAAAATCACTAATATTCTTTTGTTTTAAAGGAACTCTATAGGAAAATGGAAGCTGTACTTAAAGAGCAGTTAGACATTGGAGAAGAAATCGAACGGACGGTTCGTAATTTTAAAAAGGATCCCCAAGAGCGGAAGGATGTAAAATATTTGCAGTCGAGACTAGAAAAAATCCAGAAACTATGGGGAGAGTTCGAGAGGAACGACGAAATGTTAAAACCATGTCAGGAGGAATTTAAGGACGTTGACTACTTCAAAAGTCAATACTTTGAGGCAATTAAGGCATTAATGGAAAAAATGGTCGACCACATACAAAAACTATTGAGTGTGAACCACAGCTCAGTAATCAAACCGGTGCAGCAATCGATTCGGTGCGAAGAAATTATGTTGCAAACTTTAAGAAGTTTGTTAAAACGTACCGAGGACCGACTTAAGACTGATCAACCGCAAGAATATAACGAGTGCCAGTTGCAAGCCATTAACCGACATTGGGATTCGGTATGATCCAAACATCTGCAAATTTTGGAGGCGTCAGAAATAACAGAGGAGTATGATTGTAAAACTTACAATGAAACTGAAGTATGGATGGAAGCTGTTCAGCTGCAACTAATGAAGATGACGTCATCATCCAACAAGTCAGTTCAGGCCAGCGTCAAGCTTCCTCGTATCGAGTTGCCAAAGTTTGATGGGAACTACCTTGCATGGCAGGAGTTCCATGACTTATTCAATCAACTAATTCATGAAAATTCTTTAGGGCCAGCACAGAAGCTCTGGTTTTGAAAAACAAATTTAGTTGGTGAGGCGGAGGCTTTAATTCGGCATTTACCTGTCTGTGACAGCAACTACGAGACAGCCTGGAGTTTAATCAAAGAACGCTATGAAAATAGAAGGCTATTGGTTAATGCAGTGCTGAATAAACTTATTTCACAGCGGAACATCATGGGCGAATCAGCGCAAGAAATCAAGGTACTGCATGATGTTACGCAAGAGTGCATGAGAGGGTTGGAAGCATTGAAAATTCAAGTTGATCATTGGGATCCAATGTTGATGTTCTTATTGGTGAAGAAATTGGATAAAACAACGCATGTGTTGTTCGAGCAGTCTCTAGATGAACCTCGGGAAATCCCAACTATACGCCAATTTTTGAGATTTCTGGAATTAAGATTCCAATCCTTGGAAGCTTTAGGAAACAAGGTGCGACAACAGCCTAAAGCAGGTCCAACGCAACAAAAGACTGCATTAACCACCATCAAACCATCGGAGACTGGTTGTTTGATGTGTAAAGGTAGTCATAAGATCTATTACTGCGAGGAGTTCTTAAAGCTTACCATATCGGCAAGGAGAAACTTCAT
Source organism: Nemotelus nigrinus (assembly GCA_947369275.1). Lineage (NCBI taxonomy): Eukaryota > Metazoa > Arthropoda > Insecta > Diptera > Stratiomyidae > Nemotelus > Nemotelus nigrinus. The sequence continues at coordinate 91,070,358 of OX376375.1, read as the reverse complement.
CTCAAAAAAGCACCTATGCTTCAACTGCTTCAAGAAAGGGCATAGTGTCAAAGACTGCACATCAAGATGTTGTTCTAAATGTAATAAAAAACACAATACATTGCTCCATCTGGAAAAAGACATGGCTAACGCTACGTCAACCAATACAACATTGACTACTTTTTCTGAACAACGTGATTCATACGTCTTCCTCGGAACAGCAGTTGTCAATGTGGTAGACATACATGGCACAGTGCATACAGCAAGAGCCTTGATAGACTCAGGATCGCAGCTGAGCTTTGTTACAGACAAGCTGTACAAGAACCTGCAGGTAAACTATACATTGGAATCTCAGGATATAGCTGGGGTAGGTAATAGTCGTCAACACTCTTCGAAACGAGTGAATTTAACAATGAAGTCCAAGTGCAATAATTTCAGCATTCAGTTTGAAGCATTTGTATTAAAAGCAATAACTAGCAAGCATCAAGATAAGCAAGTGGATATCTCCCAATGGCCAATTCCTAAAGATATTTCACTAGCAGATCCTTCGTTCAATGTACCCCAGAACATTGATATTTTAATTGGAGCAGAATTATTCAGTTCTATAATAGTCCCAGGAGTAATTTCTTTAGGATCACATTTGCCAACACTACACAACACTGTTTTGGATGGATGATTCTCGGAAAGGTAAAGTCATCAGCAACAGAAGCGAAATTTTGCGGCGTAGCAAAAAGTCTAGATGAGCAACTGGAGCGGTTTTGGGAGATAGAGGAAATTGGTGCATCGTCAAATTCGACAATGTCAGCGGAAGAAAAAGAATGTGAAGATTTCTTTCTTTCAACAGTAAACAGGACTCCAACTGGAAGATATGTTGTACGGCTTCCTTTTCAAGAATCTCCAACTAGTCTTGGGGCATCAAAACAGATAGCTCTACAGCGATTGAGTGCTCTTCAAAGAAGATTTACCCGAAGTTCAACACTGCAAAAGGAATATGCTGCATTCCTTGAAGAATATTTAACATTGGGTCATTTAGAACCAGTGAAGGATGTTGATGAAAGCAAGCCCCATTATTATCTTCCTCATCACTGTGTGTTGCGGCCAGAAAGCCAGACAACAAAGTTACGGGTTGTATTCGATGGATCGGCAAAAACATCAAGTAATAAGGCTCTTAATGATATATTACGTACTGGACCCATATTGCAACAAAACTTATTTGACATTTTGCTGCGCTTTCGATGTCACAGATACGTAATGACGGCTGATATAGAGAAAATGTATCGCCAGATCATTGTCGCTCCGGAAGATCAAAATTTCCAGCTTGTTCTTTGGCAGAATAAGCCTGGAGGTAAAGTTGAGACATTCCGATTAAAAACGGTGACCTATGGTACACGTTGTGCTCCATATTTGGCCATAAGGTGCTTAAACCAATTGGCTCGAGATGAAGGTGCATCATACCCGTTAGCAGGAAAAATAATTCAGCGAGATTTTTATGTTGATGACTTGTTGACTGGATGCGATTCTCTCGAAGAAGCTTTACTGATTCAACTGCAGACAATAACTCTTCTTGGAAAAGGTGGATTCAAATTACGGAAGTGGTGCTCAAATAACGCAGAACTTGTTAAATCCATACCACCAAAAGACAAGGCTGTAGAAGTTGATATTACGAAGCTAGAGTCTGAAAACGTTGTGAAAACCTTGGGACTAACGTGGAATCCTTCATCTGATGAATTCAGAATCAACATCAATGGCTTCAAAAGTACGAAGGAAGTAACGAAACGAATCGTGCTGTCAGAGATGTCACAACTTTTCGACCCATTAGGTCTGGTAAATCCAGTGATCGTATTGGCAAAAATTTTCATGCAGCAACTGTGGGAAATCAAGCTTGATTGGGATACACCACTTTCAGAAGAACTGCAACATCGGTGGACAATGTATAGAGCACAACTTCTGCTTTTGAATGATGTCAAAATACCTCGAAAGATAAGAAACTTTGACAGCAATAAAATCTTTCAACTTCACGGGTTTGCAGATGCAAGCGAAAGGGCTTATGGAGCGTGCATTTATTTACGTTCGCAAAATGGAAAAGGGATAATAACGACATTTTTAATGTGTCCTAAGAGTCGAGTAGCGCCTACAAAGAAGAGAAGCATTGCTAGATTAGAGCTATGTGCAGCTCAGCTGCTTGTCAATTTAATGCAGCAAGTAAAAAATATTATACCTGTTCCCATCGCAAAAACGTTTTTGTGGACGGATTCAACAATTGTTCTGCAGTGGATTTCTTCACCTCCATCAAAATTTACAACATTTGTGGCCAACAGAGTTGCAGCCATACAAACAGCCACAGGAGCTGGGGTTTGGCAACATGTCGAGTCAGGAGACAATCCAGCAGACATGGTGTCACGAGGAATGCTTCCCTCTCTACTGATAGCGGCCAACCAGTGGTTTGAAGGGCCGACTTTTCTTCGCCATCCTATTAGAATTAAACCAGCTCCTGATTATCTAAGTACCACACATGTTGTTCCGGAAACAAAAAGGACAAAGTTTGTACTTGCTGCTACTCCAACAATTCAAAGTTATCCAACGATTCAAAACATTCGACATAACAACAACTTCCAACGATTGCATGAGGTTCTAGCTCTAATTATCAGATTTACGAGCAACACTAGAACACCGAAAAAGGAGCGAACAATTGGCAAGCCAACACCAGCTGAATTGGATACAGCACTAAAATTAATTGTAAAAGAAATGCAAGCTCATGATTTTCGGTCAGATCTAGATCATCTGAAAAAGCATAATACCGTCAAAAGTGACAGTAATCTAAGAGCATTAGCTCCATTCCTAGACGATGAAGGAATAATACGTGTTGGAGGAAGGATACCCAAAAGTAAGTTATCATACCAGGCAAAGCACCCTATGCTTATTTCAAACAAAAACATTATATCGAAGTTAATTTTTGAAGATCTACACAGGAAATATTTGCATGCAGGCCCACAAACCTTACTATATATTTCACGACAAACATTTTGGTGCATAAATGGAAAATATTTGGCCAACACTATTGTAAAGCAATGCGTCCGATGTGCACGAGCAAAACCAAAATTACTCAACAAACTCATGGGAGATCTTCCTGCAGAGCGAGTACAACAAGCTCGACCTTTTTTGAATACAGGCGTGGACTTTTGTGGACCCGTCAAAATTCATTGCCAAATCAGAGGGAAACAGCCCGTAAAAACTTATATTGCTGTCTTTGTATGCTTCTCTACAAAGGCAGTACATTTAGAGTTGGCTTCTGATTTGACAACTGCAGCATTCATTGGTAGTCTAAAGCGATTTATTGCAAGGCGAGGATTACCGGCTAAAATATTTTGTGACAACGCAACTAATTTTGTTGGAGCCCGATCAGAATTACAAGCACTTTACGATATACTTTTTATGAAAGAAGGCCAAGAAGCAATTCAAACACTGTGCTGCAAGGAAAGAATCGAATGGTTGCACATACCACCAAGATCGCCTCATTTCGGTGGCTTATGGGAAGCCGCTGTAAAATCAGCCAAGTACCATTTAAAAAGGATACTCGAAAGTGATCCTTTGACATATGAGCAGTTGCATACAGTGATTTGTCAGGTCGAAGCTGTATTAAATTCAAGACCACTTATGCCTATGTCTTCTGATCCAAATGACCTGCAAGCTCTAACACCGGGTCATTTTCTGATCGGACAGCCAATTTGCACACTACCAGAGCCGTTGAGACATGTAGACAACTTATCTCTGGCTACAAAATGGAAACTAGTTCAGTCATTACATGTGGAATTCTGGCGAAGATGGTCCAAGGAATATTTACAAAGTTTACAAAACCGTTACAAGTGGCAAAAACCACAGCCAGAATTGACAAATGGAACCCTTGTGTTGTTAAAAGACAATAACATTCCACCATTACAATGGAAGTTGGCCCGCGTAATAAAGGAAATCCCAGGAGCCGATAATCATAATAGAGTGGTCAAAGTTAAAACATCAACAGGTGAATTTGAGCGTGTTATTCACACACTTTGTCCTCTTCCCGATAATATAACAACACTGGGTCCAACGTCTGATGAATCAGTTGAGCCAGCTAACGAAATTACAAAAAACACGAAGCCAAAAATAGCGCCCGTGTGCTCCAACTATCCTACGTTAAACTCCGGTTCAATCAAAAGAAAAGCTGAAAATACTAACCCAACTAAGAAGAAAAAGGGAACATTTTTGTTGTCACAGGTTCTGCTCTGTGTACTGTTGGTATGTCCCTTCTTCAAGGAAACTCAAGGAGAAGTTTATGATCCAGTTCAAGTCACCCCATTCACAACCAACCCCGGAATTTTCTTTGAGGATGTTGGATCCATGCGGCTAAGCCGAAAATAAGCAATATATACTCACACTGTTCAAGAACCAAACCAGCGTTATAGACAGCACAGTCCATATATTTAAAAAGAATGCAGAGGAAATTCATCATCAAGTCCAATTCATCGAATCCCAAATAGAACATCTAACAGAAACCACTCGGAAAATTGAGGAAACCAGTCAAATTTTTAATTCCATTGCACTTCAAACCACTCTTATGTTGAATCATCTTCAAAATACGCAAAACACCTTACTGGGAATAATAACAAACACTTACCATGGAACAATAAACCCTCTGTTGCTCAACGCAGGACAATTACACAAGCAAGTTCAGATTATGAAACAACATCTGCCTCCAGACCAATTATTACCTGTTCCGAAAACCTCACCACTAAAACTGAACAACTTGGCTGAAGTACAAACTAGAACGACAGGAAAGCATATGATATTTGATATTCGAATACCGTTACTAACCGCTGAACACTATCAACTGTTGAAACTCTACTCAATTCCAACGGAAAAAAACCACTCAGTTATCCAAATCAAATCATCTTCTAATTATTTGGCTGTAACACTGCAGCGAGATAAATACTATCCGTTGTCTGAATCAAAAAAGGGCCAATGTAAGCACTTCGATTCGGATTCTATCATCTGCATCCAAAGTCATCCAATATACACCCTACAGTCAGACGTCAGTAAATGTGAAATGTCCTTGTTAACACATTCAACGGAAATTTCATCCAAATGCAACATTGAAAGGCTTGCAACGCCCACGGACAACTACTGGATCCAGCTTGAAAACAAGAACCGCTGGATATATTCAGTCTTCAAGTCGGTAGCATTAGATGTTGTTTGCAAGCAAACTATATTTACTAAACAAATCATGGGAACCGGCATTCTAAGATTATCACCGAATTGTATTATTAATCAACAGACCATGATTCTTACAGGGCACACTCAATTCACTGAAAAAACAAACTTTTCATTTAGTCCTTTGATCGACTTCGCCAACTACACTGGACCTACCATTAACTCACGAAAATCAAGCCTCGAATCCGCATGGAAGATTGAGTCTAGCGAATTAGATGCGATTCACACCAAACTAAAAGATGAACTATCCGCCAGCCTACCCGAACAGTTATCCTCACACGACACCCACAATTACGCAGTCAACTACATCACCGTGACGATCCTGCTCATAATCACGATTTTTTACCTCCATCAGAAGTTCCGATTTAGATTACGAAATCACTCCCCAGCTGTTGAAATTCTGTCACGAGAATTCAAGGTGGCGGAAGATGTTAAATAAGCATTCTTGCATAATTCAATTCAAAGCTATTATTTATCAATAACCATAAATGCATTTTTGTTCTCTGTTTTGCGATGTTAAGCATTCTTGTATAACTCAATTCAAACTCATTATTCATCAATAATCATAATTGCACTTTGTTCTTTGTTTTGCATACAATCATAAATTATAAACAAAATGTAAACAGTTCCGAATGATTGACCTATATCAGGTATATCAACCTTTAATCATGCATGTAGCGAAGTGCTTTGCTTGCATATGCAGTTCGCTGGCATTCCGCTTAATATTTGTAAATTCAGTTATAAGCCGTTCACACTACACTTCTAAATCAGGTAGATTTAGAATCTGTCAAGTTAATCAGGTAAGCGTTCACACTAGCCGACGTGATTTAGAATGAGGAGATTTAGAGAGAGAAATGTCATTCGAATTTAAGTGTACAATTTTTTTTGCGTGAAAGTTGTTGAAAATAGTGCAGAAACATGCAAGAGTATTATCTATTCATTTTGTACAACTCAAATTTTCCGTTTTTGGTCAGTTTTCTTTATTTTAGACCGAAATTCGAATGAACTTTCCTTCAAATCTACCGTGCCTCTCACGGATGGAATTCAGCGCGCTCTGAGAACAATTCAGCCGCGAAAAATTCACAATAGTACCTGATTTGTACTTCCGGGTTTTCCCTATCCGGTCACCCCAAAACTTCCGGCCAACCAGGCAGCGCTGCTTCCGGGTGTGGATGGAAATCTCTCGTATCTCTCTCGCAGAGGTTGAGGACAGTCCGTGGGCCTTCGATGGCTAGGGGACCTGAACCTTCTTATCTCGGTTCACTTATCCATTTACAACCATTATTAGAGATAAGGCCTAAACCTTATGTTTTATATGACTAAGGTAGACTTTTTATCTTGGTTACTTTTGTTCCAACATCATTTATTTAATAACTATTCTTAATTTAATATTGCCTAAAAAATTGAAAAAATCCATAGTCGTTACCATCTTTTAGAGAAAAATGTTTCGAACATAATATTATCAATATCCGTGGTAAATGTATTTGCCCAAGGCACTAGAAAGATGTAAAAAAAATAGACTAACAGGCCAATAAATGAATTATCGAAGTCCAATTTGATTTCAGAAAAGGCAAAAGAATTGACGAGATTTTTGCAATACTTACCAGCACTGCAATGGAACGAATTAGGAATACTAAAAAAAAATTGTAGGAATTCCTTTCTCCCATATATGCAGCGTCAGTGTTTGAATTAGCTGAAAAAGTCATTAAATTTATATGTTAAAATATTATATACCCTTGCTGACGACACAACCATACTAATAACGGGGAATAATTGGCCAAATGCCTATGAAAAAGCTAATTTCTTAATTAAGGAAACAATACATTGGTCTAACATGCATAGTTTGAAGTTCAATTTCGAAAAAAAGTAAAATTGTACCTTTCCTAATACATCAGAACTTTTCTAATCCATTTCGTTTATACCAGATTCTAAAATAAATATAAGACAAGGTTGCACAGTTTATTCATACTATATATGTATATATCTACTAAATGATACTCGACGAAATATCTAGGACTAAATAATGAAACGAAAACCCTAACCTAAACCAATGTCCGTTAGTTAGTTTAGAGACTAATCCAATGTTAGTTTAGAGACTAATGCACATTTCCGTTAAAACGCTAAAGAACTTAACAACACTTTTACGTATAAAATATAATTGGTTCTTATCTGACAACTGTTTATTTGTAAACAATTTCAACGATCCTCCTATCAATTACCGTGAAAAATATGTGGTCAAAAATAAATCCCCAATTTCTGAGGATATTCCACCACGGAAATCCGGGCCGGACGTGAGAAAATTTCAGCCGGGACAAAATTCACAATAATATTAAAATTTACAATAAAAATTAAAAAAAAATCCAACCCAACAACCGAAAATCCGATCCAACAACCATTTTATGTTAATGTATGAAGAGAAAAGGCTAAAGCTTTTTCTCTTAAATTAATCCAACATCCATGAGCGGACGATTTGCGATCGGATGCGATTGAAAGCGGATGAAGAAGGAACGATAAGCGCTAATCGGGATAAAGCGAAAATTGCTTGTTTGTGATTTAATTTCGCCTAGGTCTTCCTTCTTTGAATTATGGAGTGTGTGATTGATTTGTTTGCCAAGTTTGAAGTTAATTAAATAAATTCCTAACCCTGAAGATTTATTGATTTATCATGCTGTTTTTAACATCTCAGCTTCCATGTTTTCTTGGCCCTAGTATCGATTCGGATACTCGAGTCCTAATGGCTCGTTTTGAGCTGTTCAAAAGTTTGAACATGTTTCTCTTCACTCTAAATATTAGCCCCAATTTCTGAGTCTAGAACTTATCAGGTTTTTTATAATACAAACACCAGAATTAGTTTCATACACTCTTTTATTGATATTTGTATAACCCATTCCTACGCATGTCAATAGAACCTTCTGCGCTCCCGGCATACTATCTTCTTCGTCATCTTGTTCAGGATTTTCCAATTTAAATGCGATTGCAAAAAAGTCTCTCAGATGTAAGAAATGCACGCTGTAATCAGACAGTGGGCCCGACAGGTGTTTCGAGACGTCTTTTTGTCCGAGCGCCAGAAATAAGATTGCAAGCCACTGGAATGTATCCACACAACCTCCGCGATAGATTTCATCTAAAAGTTGATGGGCAGCTAGCTTCTTGGCCTAATTCTTCTGGAACGGTAGGGTCCTTGCCCTGAAATGAAATCCGGTTAATTAAGCTAATTCTGCACACGAAACGAACAAACCTCTTGTGAGAAATGAGTGAGTGAGAAATTCCTTCGACACTGTAAAAAACTCGATCAGTTGTTTCTGCAATCAAATTCACTCTAAAACCTGGGCTATTTCCTGATAGTTTCCCTCGATTTTGATCGGTGTATTTTTGATTTTGATCTGCTGTTTGTTTTGTTATTTTACACAACGATCAAGATTCACTTACCGATGGCAATGTCGCTGGACGCAGCAATCGTGGCTGAAACAGAAATTATAAACTTGACCAGATTCAATTCGATTTTGGTGGGTCACTTTATCTAGCAAACGAAATTAGGCTGACTCTTCGCTTCGAATTTCAATGATTCATACCGAAACCGTCATACATACCGAAAACAAATTACATACCGAAACTGTCAAAGACCTCTCTCTGGAAGGTCTTTGACAGTTTCTGATTTCGGATTTTCCATTATTTCCAAACTAGCAGTAACAGAATTTGGCAGCACGAATTTGCAAAAAATTTGGCCAGTACGACTGTCTATTACGAAAACGGAGGGACCTATGCATATATTATGTACGCGAACAGACGACCTATTATCGATGTGATAATTTACCGACACCACGTCGAAATCAACCAATCTCGAGAACCATTAATCCAGGGCCGTTTTTTGTTGAATGCCACCGCACATGTCGCAAAAGAAGGAAGGAATCAAAACAAAATTCGAAACTCTCTGCAAAACTACTCTTAGAGTACTCGAATTCAGCACGCGCGAAGGGGAATTAGCATTTTTTTGTAGAATATTCACAATAATGGTTTAGTAAAAAAATGGTTGAGTAAACGACGCGAAATTACGAAGACGGAGGGACCGATTGGCCAATAATGTGCGAAAATGGCGAGAATGGAGGAATCGAAGAAAATTTTTTTTTTTTAATTTTAAATTAATTAGCTTAAAAAAAGACACCCCCAAAAACAAGCGCAGCGCAAAGCATTGAACAGTTGCTTCAAAAATCGTAAAAGAACTTTGCACTTTGTACCAAATCGCGTACTACCAAAACCACTCAAAACTGAATGATTTGGCTAATCGCCAAATCTTCATCACCGTTTTCGTAGTTCGCGTCGTTTACTCAACCATTTTTAGACACATTTTCAGAAGCTATCTAATCAGAGACTATAATCTTTTAGAACTAAAACACACGGGGATTTTTCAGATTTTTTGTAGCCAAAAACCAACACGTGAAATGTGCGAAAATGGCGAGAATGGAGGAATCGAAGAAGCTTACTGAAAATCAATTTAATTTTAATTTAATTCATTTAATATATTACATGATGTGAGTATTAAACTGCAGTAGATTTTTCTATACAATATTTTGCATTTAAAATAATAATTGCATGCATTTAAATAAAAATTGCTATTTGAAGTAGCAATAACAAACCATATTCAACAAAATATATATAATTTTTTTAAAAGATATCAAGTTGGGTCGTTTTGTGTTTTCAGTTTTTCCATATTAAAGAAAATAAATTGCAATATACAGTTATATCTCCAGGATTAAATAAGCTAGCTATTAAAAAATTTTATGGTTAATCAGGTAAGATTTAAGTTGATTTAGCTCTAAAGCGATCAGCTGATCGAAATCGCCTGATTTAGAGTGTAGTGTGAACGGCATATAAATTTACTTGATTAACTCTGTCAGACGCCGAAAAAAAATGTATGGGTAATCAGGTCGATTTAACTTGATTTAGCTCTAAAGCGATCAGCTGATCGAAATCGCCTGATTTAGAGTCTAGTGTGAACGGGCTATTATTGCAGTTTTACATACTAAGCTTAATTGCAAGAACTATATTCGGAATTGGTAAGCATTAATTTTGTAATAAATACTGTTACCATTTAGAAAATAAATCACTTTTCGATCAATATCTAAAGTCGTTTGTACAAATAAGTTGTCAAACAGATACAATGCCAAGAATTTCATTTTTCGATCGTTTTCCTTATTGGAAAGATATTGCAACTGCTCTATGTTCAACTTAAAACACCAAATGTCACTTTTTAGCTTGAAGGAATGAACTGCACAAACTAAACTGGCGTGAAATGATGGGAGACATGTTTCAGTGGCATCTACGATTTCGACGCGAAAGCGACTTCGAAGCAACTTTTCATGCTAAGAACCGAATACAACTCTTGTTCATTTTCAAGCTAAATTTTCGCCGAGACAGATTTCACGTGAAATCTTGTATGAAAATTTCATGTGAGATTGAACTCAGTACTGTGCTTTATGTGGTAGTTTTGTCGTATAGATTAGGTGGTGGTTATCCCGGAATTTAGAGTTTTGAGTTTATGCGATTACATAAGGGTTCGTTTTAGTTAGGTTAGATGGGCAGAAACTTAGATATAAATGAGTGGGTTAGTTTTTTTTTTTTTAATACTTAAGACATAATTGAAATGAAATTAAATGAAGTTAATGATGAAATTAAATGCATACCATGAGCGAGTGATCGACTCCCAGAAGGTCCTGATATATATATATTTTTTCCTTATTCCTGTATTATTCCTTTTTCCTTATTATGGCGCTTCATTATTATTGCCTTCCCTTTCATTATTTTTCCTTTTTTGTTTTCCATTCGGACTCGGGTACTTCTTTGATTTCCGAGTTTCACCTAAAATCGAGTTCGATCGGCATTAGTGGTTGATGTAGATAGATGAGTTTCAATCCCAACACCAAAACAATACAAGAATCAGAAGTAAAGCATGTATTTTAAGAAACATAGGTGTAGAGGAGCTCAGAGACAGAGTGATAGAATGGATGATTGTGTGAAGAGCAAACCAGAATTCAAGAAAAAAAAAAATATAGTTTGTTTTTTATTTACCTAACGAGCGAATTAACTTTCAAACAAGATGCGGAATCTATGAACTCGGCACGGGTGACGGTCGTAGAAAATTATCGAGAATTTCTAGGATATTCTCTGGAGTGAGAGGGGTGTCACGGCGTTATAGATTAAGAGCATTAGTATTAAAGAAAAGAAAAAAATTCTCCACCGCCATCCTAAGAAGAGGGCGATGGAGATTCACGAACACAGATATCTACTAGAAAGATCCGCGTCTGGATTAACCTAGGTTAGTTACATGTAAAAGATAATTAGGGTTATGTAAACAAACAACCATCATAATTAGTTAGTTGTCAATTTAGCGGGTAATTAGTAGATAGCAGCAGTAAGTTGTCAGTTTAGCATGTAATTAGTAGATTGGTTAATATCAACGTCGAATCAACATGAAAACAACACGAGAAAAACGCCAGAACAAGCAGCAAATCGCGCACCAAACATCACCATCAACAACAAACACGACATAAATAAAACGCCACTATTCCGGCAGCAAACCAGCATAAACTCACAACACACGCAGAAAAACATGACACAGAAAGGATGCACGGTCCACGATCGTCGAAATGAGCCACAAAATCACCTAAATAACTTAACTTTAACAACTTACTAGTAGGCCACTAGTCTTTCGGACTTACCGATCGCGATGACAGTTCTGATTGTCAAACGGCGGGTGGAACAGATGTCTCACGGATGAAGTTGACCGGGAACTAGCGGAAATGGGCCGAGGTGAAGTTCAGCTGTGGACCGCCCGAGCTCACAGCTGAGTTTAGTAAACTCAACGGGTTCGGAAAAATTCCGTTGCCGCCAAAAGTTTTCGTGCGCGCCAGCAAGGGAAAATGGCTTTCTTTTAAATTGGAACTGGGTGAGTGGACGCATGTGCATGGCGACAATTAGAAAACTGATTTTGGCTTTTCTTTCTTTTCAATTGGAACTGGGGACTTTGAGACTCGAGCTAGAAGACGGATTCGAATCGGGACGATCTACAGTGTCAAGATCGTAATCGAAATTGATGAAAATTTTAGAACCGAAATTGGTGAAAAGTCCAAAGTTGAGCGGAAAGTATTTGACGATAAAGCATTATACGAAGATATGGTACGAGGGTGCAGAGCGACGGGATATAATCATCAATAAGGGGGCCCCAGCGAGGCAGCAGTCGACGTCGTGGGAATTGGTTAAGGTAGTGTGCACACTTTTTTTTATTATTTTATAGTTCTTTTGTTTCTTTCCATATGTTAAATCTTAACTGATACTGTAAACTAAGTTTGGATTCGATAAGTAGGGACAAAACTATCGTTATTGTTTTAGCGAATAGATAAGTGAATATATGTCAATAAAGCGTGAAGAAAAATTGTATTGTTAAAAGATCGGTTAGTGGTGTAAATTATCGGTTAGTGGTGGTTTTAGCGAATAGATAAGTGAATATAAGCCAATAAAGCGTGAAGAAAAATTGTATTGTTAAAAGATCGGTTAGTGGTGTAAATTAATTCAGACAGCGGAATCTTTGATATCCCGACGTTATTTTTTGTGATCCCTTTTCCACGTATTTGTGTGCGCCGTCGCAACTTCTCGTTTCAGGGCGACGGCGATTCGGTTGTTTCGGTTGAATCGAAACGAGTGGCGCCCATAGATATGAAAGAATATGGATACGAAATGGCTATCCGTGTACCCGTAGGTGAATGCGCCTTTTTTAATACACGCACAACACTGCTCTCTCACAAAAATTCCGCTCAGTGCACCCCTTTCTACCGCACTCACAACCGAAAAGCCTTAATAGCCCGTTCACACTAGGCTCTAAATCAGGCGATTTCGATCAGCTGATCGCTTTAGAGCTAAATCAAGTTAAATCTACCTGATTACCCATACATTTTTTTCCCCTTCTGACAGAGTTAATCAAGTAGATTTAGTAGTAGCAGTAAGTTGTCAGTTTAGCATGTAATTAGTAGATTGGTTAATATCAAACGTCGAATCAACATGACAAATCCAAGTACAAATCAGGTACTATTGTGAATTTTTCCGGGCTGAATTGTTCTCAGATTGTGCGTAATTCCATCCGTGAGAGGGAGAGTAGATTTCAACGAAATGTCATTCGAATTTCGTTCAAATATAGCAAAAATTGGACAAAAAAGGAAAATGTGAGTTGTACAAAATGAAAAGAAAATGCTCTTGCATGTTTCTGCACCATTTTGAACAACTTTCATGCAAAACAAATTGTACACACAAATTCGAATGACAGTTCGCTCTCTAAATCTCCTCATTCTAAATCACTTCGGGTAGTGTGAACGCTTACCTGATTAACTTTGACAGCTTCTAAATCTACTTGATTTAGAGTCGAGTGTGAACGGCTTATAATGCTGGGAACACCAGATCGGTGTAAAAGCGTGCAACGGGCAACACGGAAAGAAACGTCAACGTCAGTTTGGTTTGTGTCGGGGACTGAAAGCATTGACTTTCAGTCAAAATTTTTCAAATAAAATTTAGAAACTTCTCGGCGAATTTGATGGAAACGTACATCTACGTTTGTGCGCGATCATTTGTGTCGGTTTCGCGAGTAAATTAGCGGTAAAAAGTTATAAAATAGTGCGATAATGAAGTGCCGCGTTACAGGCTGCAAAAGTAGCTACCGAAGTGCTTCGCAGGGGATATCGTATTTCGGGTAAGTAAAATAAACCTTTGGCAACTATTTCGTATAGTTTTTGTGTTAAATCATAATGAATTTCATTGACAAAGAGTATTTTAATCTCCACTCGCCGGTTTTGGTAAAGAAATGTCAAACGACTTTCAAAATGGCGATCTCTCGTGATTTTTTCACATAGCTTTGCCATATGAACACACACAAGTACCTCCTTCTCACACCAGTAAGCAGAAAGTCGAAAATTGGCACATTTCTCTCGGCCAATTTCTAATCCATTCTCTCTTATATCTGTGGTGGCGCCCAACCCACGGCAAATTTCTTCGCGAGCAGAAGCCGCCCGGAACTACCGCCCTTTTATCCCAGTCGGGGAAAAAAGGGTTTTAGGACGTGTTGCGCTTGTAGCGTTAATACAGATTCTAAATCTACCTGACTTAGAAGTGTAGTGTGAACGGTATATAAGCGCAGCCGAGCGCAGCTCAGGTCGAAATGGGTTCAACTTTTGTCACAGCGAAGAGTTGCAATCAGCTGTAGTTGCTTGAGAAACGCGCGCGATTTGAAATGTATGCGAAAATGTAAATAAAGGTGATTTTATATTATTAATTTTTTGTATAATTCGAAGACAAATTTTATTGGTAATAGCTTAGATAGTTAAAAGTAAAATAAAAATTAATAGTTAATAGTATATTGAACTATTTGAAAGATAATAAATAGCAAATTGATTATAGTAATTTAAAATACCTGAGTAGCTAAGTGGGTAGATCATTGACTTCTTGCTTGTGGGATACCTGACTCGAATCCAGGTTCAGACGAAGGCCCGCGAACCAAGCTATGAGTTCACCTAGCTCTGATTAGGTACGTGGTTTAAAATCGGGGGTAAAGTGAGTCGTCGAATTCCACACTCGTATTCACATTGATTGAAAAAATTGTAAAGAAGCTCCTCACCAGCTTCAACTCCTAGACCCGTACGAGGGTTGTCGTGGGATTACTTTTAATTTAATTATGGTTTAAAGACCAGTTTTTCTCCTATAAGCCAGATCTATTCAAATGTATTTATATATTTATTACGAGGGCTATTTGGCTTTCCTCAAAGCCCATCAGTGAAATATTATGCTAAAAGTATATCAAACGGATGTTTAATAAAAAAGTAAAATTTTTAAGAGCCAAGTAAGATTTCAAAAGTGACTATGGTAAAAGGCAAGTAGTAAAAGAAACTTTTAAAGCATTCGGCATAAATATAAAGATCAGTTTACGTTAGAATTAAACTCATTTACAGTGCAGAGAAAAGAACACCCTCGAATAAATCAAATAATACATAGCATTATTTCAAAATGCAGTCAATTAAGGATTCAGTGTTGGATGACGAGGTGTCAATAGAGATGCTGATAGCCCATGTGAAGGAGCGTCCAATTATTCATGAGAAGGCTACAGGCGGATACAGAGATGTTGCTGTGGAATTCAAACATCAACTGAAAATTCTTCTACTTCACTGGCACTTAGTCATGTTGCAGTGTAACCAGGCGATTTCGTTCACTGCGGTTGGTCACTGTTGGCTGCGCTTCGCTGCGTCGACTGTAATTCAGGCATATGAAAGATACGTGGGTAAACCATAAATGTAGAAGAAGTGGATGAGGGCAATGCCTCCTAGAAGTACGGGCCATAATGCAGAATAATGACAACACACTAGACTGTCAACGTGTCGCGAAAAACACACGTAGTCTTATGAGACGTCCGCGGGAAATCGTAAATTGTACAGGTTGTGTTGAAGTGAGTGAAATGAAAACAAAGTGAGATCCGCTGAACAGTGCTAGTGAACAGCTAAATTGATGCGGTGCGTGCGGTATAATTAGAAAAATTCGCTGTAAAATGTTTATCGGTTGGTGTTAGGTTATGTGGCGTTTTGTGACGCTTCACTGTCGATACAATTGACTAACATGAAATGCAAGTTATGAAAAAATATTATAATTATAACACACAAAAAACTAGCTAAAAATCCGCATGTAAAATCTCCGTGTATATCGGCACTGCTAGATTAAAATGTCATAATGCACGGCTAAATTGACGTCATAGCTAAAACTATTACGTAGCCTGACGGCCAGTACTTTTAGAAGGCATTGATGGAGGGCATACACGCACATTAGCGTATGTATATGCAATAGGTCAGTTCTTCCGCGTACTACGATTAATTGCAATGAAGCCGTTTTTGTACTCCGTTTAATTGAAAACTGAAAATTTCCCCTCATTCAGTAAGTTTCAGTAGGATCTGAGCAATGCCTCCTAGAAGTACGGGCCGTCAGGCTACGTAATCGTTTTAGCTATGACGTCAGAGATTCGGGGGAGTTTTGACATTTCCACGAGGCAGTGCCGATGTACACGGAGATTTCACCTGCGGTTTTTTAGCTAAAATATGAGTAAAACGATAGTTTTTTGTGCGTGGATGCGTTGTAGTAATAATATTTAGTAATTACTTGCATTTTGAGTCAATCAATTGTATCGAAAGTGAATCGAGATAAAACGTCTCATAACCTAACAAGAACCGATAAACATTTCGTTGCGAATTTTTCCACTTATACCGCACGCATCGCATTAATTTGTGTTTTAACTGTTCACTAGTACTGTTCCGCAGATCTCACTTGGTTTTTGTGTCACTCACTTTTACACAAACTGTACAATTAACATTTTCCCGCGGACGTCCCATAAGACGACGTATGTTTTTCGCGACATTGTTCCCGCAAACTCTGACCAGTGGCGGCTCGTCAGGGTGGGCAAAGTGTGCCGGGCCCACCCTTTAAAATACATAAATATTAATTTTAAATAAAAGTGTGATTCATCATGTACATATAATTCATATACATTTAACCTATGCGAATCAACTTTTACGTTAAAAAACCAGTCTATGCATTTTATCATTTTATCATTATCAGCTTTTTATCATTCATTCATAGTGTCATACAAACATTGAATGTCCATCGTGCAATTAGCTGTTTGCTTGCGAGCATAAGCTATACAATACAATATATACGTACATCTTGTACACATAAATATATATATTCCATAAACGACTCGATGAGCAGACGCATCACTGGCCCATTTACAAAACCTCTACATCATCTACATACATTATGCTACAAACATAAGTATGTGTAAACGAAGGTATAAGTTCGCGTTTGTGCGTTTATTGATTTTTGTTCTTCTACCATCAATAAGTCTCGGTGGGCACAAACATCACTGGTCCACTATGCGTTGTTTTCAGTCCAAGCTGCGATCTATGAACATTGGCGATTGCAATCGCAGCCAAATTGATTTTGTATAGTGAGCCGGCTCCTGATGCATGAAAAATTGACGCATGCAATCGCGTCCAAATCGATGTTGCATATTGGGCCCAGCCCCTGGACAGGGACGGTATAACTTTCCATCATTAGCCCCTTCAATCCTCTCACGCACAAAGCATGTTAAAGTTGCCTTTCCGCCATATCGACCTAATTGTCAAATTGGAGGAGAAATACTTGGATTTGACCAGACTTGACAATGAGTAGCTAAAAAATTACTACCATCCCCTTCAATGTAAATCTTATGGGCATGTCCACTCCATTTCTACTACCTCACTGATTGGGCCAGCCCATCATTTGCTCACATGCGTCGGAAAGAAAACAGCAAAATGTAGACAACGCAGAGAACGTAAATATAAGCGACGTGAGGAAAACGCTAATATAATATTAGCTTCAAGTTGCTTAGCTAGGCGCTGTTTTAATGAATTTTCAATGAAAGCAAGGAATTGAAGGAAGGCCGAAAGTACGTTCGATGATATGTTCGATATTCCGACATTTGAGGGAAAGAATAAAAAATAACGGAATATTTATAAGAACGTTTTTGTAGTCAGTGCATGTGAATTGTAGTTAGGTGCATGAGTAGTGCTAGTTTTCTAAGTGAAAGTGTAATAATTTGAAATTAGATTGATTTTCTTTTGCAAGTTGGGGATTTTATTTGCTTATTATATATTCTTGCAAAGTGATTAATAATAATGATGGCCGAGATTGATGAAGGTGGAATTCGTCAGGTAATGACAAATAGCTCAGACATTGTTTTTTTTCTTTTTCAACATAAATTTTCAATTTTATCTTACGAAGATAAATAAATAGCTCATAAATTAAAACCGTGCCCAGAAATGAAAAAAATGTTATTCAGGGATGGTAGTAAGTATAGAAATTTTAAGGTTCAATGGTACGAGAAGTGCGAATGGCTTACGGGCAGTGAAATAGCTTGTAAATTATATTGTTGGAATTGTTTGCTTCTTAATGACAAGTCGGTCACTTCGTGAAATTCAAGCGGTTATAATGATTTGAAGCATCTAAGTGAATCTATTCAAAAACACACTAAATCAGAGCATCACACAAATGCTTCTCTAAAACAAAACTTTTTGGGAAGCAAAATATTGAAACTTCCATAAATTCTGCTTACCGGGAAAGTATTATAAAACACAATAAAACCGTCACAACAAATAGTTCAATGATATCCCGGCAAATAGACATGACAATTTATTTGGCAACGCAAGAGCAGGCATTCAGGGGTCACGATGAATAACAATATTCTTTTAATCAAGGAAATTTTAAAGAGTTGGCACACTTATTAACTAAATACGACAGTAAATTTAAACTTTTCCTGGATGAGTCTTCTGTTTTCAGTGGTACTTCTAAAACAATTCAAAACGATCTCATCATTAGTATATGTACAGTATTAAAAAACTTTATATTTTTTGAGATTCATAAAGCTCCTTGTTATTCCTGGTAAATTGATGAGACCACTGACATCAAGTGTTTGTCTCAATTATCAGTAATTTTTCGGTTACAGAATAAGGCATTACAGTAGAGAGATTCATGAGATTTTTTGATGCAAGTGAAGGGAAAAAAAGCTGGAGATCTCTATAATTTACTAATTAAAACATTTGAGCATTTCGATATTGCCAAAAAACTAGTGAAACAAACCTATGATGGTGCCTCTGTGATGTCGGGGGAAATTAAAGACATTGCCCCTCAGGCATTATTTATACACTGCTACGCCCACAGATTGAATTTAGTTTTAGAAGATGCTGCTTGCAAAATAAAAGAATGCCGTATTTTTTTCGCGAATTTGACTAGATTAGTAGCATTTTTTTCAAACTCTACGGAACGAACTAGTGTACTTGATAAAGTTTTTGGTAGGCGGCTAGCTAATTGCAGTAATACACGATGGAACTTTAAGTCTCGAACAATTGAAATTCTTTAAATATTATGCTAAAAGTATATCATGTTAAATATTATGCTAAAAGTATATCAAACGGATGTTTAATAAAAAAGTAAAATTTTTAAGAGCCAAGTAAGATTTCAAAGGTGACTATGGTAAAAGGCAAGTAGTAAAAGAAACTTTTAAACCATTCGGCATAAATATAAAGATCAGTTTACGTTAGAATTAAACTCATTTACAGTGCAGAGAAAAGAACACCCTCGAATAAATCAAATAATACATAGCATTATTTCAAAATGCAGTCAATTAAGGATTCAGTGTTGGATGACGAGGTGTCAATAGAGATGCTGATAGCCCATGTGAAGGAGCGTCCAATTATTCATGAGAAGGCTACAGGCGGATACAGAGATGTTGCTGTGGAATTCAAACATCAACTGAAAATTCTTCTACTTCACTGGCACTTAGTCATGTTGCAGTGTAACCAGGCGATTTCGTTCACTGCGGTTGGTCACTGTTGGCTGCGCTTCGCTGCGTCGACTGTAATTCAGGCATATGAAAGATACGTGGGTAAACCATAAATGTAGAAGAAGTGGATGAGGGCAATGCCTCCTAGAAGTACGGGCCATAATGCAGAATAATGACAACACACTAGACTGTCAACGTGTCGCGAAAAACACACGTAGTCTTATGAGACGTCCGCGGGAAATCGTAAATTGTACAGGTTGTGTTGAAGTGAGTGAAATGAAAACAAAGTGAGATCCGCTGAACAGTGCTAGTGAACAGCTAAATTGATGCGGTGCGTGCGGTATAATTAGAAAAATTCGCTGCAAAATGTTTATCGGTTGGTGTTAGGTTATGTGGCGTTTTGTGACGCTTCACTGACGATACAATTGACTAGCATGAAATGCAAGTTATGAAAAAATATTATAATTATAACACACAAAAAACTAGCTAAAAATCCGCATGTAAAATCTCCGTGTATATCGGCACTGCTAGATTAAAATGTCATAATGCACGGCTAAATTGACGTCATAGCTAAAACTATTACGTAGCCTGACGGCCAGTACTTTTAGAAGGCATTGATGGAGGGCATACACGCACATTAGCGTATGTATATGCAATAGATCAGTTCTTCCGCGTACTACGATTAATTGCAATGAAGCCGTTTTTGTACTCCGTTTAATTGAAAACTGAAAATTTCCCCTCATTCAGTAAGTTTCAGTAGGATCTGAGCAATGCCTGCTAGAAGTACGGGCCGTCAGGCTACGTAATCGTTTTAGCTATGACGTCAGAGATTCGGGGGAGTTTTGACATTTCCACGAGGCAGTGCCGATGTACACGGAGATTTCACCTGCGGTTTTTTAGCTAAAATATGAGTAAAACGATAGTTTTTTGTGCGTGGATGCGTTGTAGTAATAATATTTAGTAATTACTTGCATTTTGAGTCAATCAATTGTATCGAAAGTGAATCGAGATAAAACGTCTCATAACCTAACAAGAACCGATAAACATTTCGTTGCGAATTTTTCCACTTATACCGCACGCATCGCATTAATTTGTGTTTTAACTGTTCACTAGTACTGTTCCGCAGATCTCACTTGGTTTTTGTGTCACTCACTTTTACACAAACTGTACAATTAACATTTTCCCGCGGACGTCCCATAAGACGACGTATGTTTTTCGCGACATTGTTCCCGCAAACTCTGACCAGTGGCGGCTCGTCAGGGTGGGCAAAGTGTGCCGGGCCCACCCTTTAAAATACATAAATATTAATTTTAAATAAAAGTGTGATTCATCATGTACATATAATTCATATACATTTAACCTATGCGAATCAACTTTTACGTTAAAAAACCAGTCTATGCATTTTATCATTTTATCATTATCAGCTTTTTATCATTCATTCATAGTGTCATACAAACATTGAATGTCCATCGTGCAATTAGCTATTTGCTTGCGAGCATAAGCTATACAATACAATATATACGTACATCTTGTACACATAAATATATATATTCCATAAACGACTCGATGAGCAGACGCATCACTGGCCCATTTACAAAACCTCTACATCATCTACATACATTATGCTACAAACATAAGTATGTGTAAACGAAGGTATAAGTTCGCGTTTGTGCGTTTATTGATTTTTGTTCTTCTACCATCAATAAGTCTCGGTGGGCACAAACATCACTGGTCCACTATGCGTTGTTTTCAGTCCAAGCTGCGATCTATGAACATTGGCGATTGCAATCGCAGCCAAATTGATTTTGTATAGTGAGCCGGCTCCTGATGCATGAAAAATTGACGCATGCAATCGCGTCCAAATCGATGTTGCATATTGGGCCCAGCCCCTGGACAGGGACGGTATAACTTTCCATCATTAGCCCCTTCAATCCTCTCACGCACAAAGCATGTTAAAGTTGCCTTTCCGCCATATCGACCTAATTGTCAAATTGGAGGAGAAATACTTGGATTTGACCAGACTTGACAATGAGTAGCTAAAAAATTACTACCATCCCCTTCAATGTAAATCTTATGGGCATGTCCACTCCATTTCTACTACCTCACTGATTGGGCCAGCCCATCATTTGCTCACATGCGTCGGAAAGAAAACAGCAAAATGTAGACAACGCAGAGAACGTAAATATAAGTGACGTGAGGAAAACGCTAATATAATATTAGCTTCAAGTTGCTTAGCTAGGCGCTGTTTTAATGAATTTTCAATGAAAGCAAGGAATTGAAGGAAGGCCGAAAGTACGTTCGATGATATGTTCGATATTCCGACATTTGAGGGAAAGAATAAAAAATAACGGAATATTTATAAGAACGTTTTTGTAGTCAGTGGATGTGAATTGTAGTTAGGTGCATGAGTAGTGCTAGTTTTCTAAGTGAAAGTGTAATAATTTGAAATTAGATTGATTTTCTTTTGCAAGTTGGGGATTTTATTTGCTTATTATATATTCTTGCAAAGTGATTAATTATAATGATGGCCGAGATTGATGAAGGTGGAATTCGTCAGGTAATGACAAATAGCTCAGACATTGTTTTTTTTCTTTTTCAAAATAAATTTTCAATTTTATCTTACGAAGATAAATAAATAGCTCATAAATTAAAACCGTGCCCAGAAATGAAAAAAATGTTATTCAGGGATGGTAGTAAGTATAGAAATTTTAAGGTTCAATGGTACGAGAAGTGCGAATGGCTTACGGGCAGTGAAATAGCTTGTAAATTATATTGTTGGAATTGTTTGCTTCTTAATGACAAGTCGGTCACTTCGTGAAATTCAAGCGGTTATAATGATTTGAAGCATCTAAGTGAATCTATTCAAAAACACACTAAATCAGAGCATCACACAAATGCTTCTCTAAAACAAAACTTTTTGGGAAGCAAAATATTGAAACTTCCATAAATTCTGCTTACCGGGAAAGTATTATAAAACACAATAAAACCGTCACAACAAATAGTTCAATGATATCCCGGCAAATAGACATGACAATTTATTTGGCAACGCAAGAGCAGGCATTCAGGGGTCACGATGAATAACAATATTCTTTTAATCAAGGAAATTTTAAAGAGTTGGCACACTTATTAACTAAATACGACAGCAAATTTAAACTTTTCCTGGATGAGTCTTCTGTTTTCAGTGGTACTTCTAAAACAATTCAAAACGATCTCATCATTAGTATATGTACAGTATTAAAAAACTTTATATTTTTTGAGATTCATAAAGCTCCTTGTTATTCCTGGTAAATTGATGAGACCACTGACATCAAGTGTTCGTCTCAATTATCAGTAATTTTTCGGTTAAAGAATAAGGCATTACAGTAGAGAGATTCATGAGATTTTTTGATGCAAGTGAAGGGAAAAAAAGCTGGAGATCTCTATAATTTACTAATTAAAACATTTGAGCATTTCGATATTGCCAAAAAACTAGTGAAACAAACCTATGATGGTGCCTCTGTGATGTCGGGGGAAATTAAAGACATTGCCCCTCAGGCATTATTTATACACTGCTACGCCCACAGATTGAATTTAGTTTTAGAAGATGCTGCTTGCAAAATAAAAGAATGCCGTATTTTTTTCGCGAATTTGACTAGATTAGTAGCATTTTTTTCAAACTCTACGGAACGAACTAGTGTACTTGATAAAGTTTTTGGTAGGCGGCTAGCTAATTGCAGTAATACACGATGGAACTTTAAGTCTCGAACAATTGAAATTCTTTAAATATTATGCTAAAAGTATATCATGTTAAATATTATGCTAAAAGTATATCAAACGGATGTTTAATAAAAAAGTAAAATTTTTAAGAGCCAAGTAAGATTTCAAAGGTGACTATGGTAAAAGGCAAGTAGTAAAAGAAACTTTTAAAGCATTCGGCATAAATATAAAGATCAGTTTACGTTAGAATTAAACTCATTTACAGTGCAGAGAAAAGAACACCCTCGAATAAATCAAATAATACATAGCATTATTTCAAAATGCAGTCAATTAAGGATTCAGTGTTGGATGACGAGGTGTCAATAGAGATGCTGATAGCCCATGTGAAGGAGCGTCCAATTATTCATGAGAAGGCTACAGGCGGATACAGAGATGTTGCTGTGGAATTCAAACATCAACTGAAAATTCTTCTACTTCACTGGCACTTAGTCATGTTGCAGTGTAACCAGGCGATTTCGTTCACTGCGGTTGGTCACTGTTGGCTGCGCTTCGCTGCGTCGACTGTAATTCAGGCATATGAAAGATACGTGGGTAAACCATAAATGTAGAAGAAGTGGATGAGGGCAATGCCTCCTAGAAGTACGGGCCATCATGCAGAATAATGACAACACACTAGACTGTCAACGTGTCGCGAAAAACACACGTAGTCTTATGAGACGTCCGCGGGAAATCGTAAATTGTACAGGTTGTGTTGAAGTGAGTGAAATGAAAACAAAGTGAGATCCGCTGAACAGTGCTAGTGAACAGCTAAATTGATGCGGTGCGTGCGGTATAATTAGAAAAATTCGCTGCAAAATGTTTATCGGTTGGTGTTAGGTTATGTGGCGTTTTGTGACGCTTCACTGACGATACAATTGACTAGCATGAAATGCAAGTTATGAAAAAATATTATAATTATAACACACAAAAAACTAGCTAAAAATCCGCACGTAAAATCTCCGTGTATATCGGCACTGCTAGATTAAAATGTCATAATGCACGGCTAAATTGACGTCATAGCTAAAACTATTACGTAGCCTGACGGCCAGTACTTTTAGAAGGCATTGATGGAGGGCATACACGTACATTAGCGTATGTATATGCAATAGGTCAGTTCGTCCGCGTACTACGATTAATTGCAATGAAGCCGTTTTTGTACTCCGTTTAACTGAAAACTGAAAATTTCCCCTCATTCAGTAAGTTTCAGTAGGATCTGAGCAATGCCTCCTAGAAGTACGGGCCGTCAGGCTACGTAATCGTTTTAGCTATGACGTCAGAGATTCGGGGGAGTTTTGACATTTCCACGAGGCAGTGCCGATGTACACGGAGATTTCACCTGCGGTTTTTTAGCTAAAATATGAGTAAAACGATAGTTTTTTGTGCGTGGATGCGTTGTAGTAATAATATTTAGTAATTACTTGCATTTTGAGTCAATCAATTGTATCGACAGTGAATCGAGATAAAACGTCTCATAACCTAACAAGAACCGATAAACATTTCGTTGCGAATTTTTCCACTTATACCGCACGCACCGCATTAATTTGTGTTTTAACTGTTCACTAGTACTGTTCCGCAGATCTCACTTGGTTTTTGTGTCACTCACTTTTACACAAACTGTACAATTAACATTTTCCCGCGGACGTCCCATAAGACGACGTATGTTTTTCGCGACATTGTTCCCGCAAACTCTGACCAGTGGCGGCTCGTCAGGGTGGGCAAAGTGTGCCGGGCCCACCCTTTAAAATACATAAATATTAATTTTAAATAAAAGTGTGATTCATCATGTACATATAATTCATATACATTTAACCTATGCGAATCAACTTTTACGTTAAAAAACCAGTCTATGCATTTTATCATTTTATCATTATCAGCTTTTTATCATTCATTCATAGTGTCATACAAACATTGAATGTCCATCGTGCAATTAGCTGTTTGCTTGCGAGCATAAGCTATACAATAAAATATATACGTACATCTTGTACACATAAATATATATATTCCATAAACGACTCGATGAGCAGACGCATCACTGGCCCATTTACAAAACCTCTACATCATCTACATACATTATGCTACAAACATAAGTATGTGTAAACGAAGGCATAAGTTCGCGTTTGTGCGTTTATTGATTTTTGTTCTTCTACCATCAATAAGTCTCGGTGGGCACAAACATCACTGGTCCACTATGCGTTGTTTTCAGTCCAAGCTGCGATCTATGAACATTGGCGATTGCAATCGCAGCCAAATTGATTTTGTATAGTGAGCCGGCTCCTGATGCATGAAAAATTGACGCATGCAATCGCGTCCAAATCGATGTTGCATATTGGGCCCAGCCCCTGGACAGGGACGGTATAACTTTCCATCATTAGCCCCTTCAATCCTCTCACGCACAAAGCATGTTAAAGTTGCCTTTCCGCCATATCGACCTAATTGTCAAATTGGAGGAGAAATACTTGGATTTGACCAGACTTGACAATGAGTAGCTAAAAAATTACTACCATCCCCTTCAATGTAAATCTTATGGGCATGTCCACTCCATTTCTACTACCTCACTGATTGGGCCAGCCCATCATTTGCTCACATGCGTCGGAAAGAAAACAGCAAAATGTAGACAACGCAGAGAACGTAAATATAAGCGACGTGAGGAAAACGCTAATATAATATTAGCTTCAAGTTGCTTAGCTAGGCGCTGTTTTAATGAATTTTCAATGAAAGCAAGGAATTGAAGGAAGGCCGAAAGTACGTTCGATGATATGTTCGATATTCCGACATTTGAGGGAAAGAATAAAAAATAACGGAATATTTATAAGAACGTTTTTGTAGTCAGTGCATGTGAATTGTAGTTAGGTGCATGAGTAGTGCTAGTTTTCTAAGTGAAAGTGTAATAATTTGAAATTAGATTGATTTTCTTTTGCAAGTTGGGGATTTTATTTGCTTATTATATATTCTTGCAAAGTGATTAATAATAATGATGGCCGAGATTGATGAAGGTGGAATTCGTCAGGTAATGACAAATAGCTCAGACATTGTTTTTTTTCTTTTTCAAAATAAATTTTCAATTTTATCTTACGAAGATAAATTAATAGCTCATAAATTAAAACCGTGCCCAGAAATGAAAAAAATGTTATTCAGGGATGGTAGTAAGTATAGAAATTTTAAGGTTCAATGGTACGAGAAGTGCGAATGGCTTACGGGCAGTGAAATAGCTTGTAAATTATATTGTTGGAATTGTTTGCTTCTTAATGACAAGTCGGTCACTTCGTGAAATTCAAGCGGTTATAATGATTTGAAGCATCTAAGTGAATCTATTCAAAAACACACTAAATCAGAGCATCACACAAATGCTTCTCTAAAACAAAACTTTTTGGGAAGCAAAATATTGAAACTTCCATAAATTCTGCTTACCGGGAAAGTATTATAAAACACAATAAAACCGTCACAACAAATAGTTCAATGATATCCCGGCAAATAGACATGACAATTTATTTGGCAACGCAAGAGCAGGCATTCAGGGGTCACGATGAATAACAATATTCTTTTAATCAAGGAAATTTTAAAGAGTTGGCACACTTATTAACTAAATACGACAGTAAATTTAAACTTTTCCTGGATGAGTCTTCTGTTTTCAGTGGTACTTCTAAAACAATTCAAAACGATCTCATCATTAGTATATGTACAGTATTAAAAAACTTTATATTTTTTGAGATTCATAAAGCTCCTTGTTATTCCTGGTAAATTGATGAGACCACTGACATCAAGTGTTTGTCTCAATTATCAGTAATTTTTCGGTTAAAGAATAAGGCATTACAGTAGAGAGATTCATGAGATTTTTTGATGCAAGTGAAGGGAAAAAAAGCTGGAGATCTCTATAATTTACTAATTAAAACATTTGAGCATTTCGATATTGCCAAAAAACTAGTGAAACAAACCTATGATGGTGCCTCTGTGATTTCGGGGGAAATTAAAGACATTGCCCCTCAGGCATTATTTATACACTGCTACGCCCACAGATTGAATTTAGTTTTAGAAGATTGTTACCGGCCTCCCCGGGACGGTAATACGACCCCCTTCTCTTTCTACTGGGGAAAGGGGCGACAGCCACGGGTGGCTCGCTCACACCGAGAGGGGTGGATTCGGGCGCCACTCGTTTCAAACCCGCGCTGTCTACAAGCCCGTCTCCGCGAAACGAGAATTCGGGCGGGCAACACTTTCTCTTCCCACGAAATATTAGCAATTTTTTTCCACGAATTCCACGAATAGATACACCGACGCTTACACGAATTTACATACTTTATTTCTAGTAATAATTTCACTTTTGCAAACTACCAACTACGGCGCCGATCCCTAACGATACACAATCTGATGCTAGCAGCCCTAATTCACCTATCGTCGAATATCTAATCTTACGGCCGCTAGCCCAACTACAACCTTTCAATTGAACAAGATAACTTAACGTACCTTAACTAATATCTGCCGTCGCCTCATCCGAAGTCGCACACCACTTTGCAGACCGCCAGCTCGCCAATTGTCGATGCGCCGGAAATTTCTTCGTCCTCATCCACAATTCAAATTCGACAATCCAACGCTGCCGTTTCAAATATCTTGGCTAATATCTGCCGACGCCTCAATCGAAGTCGCACACCACTTTGCGGACCACCAGCTCGCCAATTGTCGATGCGCCGGAAATTTCTTCGTTCTCATCCACAATTCAACTTCGAAAATTCAACGCTGCCGTTTCTTCGTTGCCTCGCGCCAATCACAATCCGTGGTCCATGTGAAAGAAAAAGAAGTCGTTATTCATTCCACCCAAAACTTCGTCGCTTTTTGATTTTTCTCGACTTACGTCTACGCCTGCTGGTTTCCAAAAGAGCCCCTCTCCTCATATCACAGCTTCCACCTAGCCTCGGTGGACTATCTATTTCCCGCTTTAGCGGAATTCGTGGGAACCGCTTTTCCTCATCCTATCATGCATTCTTCATTTGGGGGCAATGCACTGTTGCACTTGGGTGCATCGAACGTAAGCTTTCGAATAGAATTTCGCACTCGGCGGTCCGAACGCAGCCTTCCGATTCCTTCCATTCGGCTGGAAATATCGGCGCTTCCAGCCGCCTGGCGGCGTCCCTATCGCTGATCGTCGTCGTAGTTTGACGTTTCGTTTGTTTACCTAAGTTCACATTTCTGAACTAAAGTGTTTTCTTCAAGCAATTGATTTTAGTGTTTTCGGTGATGCTTAAAGCCGCGTGATGAGAATCCTTTCAATGAACGCATGGTCATCGCTCGATTGAAATGTCTATGCATTTTCGGTTCAAATTCCGATGGGAAGCTGTTCGAATCCGTACTATCATTAGACGTTAAAATTACAATGAAAACTGCTAAAACCAAAACAGCTATAATAAATATAGTGTAAACGTGCAAAGATGACGTCGAGGTTGGTTCGAATTTGCGCAAAACTTTCAATATGGGCTCGTGTTGCGGAAAAAGCAAAGATGCTTGCTGGAAATTCTGCAGAGCTTCGTGAAAATGTCCGTACGCTTTGAAAATTTCACCTAACGTGAAGTACTGTTGCCATGCACTCCGATCCGGTGGTTGCACTTCCAGAGACCTTCTAGTCAAATGTATAGCGTCATCCAAATATTGCAGATTAAATAATACTCGCGCCAAACTCAACAGCACATCAGCATTTGTCGGAGATATGGCTAAGGCACGTCGAAAGCATTCAATCGCTTGTCGAGCATCACCCCTTTATTCGCCAATAGTTGCCAATTTGGTTGAATAAATTTATAGATTTCAGCTTTTCTTTTCTAGCGCGTCGCAGGCGCTTTTCTAAAGCGGTCACGTCAAAACTCCGAAATGATTTTTCATCTTTGTTCTTAAGGAACGAGTATGCTGCCTCTGGTTCCGGAATAATTGGATGATTTGATCTTTGCGAAACTCCTATAAGATAATCGTAGTATGTATAATTCACAGGTAAGGGTCGTTTAGGTAAATTGCTCCTCTCGTGGCTGGTACGCTTCCGAGTCACGATGATTGCGGTCATGTGTTATTGTTTTGATTGTAAACTTCGGGGCTTGCTGGCGTGTGGCTGCATCGTCGAAAGGAGCGTTACTTAAGCTACCTATTCTTCTATTTTCCTGTTATATTTTTTTTTCCTTATCACACTAATATTTACTACTAATATGTACAAAGTCAATGCCTAAGCCGTCTCGCTGGTGTATCCATTGACCTGACGCGTAATATCACCCCCTTCCCCAGAGAATTTCGTAGGAATTCTCTTTAATATTACCGCGACTATTTCCCGATTCCCGGACGCCCCGTCGCGTCAACCCACGTTAAAGTTCGGTTACGCGTTGTTTTTTTTTTTCTATGATAAATTTTGGGAATGTTAATAATAAAGTAACTCCGCGTTTTACCTACGATCGGAATCCCCAATTTTGTTTAGTATAATCTATTACAACATGTTATCACTCACACTCATGCCATTTCCTGTACTTACTCCCTGGTGATCATTTTAGCATCACAATTATTGCCCCGTGGAATGCCTAAGCGATAGCAAGGACCCAATCGTGAGATGAGTTAAGGAGGAAAAAAAAAAGAATAGAAGGAAGAAGGAAAAAAAAAATAAACAACAACAACTCGGTCTATGGAGGGATCCACTTGCCACCAACACCGCTGCTAAGGTAATACTTTTGCTATTTTACTAACCCTACCTCTAAATACTATATATTTTTTTTTTTCATTATACTAAAACTACCCACCACCAATCGCTTCGACTTATCGTACCCACCACCACTTACTTAATTACATTCTAATCTTCCTAATCTGAGTTTTGAGAATATTCCTCCATAATACTTCAGCCCACCACCGTATTATGATCTAATAATCTTCGTGACCTAGTGTTACTATGATTAATTTTATATTTCTATCTTCTTCTCAGCGATACTGTCTGATTTGCCTCCCCTATGTTTAAGAATCACACGTTCATCCTATATTTTAATCCACCTAATCGATAAACTTTTTCAAATCTTTCACGTGCCAAACTCCCGCTTCCTTGCCCTCACCATCCACCAAGAGATAAGTCCACCCTGATACCCGAGATTTTATCCAAAACGGACCAAGATATTCCGGCGCGAGCTTTGCGGAGTAAAACCGGGTTGCGTCTGAAATGGAATAATTTTTCCGCCAAACCGAATCTCCTATTTCGAACACCACGTTCCGTTTTCTCAAATTGTACCCCTGCTCACTATGACGAGCCGCGCGTTTCATTCGTTCCACCACTTCCCCTCGTAACTTGAAGAGTTGGTCAGCCCTGACTTCCGGTCCTGGGATAATTTGGTCAACCTCTGGAGGCTCCTTCGCCTCGTGGAACGTCACCATCTCTCGTCCGAAATTAAAAAAATAGGGTGTGACCTTAGTCACCTCATGCTTATAGGTCCGAAGTGCGCAGGCTATCTTTGCGAGATTCCGATCCCAATCGCGATGGTTCTCGGTCACGTAAGAACGCAACATCCGCTTAAGGTCCTGATTCCTCCTCTCAGCCGGGTTGGCTTGCGGATGGTATAATGCTGTGTGCTTGATTTCGGTTCCATAACTTTCCGCCAGCCGGCGCATCAAAGTTCCCCGAAACTGGACCCCATTATCGCACACTAGCCATTTAGGTGCCCCAAAAAGCAGATACACCTGTTCCTCCAATACAGGACAAACAGCCGCCGCTGTTGCCTGTCGCAAGGGAAATAAGAGCTTGAACTTACTCACATAATCCACCACGGTGAGGATTTGAGTATAGCCATTCTTCGATCGTGGGAAAGGTCCTACCAAGTCGACACAGACCATTTCCCATGGGTGCTTAGGCGACCCACTCCGTGAAACCATGAACCCTGCCGGTGCCTTTCTCTCAACCTTATTGGCCTGGCAGATCCTACATTTCTTTACGTAAGCATTCACGTCCGCTGGCATCTTAGGCCAATAATAATTAGTCGCCACGCGACTTATCGTGCGGCTAACTCCCATATGGCCCGCCGTAGGGTCATCATGACATCGTTGGAGGATTTCCGCTCTACCTTCCTTGGACACGACCCTCTTCCACGACTCCTTTCCCTCCAGTGCAGGATAACGCCCGGGCACATGTTTCCACAGTTGGTCATCCTTCACCCGCCAATCCGCATAGCGCTCGGGGGTCTCTTCCACCTTCTTCTTCATCTTGTCGTACCAACGGTCTCCAGGAGTCTCTAATATTGCGAGTTCTTCCCTGGGCAACATTCGTGAAAGAGCATCGGGTACGAGATGTTCCTTTCCTCTTCGGTGTACAATTTCGAAGGGAAACTGTTGTAACCTGATTGCCCACCTGGCCAATCGTCCTGTCGGGTCTTTTAAATTGCTCAGCCAGACCAAGGAGTAATGATCCGTGATGACGGTGAATTTAGCTCCCTCTATATATGGCCGCAGCTTCTCTACCGCCCACAGCACTGCGACGCATTCTTTCTCCGTGGCTGAGTACTTCTTTTCTGCTTTCGACAAGGATCGGCTCAGGTAACATACCACCTTTTCCCCGTCGGCGTGCCTTTGTGTGAGCACCGCTCCCAAGCCCAAGTCTGACGCATCTGTTTGAACGTAGAATGGTAGATCATAATCCGGACAGGTTAGTATTGGTGCCGTGGACAATTTCACCTTCGCCTGTGTAAACGCTGCTTCGCAGTCCTGGGTCCATGCAAACTTTTGGTTCTTTTTGAGTAGGTTTGTCAATGGTGCCGTCATCGTAGCAAAGTCAGGTATAAATCTCCTATACCACGAGACCATCCCTAGGAACTGCCTCACCCCCTTCACATTCCTAGGCGAAGGGATTTCCAATAAAGACTTCACCTTGTCCGGGTCTATATTCAAACCTTTCTCGTCGACGACATACCCGAGGTACTTAAGGCGACAGCGACAAAATTCACACTTGTCGCGAGAAACTCTCAAACCGGCTTGTCTGAGACGACCAAAAACCACTCTCAAGATTTCCAGATGCTTGCTGAACTCTTGTGTCACCACTATTATGTCGTCCAAGTAGGTAAACACATAGGGTTCGAGATCTGGGCCGAGGACCTGGTCGATTAAGCGCTGCCAAGTCGCGGGTGCGTTTTGCAATCCGAAAGGCATACGCCGGAATTGAAATAAACCGCGATGCGGTACCGTGAATGCAGTGAACTTACGTGATTGTTCCGCCATAGGAACTTGCCAGTAGGCAGACTTCACATCCAATGATGACAGGTATTTGGCGTCACGAAGTTTATCCAACGTCGCCGACACATATGGCAGCGGGTACGCGTCATGCTCGGTAACCTTATTCAGTTTCCTGTAATCTACGCAAAAACGGTACGTATCATCCTTTTTCTTTACCAGCAATATCGGCGACGCGCAGGGGCTCGATGATGGCTCAATTATCCCTTGTTCCATCATCTCGTTCAGCTCTCGATCGATGTGCTTTTGTACCGCCGGTGACACAGGATAGTACCTTTGCTTAATCGGTACGGAGTTAGTCTTAATGACGTGTTCCACAAGGGTGGTGCATCCGATACCTTCCCCCATGCGATGAAACTCCTCCTCTAACAACCGGCTGAGTGCGGCTTCCTCCACCTGCGTCAAACGACTTCGCGACTTTAATTGCTCTCCTGCCTCCCCTTCCAATGCATCCAGAAAACTCCAACTTTCCTCGCTCAGTGCTAGAACCACCCCGAATTGCCTAATGAAATCTACTCCTAGTATGAGAGCGTGCGGGAGCGACGGAACCACCAACACTTCCAACCATTCTGTTTTGTTTTCCAGTTTCACTGGAATAGTGACCATGCCCACGATGGCGCAACCCTGACTGTTAGCCAATCTGATGCTTTTCTGGTTGGAACTCAGTAGCTCTACTCCTAGCCCCTCGAGTATCTTCCACCCTTCTCCACCTACTACCGTGTGAGTAGCGCCTGAATCCAGAAGGCCCATAAACTTCCGCCCAAATACATCCACCTCTAAGTGTGGACGGTTGTCTCCGGTCCTCTTTGCTACCAGAAAATCCAATTGTGTGGTCGTCGCGGCTCCTACTATATTCCCCTTTGTGCCCAGGTGACCGCCTACTGGGCACAACTCCCGTTTCCCGGTTGCTGTCTCGATCGACTTGCTGGAGGATTACTTGTCACGCCCGCATTCCTTCTTTCACCGCTCCGACAATTTGGACATTCCGCCCTGACTGTTCCTACTCTGCCGCATCCAAAACACTTTCTAGGATCGTGACAATCCCGAGACGTATGGCCTGGTCGACGACAGTTCCAGCAGATAAGATTCTGACGTGCATCTGGTACTGCTGCTGCGGCTACATCAACTGTCTCAAGGTATGCGAGATCCGGTTCCAACAGCCTAGGCGTCCTTCTTGGAGGCGGAGGAGCAAAGGATTCCACGGAGGTCCTCGTTGCCTCGAGCGATCGTCCCAACCTTACCAATTCTCCAATTGACTCTATCTTTATCAGAGCTAATTGTGTCTGATAGAATGGCGCGATGTTCTTTCTTACAATTTTCATCTTCTCCCCCTCACCCAGTGGCTTGCTGAGACGACGAAATAGTCCTTCCATCACGGCCACGTACACGCCTATAGACTCCCCGTTACCTTGAGTCCTACGTCTTATCTCCTCCAGTAGGCGGTCATCATAGTCCGCGGGGAGGAATTCCTCTCGCAGTTCCTTCACCAATTCCTCCCAACTCCGGCAGATCGCTCGATTCGCACGGAACCAAATCAAGGCCTTACCTTCAAAAAGGTCCACCGCAGACTTAAAGAGTTGAGCTTTCGATAAACCTTTAGCCTCCCGAAGCTCCTCCACCCGTTCCAAAAACGCACTTACCGAGTTCGGAGATTCTCCATTGAATCGTACCCCCCATTTGTGCAGCTCTACTGGCTTCGACTGAAAAGTCGGCGTACTCGGAACTGGTGAGCTCGGAGTATTCAGAGACCAATCCTCGTCCGTCTCCTCTGTCAATTCCCCACCAGCCTTGTATAATAAATCCCCCATTGCTATTAGAAGCTCGCCCTTGGTCTTCCTCAGGAAGTCTAGCTCCTCCGCAGTTACTCCCCGCATGTACCCAAGTCTTCGTAACGCATAGCATATTTTGCCTTTCACCTTGAGAAATTCCCCGGAGTTAAAGTCTCCAACAAAAGAGTCTCTAAGCACTCCAATCTCTGCTAGTTTTGCACCCAGTGCCTCTTTATCCTCAGCAAATGTGAAAGGATACGTATCCAATGCGAACGAATCCCCCAGAGCAGCCTCGCTTCTCAACGCCCCCCTCAACTGCTCTCTCATCGACTCAACGGTGTCTGCCGCCAGACCTCGAATGACGAGTTCATAGGTCAGCTCGTCCTTACTGAGCCGGTCCACCGAAATTTTCCTCACGGCCCCAACACCAGACATTTTAACACCCCAAATTGTTCTGCTCCCACCCAAGAACTATATTCTCTCTTCACTACCTTATTAACCTTTATAAATAACCAACTATATATATAAAGCCAACAATGTAAGTATATTTTCAACGTAACTTTCCACTATTTTCACTGACCAGCTTATCACCATTCGGCGCTTGCGATTTTCTCTCGCGTCCGCCTAGTCAATGCGAAACTATTTGTTAACACACACCTCAAACACTTCCACTCACACTTTCTATTATTTTTCTATTTCCTCTCGCAGGTACAACCCGGATAATTTTCCACCATCCAAATTTATATAAATAGTTCCCTAAATTTATATGTAAATCCAACAAAATGTATATGTAATTCAAATATTTATATCAATATATGTATAAAAATATGCCATATATATATACGTTATACATACATATATGCAAATCAAATATAAAAATAAAATCAAATACGCCGCTTCTAAATAATCAATTAAATGTTTAAATACGCCGCTTCTAAATAATTTTGCGTTCGACGAACCGTAGATATGCTATATTCAATAAGATATGCTATAAAAAGTGCGTTATATATATATATAACTTATATGCAAATCAAATGTTTAAATACTCCGCTTTAACTAACTTTACCTTCGACAAATTATAATATCACGTTTTCAACCCGCAATTTTATCGAATTTAATAATTTCACTAATCGATTTCGAATTCAAGTTAACTTTTCAATTTTCAACCCTTAGCACGTTGGGCGCCAATTTGTTACCGGCCTCCCCGGGACGGTAATACGACCCCCTTCTCTTTCTACTGGGGAAAGGGGCGACAGCCACGGGTGGCTCGCTCACACCGAGAGGGGTGGATTCGGGCGCCACTCGTTTCAAACCCGCGCTGTCTACAAGCCCGTCTCCGCGAAACGAGAATTCGGGCGGGCAACACTTTCTCTTCCTACGAAATATTAGCAATTTTTTTCCACGAATTCCACGAATAGATACACCGACGCTTACACGAATTTACATACTTTATTTCTAGTAATAATTTCACTTTTGCAAACTACCAACTACGGCGCCGATCCCTAACGATACACAATCTGATGCTAGCAGCCCTAATTCACCTATCGTCGAATATCTAATCTTACGGCCGCTAGCCCAACTACAACCTTTCAATTGAACAAGATAACTTAACGTACCTTAACTAATATCTGCCGTCGCCTCATCCGAAGTCGCACACCACTTTGCAGACCGCCAGCTCGCCTATTGTCGATGCGCCGGAAATTTCTTCGTCCTCATCCACAATTCAAATTCGACAATCCAACGCTGCCGTTTCAAATATCTTGGCTAATATCTGCCGTCGCCTCAATCGAAGTCGCACACCACTTTGCGGACCACCAGCTCGCCAATTGTCGATGCGCCGGAAATTTCTTCGTTCTCATCCACAATTCAACTTCGAAAATTCAACGCTGCCGTTTCTTCGTTGCCTCGCGCCAATCACAATCCGTGGTCCATGTGAAAGTAAAAGAAGTCGTTATTCATTCCACCCAAAACTTCGTCGCTTTTTGATTTTTCTCGACTTACGTCTACGCCTGCTGGTTTCCAAAAGAGCCCCTCTCCTCATATCACAGCTTCCACCTAGCCTCGGTGGACTATCTATTTCCCGCTTTAGCGGAATTCGTGGGAACCGCTTTTCCTCATCCTATCATGCATTCTTCATTTGGGGGCAATGCACTGTTGCACTTGGGTGCATCGAACGTAAGCTTTCGAATAGAATTTCGCACTCGGCGGTCCGAACGCAGCCTTCCGATTCCTTCCATTCGGCTGGAAATATCGGCGCTTCCAGCCGCCTGGCGGCGTCCCTATCGCTGATCGTCGTCGTAGTTTGACGTTTCGTTTGTTTACCTAAGTTCACATTTCTGAACTAAAGTGTTTTCTTCAAGCAATTGATTTTAGTGTTTTCGGTGATGCTTAAAGCCGCGTGATGAGAATCCTTTCAATGAACGCATGGTCATCGCTCGATTGAAATGTCTATGCATTTTCGGTTCAAATTCCGATGGGAAGCTGTTCGAATCCGTACTATCATTAGACGTTAAAATTACAATGAAAACTGCTAAAACCAAAACAGCTATAATAAATATAGTGTAAACGTGCAAAGATGACGTCGAGGTTGGTTCGAATTCGCGCAAAACTTTCAATATGGGCTCGTGTTGCGGAAAAAGCAAAGATGCTTGCTGGAAATTCTGCAGAGCTTCGTGAAAATGTCCGTACGCTTTGAAAATTTCACCTAACGTGAAGTACTGTTGCCATGCACTCCGATCCGGTGGTTGCACTTCCAGAGACCTTCTAGTCAAATGTATAGCGTCATCCAAATATTGCAGATTAAATAATACTCGCGCCAAACTCAACAGCACATCAGCATTTGTCGGAGATATGGCTAAGGCACGTCGAAAGCATTCAATCGCTTGTCGAGCATCACCCCTTTATTCGCCAATAGTTGCCAATTTGGTTGAATAAATTTATAGATTTCGGCTTTTCTTTTCTAGCGCGTCGCAGGCGCTTTTCTAAAGCGGTCACGTCAAAACTCCGAAATGATTTTTCATCTTTGTTCTTAAGGAACGAGTATGCTGCCTCTGGTTCCGGAATAATTGGATGATTTGATCTTTGCGAAACTCCTATAAGATAATCGTAGTATGTATAATTCACAGGTAAGGGTCGTTTAGGTAAATTGCTCCTCTCGTGGCTGGTACGCTTCCGAGTCACGATGATTGCGGTCATGTGTTATTGTTTTGATTGTAAACTTCGGGGCTTGCTGGCGTGCGGCTGCATCGTCGAAAGGAGCGTTACTTAAGCTACCTATTCTTCTATTTTCCTGTTATATTTTTTTTTCCTTATCACACTAATATTTACTACTAATATGTACAAAGTCAATGCCTAAGCCGTCTCGCTGGTGTATCCATTGACCTGACGCGTAATAAGATGCTGCTTGCAAAATAAAAGCATGCCGTATTTTTTTCGCGAATTTGACTAGATTAGTAGCATTTTTTTCAAACTCTACGGAACGAACTAGTGTACTTGATAAAGTTTTTGGTAGGCGGCTAGCTAATTGCAGTAATACACGATGGAACTTTAAGTCTCGAACAATTGAAATTCTTTCAAATAGTACAAATGAGTTGCTGGAAGTATTCGAAACATTTTTAGAAGATGAAACTTTTGCCAAAAATAAAGAAACAATCAAAAAGTCTGTGAGTTTCATGCATATGTTATCGGACTTCTCGTTTTTATTTTTGCTTAAAGCCTTATATATCAACAAACAGATGTTCTATTTAACATTTTACAATCACGAAGTTCAGATATTAATCATTGTAAAGAGCGAGTTAGTAACTTACTACTAACATTAAAATCATATAGAGGAGACAACACATATTTTGAAAAAAATTTTGACGATGTTTGTAGTAATGGTGGGCAGCTGGTTAAAAGACGTAAAATGGATTACGATGGCATTTCAGATGCTAAAACTTATTTTAAAAGACTTCACGCGGAAATTTTAGATCTGATAACTACTCAAATTGAAACTAGATTTTCAGATATGAAAAAATTAGATTTTGTCAACTTAATTAACAGTAATAATTTCAAATCATTTGCGAAGGCTTTTCCCGAAAATCTACTAGACTCTCTTATCGACAGCTATCCCAAAATGTTTGACAAAAGTAAGCTACGAAACGAACTATTTGTGTGGTACTCTGATCCTAATATATTTGGCACCACGCAAAATTTATCGAATGCTTTAATTTTTATAACTGATGATAAGTTACAAACGGAAGTATCAGAAATTTATAAATTGCTTAGTTAGTTGCTTCACTTCCATCTTCTTCCGCTTCAGTTGAACAAAGTTGCTCAGCTCTAAAGAGAATAAAAACCTTTTTACGGAGTTTAATTTGCCAGTCAAGGCTATCCGATTTAAGTACAATAGCAATTGAAAGGGATTTAGTTCAAATGTTGCAAGAAGATGACAATTTCAAATTTCACGATAAAATAATTGATCACTTTGCTTCAAGTAAAAATAGACGAATCGAATTAATTTACAAGCATGTGAAGTAAATTATATAGTGCATGATAACGTTTTAACTTTTATTTTTAAATGCGTTTGAAAAATGTTAAGTTTGTTGTAGCATATTTTGTATGTACATATGTATACTAAACCACTTGAAATAAATGTTTTAGTTTTTTATATTTATTATTGAGATGCATTGAAATGCATGCGAATGATTTTATTATTATAATTTTTTTTTGGTGAGCAAAAGTCTGTGCCATAACCCTCCACGTGGGTGATCACCGGAAACAGGGTCGCGTAAACGGCTGCTGGCTAAGTTGTTTGGCAAAATTTGGTGTAGGCATATCACATCTTAGTTATCGTGCTGACTTTACTATCAGTGTAATTTTGGCTATAGTGGCGTTTATAATGCAGATCGACTTGGATTTAAATAAAAATGGCTGTCAAGTCAAAGTAGGTCTTCGATGTGACAGGATCGACCAAGTCACTTGAAACGCATGAGTTTTAGATTTCATGTCGGTGTTTTCGTGCGACAATAGACGCGGTAGTTTTTTGAAAGTTGAAAGTGAAAAAGTGTGAAAATTTGTTAAAATGGACAATCAAAGACTTCTGATATCAACAATAATAATGAATTTTCTTTGCCAGCGTCAATTAATAATGAATAATTAATAATACCAACACATGTACCTGAATTAAATTTTAATAAAATAAAAGATATCTAATAAATCTAATATCTAATAAAAGATACGAAAAAACCCCAAAATAAATTGAAAGGCTTGCATTCATTTCTAGTTCTTTATTAAATTTCCGTTCGTGTGAAAAGGATGGTATTTTCACAAAACACTTTTTCATCGTTTACCTAACTTATTTTTAAATAGCATACGGGTCGCAAAACAAACACACCAGTGCTATTGGTTATTCTGGTATTTTGTATTCTTACTGTATTTACAGACACGGCCCGACTCTCCATCATTAGTAAGTAATTGAAAGACGATCGCACATTTTATGAAACGTAACAAACATGCCCTTGCAACGAGTTTTACAACATGTGGGATTGTCTGTTTCCGAAAAAACTATTTAGTCCTGCATGATGATAATATTGGGGCTTCGGTGCGAATTTCATTTACATTGTATTGTTTTCACTCCCAAACATTAAGCGATGTGCTCTTCCATATTAATCTGCTAAATAACTTAAGGTTAGTTAATTCCAATCAAATTTGTTCACTCAGTATGCATGCAGTATACGTACAGTTTTGCCGGTTTTCAAATTATTTTGAATCATAACATGCTAATCAAAAGGTTTGTTCGCGTACCTTAATCTATTCAAATATATGCAAATACATTCTTAGTAAGTTGATTTTGTACTCTTGTTGCAAGCGAAATGGCGCAACAAAAATAAGCCTCCTGCAAAAATCCAATACACTACCATACCTATAGTAACAATACACGAGCATACCTATACTAATAATGATATTATTCTTATTCGATATGCCATGTTATTTTTCTTAGAATCTCAAAAAAAAAATACAAAATGCATATATGCTCGATTCATAAATTTCAAGCATTCAAAAATTTCATTCACTTCCACAATGGTGAAGTATGCCGCATTGCAAAGTCACATACGTTAACGTGAGGTCGGCTTCGAATTTTTCAATACACAATCGCTCGATCCGCGTCTTTTAACTCCCAAGTCGATCCAATCCTGTAAAATTTCGTGATCGGATCGACTTAACTCAAATCAATCCACTGCGCGTATATAACACGGCTTGACTAATCCTAAGCCAGTTTGAAACCACGTTATAAACGAGACTTATGACTGTGATGTTAGAAAGAGGGGTTCTACCGCGCTTCCAGTTTAGCGGGCATGAGCCAGGATATAATATTTCACTTAACTATTTGTCGGAAGTCTATCAGCTGCGTAAACGTAGTAAGTAACTAACTAGAGCAGAGAGCATGGGTGGTTTGGCTGAAAAGTGTGCATATAGGTGTTATATAAATAGTAAGTAAAACATGAAATTTTATTAATTGAAATAACTGGATGTACACTGACCGTTATAGAAGAATATTAACAAAAGTTCATTTGAATATCTATTAAAAACTGGGCCCACCCAATCTCAACAAGCACGAGCCGCCACTGACTCTGACGTCGTAATTCTGCATTACGGCCCGTACTTCTAGGAGGCATTGGTCTGAGCAATGCCTCCTAGAAGTACAGGCCATAATGCAGAATGATGACGTCAGAGCATCGGGAAAAATGTCGCGAAAAACACATGTAGTCTTATGGGACGTCCGCGGGAAAATGGTAATTGTACGGGTTGAGTTAAAGTGAGTGAAATGAAAACAAAGTGGTATATGCGGAACAGTGCTAGTGAACAGCTAAAACACAAATTAATGCGGTGCGTGCGGTTTAATTGGAAAAATTCGCTGCGAAATGTTTATCAGTTGTTGTTAGGTTATGTGATGCTTCGTGTCGATTTGCTTTCGCGATACAAAAAGTTGGTACAAAATGCAATTTATGACTAAATATTATTATTATAACGCGTCCACGCACAAAAAACTAACGTTTTATTTATATTTTAACCAAAAAACCACAAGTGAAATCTCCGAGTACATTGGCACTGCCTCGTGGAA
Source organism: Nemotelus nigrinus (assembly GCA_947369275.1). NCBI lineage: Eukaryota > Metazoa > Arthropoda > Insecta > Diptera > Stratiomyidae > Nemotelus > Nemotelus nigrinus. The sequence continues at coordinate 91,028,915 of OX376375.1, read as the reverse complement.
ATGTCAAATTTCCTAAACTCAATACGTCACGGCGAGAACGATTACGTAGCCTGACGGCCCGTACTTCTAGAAGGCATTGGTCTGAGCCTGGTCTGACCTACTGAAAAATACTGAAAAGTGTCAAACGGAGTGGCGCGAGTAAGAATTTTCAAATGTGCGCGGCAAACAACATATTTTTTGGGTAATGTTGTTTTGAAAGTCGAATATTTTTGTGGCGATAATTTATCACCAGTTAGGATGACTTTATAATCACTATTGTTATCCCAAAAACATGAGAGTAGAGAACTAATGAGGAGAGGAACATCAGTTAAGACAACAGGGCAAAAATCGGAAACAAACAAAAAATGCAAACACTATCATAAAATGACTAAGGCGTAGGTAATTCGAGTTTTTATGGTTTGAGCGGGGGCAATTGTGTGGCGCAAAATTTTGAATCTGGTGTCATGCAATCTTAGGTTTGTATTTTCATTTTGATTTTTAAGGTGAAATTAAATTTTATCGCTTAATCCTATGTGCGGTTTCTGAAATCTTTGCGTGTTTTAACGGTGGCAGTATGTTTCGACATCACATTTTTCGCTATGTATAAAAACCTTGACATTCAGAAGTGGTCGAATTCTGGGACCATAGTAATCAATACGTAGAATACAAAGTTAAACGAGTTTTCGGAATTGCATGTTTGTGAAACTAAGCACATGTTTCCGCGGGAAAATGGTAATTGTACGGGTTGAGTTAAAGTGAGTGAAATGAAAACAAAGTGGTATATGCGGAACAGTGCTAGTGAACAGCTAAAACACAAATTAATGCGGTGCGTGCGGTTTAATTGGAAAAATTCGCTGCGAAATGTTTATCAGTTGTTGTTAGGTTATGTGATGCTTCGTGTCGATTTGCTTTCGCGATACAAAAAGTTGGTACAAAATGCAATTTATGACTAAATATTATTATTATAACGCGTCCACGCACAAAAAACTAACGTTTTATTTATATTTTAACCAAAAAACCACAAGTGAAATCTCCGAGTACATTGGCACTGCCTCGTGGAAATGTCAAATTTCCTAAACTCAATACGTCACGGCGAGAACGATTACGTAGCCTGACGGCCCGTACTTCTAGAAGGCATTGGTCTGAGCCTGGTCTGACCTACTGAAAAATACTGAAAAGTGTCAAACGGAGTGGCGCGAGTAAGAATTTTCAAATGTGCGCGGCAAACAACATATTTTTTGGGTAATGTTGTTTTGAAAGTCGAATATTTTTGTGGCGATAATTTATCACCGGTTAGGATGACTTTATAATCACTATTGTTATCCCAAAAACATGAGAGTAGAGAACTAATGAGGAGAGGAACATCAGTTAAGACAACAGGGCAAAAATCGGAAACAAACAAAAAATGCAAACACTATCATAAAATGACTAAGGCGTAGGTAATTCGAGTTTTTGTGGTTTGAGCGGGGGCAATTGTGTGGCGCAAAATTTTGAATCTGGTGTCATGCAATCTTAGGTTTGTATTTTCATTTTGATGTTTAAGGTGAAATTAAATTTTATCGCTTAATCCTATGTGCGGTTTCTGAAATCTTTGCGTGTTTTAACGGTGGCAGTATGTTTCGACATCACATTTTTCGCTATGTATAAAAACCTTGACATTCAGAAGTGGTCGAATTCTGGGACCATAGTAATCAATACGTAGAATACAAAGTTAAACGAGTTTTCGGAATTGCATGTTTGTGAAACTAAGCACATGTTTTCATAAAAAACTTAACCCTACTAAACATATGCAGCAGATGTATTATGTTTTATTTTAAATTTTCCAGCCCCCTTCTTCCTTTTACAACCGGGCTTGGGACCGGCTTCGGCGGAATTAAAGCTTGCTTAGTTCTCACAATCTTTATAGTTCACTTTTTTTCTAAGTTCAGAACAATCGACAATTATCTTTTGCTTTACTAACATTTAATTTTATTTCAATGTTTTTCACTTTACACTTGTTTTTTTATCACTAATACCTAAATTGTTATAATAATATTATTTCTCACTTATATTTCACTAAAATTAGTTGCGACACATGAAAATTTTTTTATTGAAATTTATCAAGTTATTTTTCTCTAGCCGGATATAAATATTTTTGGTTACGCCACTGACCAAAGACAAATCAAACATGGCTGTGCAACTGTTATTCACGAAAATGTAAGCAAACGGTCTGCTCGCTACTTTTTCGTTTATTTTTCGAGAAACACGCACAATGCCTGACAAATATTTTACACGCGACGGTAAATTTAGCCCGGATTCCGTATATCAACACTCACGTACCTGTAAAAACAGACGCCTTAGACACCAAATCCTCGCCAAATTCAGCATGAACCCACGACACACTTTTGACTCATTATCACTTAAAGTTTACGGATTGCTTATGTAATTTCGCGTCGTTATATGAAACTAAGGGCTTATAGTGTATAAAAAATTAGTTTTTTAAGACAAATCACCACCGCACAACACCATTATTTACGTTTGAAATTCACTCTACTTGGAGACACTACCGACACCGCGTACGACTGACAAAGATTTTGACAGCTAAGCCCAAGCAGGCCCATGCCCGAGAGAATCGAAGAGAGCGTTTTTGTCCTATTACACACACTTGGATGTAGGGCCAGAAGGGTGAGGTAGCCCGCTCCTCTTAGTGTTGTGTTCCGAGCAAAATCCTGGCTTGGTGCGGTCGGTTGGTAAGCATATATTAATCGTTGAGACTCGGTCTTCTTGTCGCTGCGGTTTCGGCTAGTTAAAGAGCGATCGGCAGCTTGAGTTGTACTCATAGCAGCGGTAAAGGATTCAACGAATCCTCCGGCCACTGGCATATTAGTTAGTTCGCAAACGACAGGCGTAGCGGCAAGTTGGCTTGACGGGTCTCAGTGTTCGGTCGTAACAGTAGTCGTAACAGTTCAGAAGTGGGATAAATCCAGAGATTTTCACGTGAAAAAAAAAAAAACTAGTGGTGTCCAAAATGGCGGAAGACCAAAGTGAACAAATTCGGTTGTTGAAATTCGAAGTGGATCTTATAAAAAAAGAAAGTGATCTACTGAAAAGAGAGAACGAGTTATTGAAAAAAGAAATAGACTTTTTGAAAGCCAGTAGGGCAAATGTTAATAATGAAAGTGCTAGTGAGATGAATAGTGATATAGTGTTGGAAAGGCCTGAGTCCATCGCAGGGTTGAAGATGGGCATCAACGAGGTGAAAGTGTTGATTCCACTATTCGAACCGAGTGAGTCATTAGATGTGAGGAATTGGATTGCGGACATTGAAAATCTAGCGGAGCTATATGAGTGGAAAGATCGGGCTATCTTGTTGTATGCGTCACTTCGGTTAGGCGGTGCCGCCAAGAAATGGTACCAAGGTAAACAGCGTACCCTGAATAGTTGGGAAATTTTCAAAAAAGAGCTTATTCAGAGCTTTCCCAGTGGGCATAGTGACGCCACAATTTTAAAATTGCTAATGACGAGAAAAAAGAAAGCAGATGAAACCATAGAAACATTTTTCTATGAAATGGTTTTGTGGGGGAAAAGGATTGAATTAAATGATTCAACAATCATGGAATATATCATTTCCGGAATAACAGATACGGCAATTAAACGCTCGTTAATGGCTACCAACTTTACGAACATTACAGATCTCTTGGCGAAGTTGAAGAGCATCGAAAGATTGGACGAGGGAAATGGTGAACAAAAACGAAGAAGGCAGGATGAACATGTAGAAAAAAGAAAGTTGCCTATTAGTAGTGAGAATGGTGAGAGGAAGAAATTTTTCAAAGGTGGAAAAGACCGAATTAATACCGAATCTTCTCGGCAGCTGTTTTGTGGCTTTTGTAAACTAAGAGGACATTTGTCCGCAAACTGTGCGCGTAAACAAAGAAAGTGCTTTAAGTGTGGTGAAGCTGGACATTTTGCGAAAAACTGTGCAATGAAGGAGTCAGCATGACTAGTGAATGTGACTGGAACGATATCGGATGAATATCATCAGAATATTAAAATTAATAATGTGGAAATGAAGTGCTTAATCGATTTTGGAAGTCAGTGTTCAATAATAAAGGAGAGTGTAGTGAACCAGAATAAATGGGAAACAGACCCAGTTGCAGTTAATCTTAAAGGTTTTGGTGGAAGTTTAGTAAAAGCAAAAGGCAAACTGCAAGTCGAAGTGAGAGTGCAGAATGTGTGTAAAATCATAGACCTTTTAGTGGTGCCAGATGAGGCACAAGATGACCTTGTAATAATTGGACAAAACTTCTTGAATTCGCCGGACGTTATTGCCTTAAAAATGCCAGGTAAGCTGTTGCTAATCAATAGTATAAGACAAAAATCAGATACGTCAGAGTCAGTACTTATTGATTCAGAAGATATACAACTTTGTAACTCCGTATCTGAGGAGAATAAATTTCGACTAAAGGCCCTATTAAATAACCATCGAGCCTGTTTTGCTAAAGACTTATCACAGATGGGAAAATCGAATGATATCTTTATGAAGATAAGAGTGAAAAAGGACGCAGTTGTTAACTACAAGCCCTATAAAGTGCCGTTTGCATTACGGAATGTTTTGGACAATATAATTGATGAACTCTTGAGAAATGACATTATAATGCCATCTGAGTCCCAATTTGCAAGCCCTGTACTTTTAGTAAAAAAGAAAGATAATACGTATCGAATGTGTGTTGATTTCCGAAAGTTAAATTCAATCACCGAGCGCGAAACACATCCGGTACCTAATATCGAAGATGTGTTGAATTCATTAGGTGGCAAAAGTGTATTCACTTCACTAGATTTGATGAATGGCTATTACCAAATTCAAATGGATAAAGCCAGTCAGCAATATACTGCATTCGTAACTCCGTCAGGTCATTACGAATACAAACGCATGCCGTTCGGCCTCACAAATGCACCAGCAGTATTTCTTCGACTGATGAAGATTTTAAAGGATCGCTTAGGCCGAAAGGGAATAAAGGAAGATACCGTAGTGATTTACATGGACGACATTATGGTGGCCACGGAAACAATAGACGAAAATTTGTGTGTACTTAATATTGTACTTGAACAATTACGCGAAATGAATTTAACTGTAAAGCTACTAAAGTGCAGATTTTTCGATAACAAAGTACAATTTTTGGGACATGAACTGTGTGGCAAGGGAATTTCACCTGGTGAAGTAAAAACAATTGCCATCAGGGAATATAAAACGCCGAAAAATGTTAAAGAAGTGCGCCAGTTTCTAGGCCTTTGTGGATATTTCCGCAGATTCATTAAGGGATTTGCCGAAGAAGTAAGGCCATTGACGTTCCTTTTAAAGAAAGATGTTCCGTTTACATGGGGTGCTGATCAACAGAGAGCTCTGGAGAGCATCAAGCTAAAGTTGACGAAAAAACCGGTGCTGGCGGTGTTTAATCCTGACCTCGAACATGAGGTCCATACAGATGCCTCCCAGCACGGTATTGGAGGTATCCTGATGCAAACGATGGGGGACGAAAAGCATCCAGTAATGTATTTCAGTCGAGCTTTGACTGATGTAGAGCAGCGATATCATAGCTACGAACTGGAAGCACTAGCTGTGGTCGATACGTTGGAGCGGTTCAAATATTACCTGCTACATAAAACATTTATCGTCGTTACAGATTGCTCTTCTCTTCGTTACACGCACGAGAAGAAGGATTTGGTACCGCGTATTGCAAGATGGTGGCTTAAGCTGAATGAATTCGACTTTAGGATGGAATATCGCGACGGCCGTAAAATGTGTCACGTGGATGCACTCAGTAGATCACCAGTGGAAGCAGCTAAGGAAACAGAGCCTGTCACGGAAACAGTGATGCGGATTGACCTAGACGAAGAAGATTGGCTTTCAACTTTGCAACACGAAGATAAGAAACTTCAAGTAGTGCGTAAGTCATTGTTAGAAGGAGAATTAAAGTACTCCAAAGATTATATAATATTGGGCAACAGAATTTATAGAAAAACTGAATCGGGTAACAAGTTTGTTGTGCCTTCGAATTTGAAGCTAAAAGTAATGAGTCTAGCTCATGATGACGCTGGCCACTTGGGTAGAACGAAGACATTAGAAGTACTTCAAAGACATTTTTGGTTTCCGAGAATGAAACAGCATGTGAGTAAATATTTACGTTCTTGTCTTGAGTGTAGTTATCATAAAGTTATTAATACCGGGTTTGGAAGACAACTATACATGGTGGAGCGTGTTCCCGTACCTTTACATACAATTCATGTGGACCATTTAGGGCCATATCCTAAAAGCAAAAATGGCAATCAATATGTTTTCGGTTTGATTGATAATTTTACGAAATTCACGATAATATGGGCAACCAAATCCACTAACACGCAAGAAGTGTTAAAAATTCTAAATATCGTTTTTCAATTTTTTGGTCTACCAGCTAGAATAATTTCGGATCGTGGCTCTTCATTCACTTCAAAATTGTTCCAAAAATTTTGTTCAGACTATGCCATCAAACATGTTCTTTGTGCGGTACAGACTCCACGAGCTAACGGTCAGATCGAAAGATGTTTCCGTACCATCCAGTCTTCAATATCGAGCATGAGTAAAGATGAATGGGGACAGGATTGGGACAAGTCCCTGCATAAAATCCAATGGACCTTGAACTCTACAAAAATAGTTCGACCAAGAAGACACCTTTCGAGTTGCTAATGGATTATAATCCACGATGTCATATTGATAATCTTCTGGCTCTAAAATGTTCTGACGAAGGTTTTTTTAATGAAGAAGATAATATTCCGTTAGCGCAATTAAAAGAATTAAATGTCAACACTCTAAACATAGGAGCTGGAACAAACTTGAAGCAAAATAGATTAGAAGCATTAGACAACATTTTGAAAGCCCAAAAATATACGGCTGATAAATTCAACGAAACTCATAATTCACCACACATTTTTGAAATTGATGATTTAGTATTGGTCAAGTGGGACGCTCCGGCTGAAGGGGCACCTCGTAAGCTTCAACCCAAATACCGAGGGCCGTATCAAGTTCGTAAGTGCCTGGGGCACGACCGCTACCTATTAACTGACCCGGATACAATTCAAATTTCCCAAAAACCATATGAGTCAGTACAGTCTTCAGATAGAATGAAAAAGTGGTTTACTCTTGAAGATTTCAATATTTGCTCGGAGACCGAAAGTGTCGATTTTGATGAGATAGAAAATATGAAGCAATAAAACCATAATTTTATGTAAATTTATGTTAATGATGTTAGAAAATGTAGGCAAATATAGAACACCGAAATAAGCGATATTGTGTTTGTGTTACTGTATTTATGGCGACGAATACTCACTCAGGTCACGGCAACCTAACGAGTACCCAAATAAAAAAAATATATAAAAGAAGTTGTCTGTACTATTCAGACGGGATAATGATGGTACCGACTAGTTGACCGTCATAAATTTATGAATTTTTTTGGAAAACCAGGTATGTGCACAAACGGTTTACGTGATGGCAAAGTGCAGTTAAATACTTTATCTCTTTTGGAATAAGAGTAAATGTGTTACGGTTATAAAAAAAAAACCCAAATTGCATAGAAAGGATACGTAATGGTATCATGCATTTTATTTTTCTTGAGATAATGACCAGCAGTAAAAAGGTTCAGGATTAACAAAATTGTTTGTCCTGCGCGCATGTTCATAAGCTGGCTAAGGTGTGTGTGTGTTTATTTGAACTTCATATCCGTGAACCTATTTGAAGTATGAAGAAATTGGGTTAAGTTGAATTTGATCTCATTTATATAACTGAGAATTATAATGCGGCATCACCGATGGAATTTCTTTAAATTTCACTCGGGACAGTGAAAGGTAATTGCAAAATGTCCGACTGTTGTGTTCTAGGTGAAATTTTCGCTTAGTGCAGTTGATAGGGTGTTGGTTTGGCCAACATTAGATTGAAAATATCCAACTGTTGTGTTCTAGGTGAAATTTTCGCTTAGTGCAGTTGATTGGGTGTTGGTTTGGCCAACATTAGATTAAAAATATCCAACTGTTGTGTTCTAGGTGAACTCCTCGCTTAGTGCAGTGGACCTGTGGTTGGTTTGACCAGCAACAGAAAAAAAAATATGCGACTGTTGTGTTCTAGGTGAAATTCTCGCTTAGTGCAGTTGACTGTGTGATTGGTTTGGCCAATCTAAGATAGAAAAAAATGTCCGACCGATGTGTTCTAAGTGAAATTCTCGCTTAGTGCAGTTGACCTGTGGTTGGTTTGACCAGCAACAGATAAAAGAAAAATATGCGACCGTTGTGTTCTAGGTGAAATTCTAGCCTAGTGCAGTTGACTTTGTGATTTGTTTGACGAACATAAGATAAAGAGAACCCAACTGTTGTGTTCTAGGCGAAATTTTCGCCTAGTGCGGTTGACGATGTCATATGTTTGGTCATTATGAGAGAAAAATGCCTAACACAAGTGTTGGTGCATGTTCGCGAGTGGAAAGTGCAAAACCATGTTCACATATATGGTTTGAAGCCTCTCAAAGAAGTGGAACGAAATGTGGTCACCACGGGCTCTAGAGCCTGTGAAATGTGTTATGTGGTAAGGTTTCGCAAGATATCTTTCGGTTACTATGGTTCACTGAGGACAGTGAAGAAAAAGGATGGCCGACTGTTGTGTTCCGAGCAAAATCCTGGCTTGGTGCGGTCGGTTGGTAAGCATATATTAATCGTTGAGACTCGGTCTTCTTGTCGCTGCGGTTTCGGCTAGTTAAAGAGCGATCGGCAGCTTGAGTTGTACTCATAGCAGCGGTAAAGGATTCAACGAATCCTCCGGCCACTGGCATATTAGTTAGTTCGCAAACGACAGGCGTAGCGGCAAGTTGGCTTGACGGGTCTCAGTGTTCGGTCGTAACAGTAGTCGTAACATTAGTTTTCTACTCTCATCCAAAAACCGACAACTGACACTTTTGTTTGGCAATTTTCAGGATATGCAATAAGAGCGTTTTCGTAGTTTTCATGAACCACCACATGATTCAGGAACACTCAGTTAAATTCAGTGACTGGAAGTACACGAACAGACTTAATCAATGCCTTCTAGAAGTATGGGCCGTAAAGCAGAATGATGACGTCAGAGAAAGACGTCAAAGTGTCGCGAAAAACACACGCAGTCTTATTGGACGTGTAGCGATTTTAAAGATGGAGGAGTGCTAGACTTAGCACAACTCAGAACCAGACCGAAGTCCGGAACCAAGATGGCCAAAGTCCAGCACAAGTGGAGGAATGGCTGATGCCATTCAAGAGGCGAAACAAAAAAAGAATTGCCCCGAGAGCAGGGTGCCCTAGAAATGGCCGTGAAGGCCCCTCGTCCGCATTAGCGGAGCACCTTTTAACCAACCCCGACGGATGCTGGGGTGCCGCTTTGCTAGCTCGCTGTGGCTGGGGTGGGTTCTTTAAACAATGGGGATGGTTTGCTCTCTAAGAAACGGGATGCTACTCATCCGTCATGAATACGTAGCCGCAAACTTGTATATAAAAATTATCAGGGACAAAAAGGGGGCATAGTTCCGTAAAGGAAACCACCCAGGCTCTGCAACATGGGCTGACTAAGCAGACCCAGTGCTCGTGACAACGCACGGAGCCAGAAAATTGAAAATCTAATAAGGAAAAATGTGGGAAAAAACTACCTCTCTTTTCACAGGAACCCGGGTGAGGCAGACAGCCTTGGGTAGTGGAGCCCTGACCCCGATGGCCTGGGGTTCTCCATCCATTGGTACTGGCCATGAATTTCAAAAATCGAAATCAATAAAACACCAGAAACTACAATTAAAGTATGGCCAGTATCCCTTCCATTAAAGAGCTGAAAATCCTGAAAAATCACGAAAACACTACATTATTGGCCAGCCAGGCCAGGCGCGGACCCTGAAAAGGAAAAAGAACTTCTCGGGCTTTCGCCCAATAAGAAGACCGTTTGGTTAACTTTTTAACAATACATTTCAATATTTATTTCAAGAAAAAAGAAAATTCAAAGACGTTATTTACAACGAAAGAATCCAACGTTATTACTTGATAGTAAAGAAACATACGTTTCATCAGTTAGTTATACTTTCTTCTTAACTTAACAACCGGTACGGCAAGTAAATTTATTCGAGATAATGGTGAAAACGAACTAATAAACTACGTTACGAATGTTCAATTACTTCAAATGTTTGTTTTTGTTAATGTAACCAAAAAAATTGAAAGGAACATCATAGGAACTAAACAGATTTCGGATCAAGTTCAAGATACATGACTGCTAGTAAAATGAACGTAACATACCACGAAATTTATTACTAGGTAATTTTTTTTTTTTTCTATTTTTTTCTTTATTTTTCTTTCCTGTTAACGAATTCAGTTAAGTTTACAATTTATATATCAATAGACAAATATCATTGCAAGAATATGTAGTATAATTTGCTAAATGCAGAAAGAAAATCTCGAAATACAGGTAACAGAGTTAAGTAAATATCGTGGATAGAATACCGCATGCAACAAAAAATTAGATTACACGTTGGGTTGGCCTAATAACACCATCTATATGCCTTTGAGATCGTTTTGAAGGCTTATGAGGTTTCGACAGGTAAACCTTCCAGATCTACTATTCTCTGACTTTCAATTGATGAAACAAGACAGAAAAAATAGCAAAAGAAACCCTGATTGGTGTTGCGAGGGTACGACTAATGGTCCAGTCCAAACAACCGCAAATAGTAGAGTTTGTAATAGTGAATCTTATCTTTACATGAAAATCATCGTCACTGATCATCAATATTGCGAGTTCCAATCTATTAAAAAAAAAACCATCTCCTACCGTCAGTTTTGAATCACTACAAGTGGAGCTCCGAAGGTGCCAAAAAATGTAATGCGCCTAATCTCATTCAAAAATCCATTCGAAAGCACGTTGTGAATAATGGGTTAACAAACGAAACCAAGGAGTTTCATTCGCTTCGTAATAGTGTTTTCCTGTTCCCGTCTTGCTGACGCAAGTAAAACCATTAGCAAAAGAACAAATAAAAGAGTAGGGTAAAAAGTCAGGGAAACCGCACAAGATTCGCAAAGGAAATAGCACTAACGGAAACACAAGAAAAAATTTACCTTCGATACCTCTTAAGACTGCATTCAAATGCCTCTATGCTTCTCTATAAATCATCCCTGAGATAAATGCTCAAACAGAAAAATCGAAATCATCGCACTACCACCAAATCACCCGGTTACGAAAATTTTCCACTGCATTTACATGAGGAACCAAAATCGAACTGATTCCACGAAGAATATATTCAAAAAAAAAAAACACAAACACTCTAATGTACCAAGTGGAGTATGAACTGCACTTGGAAAACAATCAAAAGAGCATGTTACCTTAGACAAAATCAAAAAAATTTTACGAGATCTGTCTAATTACTTCCAAAAATTTCATTGTGTACTGAAAAACATTTGTTTTCTAAAATTGATGACAAAATTCAAAACGAAACTTATAATATCTAAATAAAAGAACAAAAATCATTTCAATACAGCATTCGACGTTTCTTTATACTCTTATTACTAGTTTAATTATTTCTATCATTTCCATTTTTTGTATAAAGATAATATTTATCGAACTGCATTGCGCAAATTGATTCGTAACAAGACTTTGGATAGTCAAAAAATGCTTAAAACTTTTAATTTTTTTTTTGTTCACTATTTTCTTTATATATTTAATATAGTTAATTACTTTTCTTTCTTAAATGTTTTGTTTTTTTTTCTTATATCTATATATATGAAGAATGACTGTATGCTTTTGAGCACGTAATGTGATAATGTAAATATCATCGAAACATAAGAATCAGGTTGATCACTTTTTCTCTGATTTCTTCGCTTGTGTGACGCGAAAAGAAAACAAATGAAACACATCCGATGTTATCAACAACTCTAGCATCGGTAATTGCCGCTTCGAGTGGTGGCTCACGATGTGAGAATAATACTTGAAGTGCTGTCTGAGATAATCGTCAGCCTTCTCTTAATTCCTGCATAAAATTTTTTCTAAAACTACATCATCTTCATCACGAAATGTTGTACTGATTACGACAGTTACACAATCTGATTTCACTCCAACATACAATGTTTCATTATGACGATGATTTATAACATCTCGTTTTTGGCCTTCGTCGCCTTTTCCTGTAAAAATCGAAGTATTTCTCGAAACTGACGCGAAACAAATTCCCTTCAGAAGACCAATTTTTTGAGCAATTCCCTCCTAATCTGATGGAATGTTATCGAAGTTAGCAAGTATAGAAGTCTTATAGCCTTTTCCGGTGCCTGTGAGCCAACCGCCATATTCCCTGTTGGGAAGCTCATTAGCAGCATGCCCTTGTAATTGCTTGTAAAATTTTCGAGCTATACTAGTCCTGACTTTAGTTCTATCGCCGTTTTTATTGGATATGTGAAAAATCACACCATCCGATTGTCAATTACGTGTATTCACCCGCAACCGTCGCCACATATGAAGCATCAGTATCGTGATTAACCAGCGAACCAGAATTTACTTTGTGACTAAAAAAAAAGGTAACATTACCTCGATAGCTACCCGGTCTGAGTAGTCCAACTGGGAAGTGGCGTACTCACATCGTCGATCGTGCTTCTCCTCTTCACGGCAATGCATCTTTGATTCAAGGGTCTTGTGTTTTCTTTTGTTTTGGGGCCACAACCACTTGACCGCTGAAGCACACTGCGACGCAGCCAGGCGCAGCCAGGCGCAACCAAGCTGTCAGTTGAGTTGACTATATTGGTTTTCCATAGCAGCGAGCACACCAAGTCGCAGCTATGCGCAGCCAGGCGCAGCCAGGCGCAGCTCAGGTCGAAATAGATTCAACTTTTGTCGTGGCGAACAGTTGCAATCAGCTGTAATTACTTGAGAAACGCGCGGGATTTGAAATGTATGCGAAAATGTAAATAGAGTTGATTTTATATTACAAAATTTTTGAGGAATTCGAAAACAATTTTTATTGGTAATAGCTTAGATAGTTAAAAGTAAAATAAAAAGATAGTTAATAGCAAATTAGAAAGATAATTAATAGCAAATTGAATATAGTAATTTAAAATACTTTATTAGTGTAGTTGGTAGATTACTGACTTCTTGCTTGTGGGATCCCTGATTCGAATCCAAGTTCGGACGAAGGCCCGCGAACCAAGCTTTGAGTTCACCTAGCTCTAATTAGGTACGTGGTTAATATCAGGGGTAAAGTGAGTCGTCGAATTCCACACTCGTATTCACATTGATTGAAAAAATTGTAAAGAATTATTTCAAAATGCAGTCAATTAAAGATCCAGTGTTGGATAACGAGGTGACAATAAAGATGCTGATAGCCCAAGTGAAGGAGCGTCCGATTATTCATGATAAGGCTACAGGCGGATACAGAGATGTCGCTAACATCAACTGAAAATTCTTCTACATCACTGACACTTAGTCACGTTGCAGTGTAACCAGGCGATTTCGTTGGCTGCGCTTGGTCACTGATGGCTGCGCCTCGCTGCGTCGAGTGTAATTCAGGCATGAAGCTATTCACTTAATTCTATTGCACACAATATTCACCATAGATGACAATCTGTTCACTCTGGTGATCGGTTTTAAGCTTCTTGTCGGCTAATTAACCCCGGTAACACATTTACCTCACTTCAATCAATTCTTTATTCACATTTTACCGTCTTTACATAAAAAATTCAATTTCACTTATCCGCTTCGTGCAATCCACAACCAAATCACTGTTCTTCCTTACTTACTATTCTCGTGATCCGCACTCAATTAACCACAATTTCCACTCTCGTAAGCGTCTATGGCGAACGTAAATTCGAGTTTTTATCTAATGTTGGTTGCGTTTTCGATCGACTACATTTCACTATTTCTTATGCCGGATTTACATTCTCGCCGAGGAATGCCAAATGTTGACAAGGTCTGTGTGTAAATGGTCTCCTTGTCTATTCTCGGCTGTTTTTTTTTATGGCAAGCACGCGTGTGTAAATGGTTTGCTCGTCGGCTCTTGTTTGTTTTATGAAGGGATAATGATCCTTTTATTGCAGTGCCTGAGTGTTTATGACCGTCTCGTCCTAGCTCGAAGCCGCTGGAAGCGAAGTCGGTTTTATGCATCGAGTCAAAGGGATTCGAGAGGGTAGCATGTGCTCATTTACATTTTCGAATTTTTCACCGGGACTTCAAACATGTCTTTGCTTGTCCCAGATTGAAATCACTCAACGCACACCAGGCAGTTGCAATAGCCACAACCTGTACCTCAGCCATCGTTCACTGAACTGAACAAAACAGCTCACAACTGTCGAAAGGTGCATGGTGCAATATCCTAAGTAAACAATTCACCCTATGTCTTGCAGAGTCTTGTCCAATGTCTTGTTGAGTCTTGTTTACAAGACGCTCGTCCCTATGTGTAAACCCGGCATCACTCATTTTCTCATTGTCGGCATTTCAGGCGACGCCAAGTCAACATGCCATGCGGAAAGCACAAGCGCCATACATCAACAGGTCTCCTTTGCATAACACCAATAATTTCACGAATCAAATAGCGCACCTTTTCCGAATCTGTGGACTCTTTTCAATCTAATATGATTCGAATTAATGTCGACGAGAAGTCATTGAGCAAGGCTCTTACTGCTGTCCCCGCAATGGCTTTTTCCACCGACTCCACGTGTTTCTTTCGAATCTTAAAATTTCACCTTATGAAAATTCCCGGTTAAATTAAAAACACCAAAGCAAGTTCAGTTCACCAAATTTATTCAATTGTTAATATTTCAACACACTTTCTAATTTCAAATTCTAAAAAACTTTCTATTTTTCGGTTCAATACTTGGTTTAAACGACACGATTTCAAATTTTGACTACTTTCTAATTTCGAAAACGATTTGCTATTCGAACGATTTCAAGGTTGACGATGTACTAACTTTTACTTCCAATTTCTATTCTAACTTTTACTTTTTGAAAAATAACTGGATAGTGAAAATTTCGGTACATTCCAGCTTTGAACAATTACTGGTTTTTGAATTTCCACTATCCAATTTTACATTTTAAAACACAGCATTAAATTTCCCGATCAGCTGTCTGTCTCCCATCTGCCATCTGCCCATCTGTCTCCGTTATCAAAGTGACAACGTCAATTCATTGTTGAACATCCTCCCCCCGCTGGTCCGACAGGATCAGGATTACCACCTATAAATATATGCTTAATAATGTTTTACATCGATATTGAATTACCGATCATAAACTCCTTGTTGATACATTGGTCCGTTAAGTATATGCGTTATAGTCCAGAAAAATTATGGATTACTGGAGTCGAGAACCATACGTTAAAGATGTTAGTGTTGCCTGTGGCATTTACTCCGAACAGACACATAACATCGAGCAACCAAGTGTTATATTAACGTGGCGCCCTGACTCGCCACCTCGAACAAAAGATTGGAAGGAAATTAGGGAACAGGGTTTGGTATGGTATAAAGACGTTGAACAGAGATTGAGATAACTATGCATACTTTAAATTAAGGTTAATTCATTTGATTCAATTATTATTAATTCGATGTCAATTGTTTTGTTTTTTTTTGTTATTCCAAGTGTTGTCTCTTCATTTATCTCGAACGGGTTAATCGATTCATCAATTCATTAGTTTATCGTTAATACTTGATATTACAGTCCGAATTTCATAAGTCTATTTGATACGTTATTAATTCAATAATGAAGTTCAAGTTCTTGTTGTGATCGGCAGAAACGCGATTTTTGATATAGGTCGTTTATAAATTTTGGCATTTGAGAACACGGAAACCACTCGCACTAATGAATCTTTTCCAGGATGAAGTTCAATTATTTTCGCTAACGGCCATTTATAGGATACCACTCTTTAGTCTTTTAATTTACAAATATCACCAACACGCGGGTTTATTTCTTTGTTAAGCCATTTCGGACGTGATTGCAGGCGATTCAAATATTCAATTTTCCATCTGTTCCAGAAGTCCTGTGTCAAACGTTGAACATACTGCCATCTATCCAAATAATTCACCTTTATGGCTGTGAAATCTTGTTCAGGTGGTTTAGTCCTGTGTCAAACGTTGAACATACTGCTATCTATCCAAATAATTCACCTTTATGGCTGTGAAATCTTGTTCAGGTGGTGTAAGTATTGCTCTTCCGATTAGAAAATGAGCTGGAGTGAGCACTTCAATGTCTGTGGGGTCATCTGATAAAGGGTATAAAGGCCGGGAGTTGAGGCAAGCTTCAATTTTTACTAACACGGTTGACATTTCCTCAAAAGTTAATGCTGCTCCTCCAACAATTCGACGTAAGTGCTGTTTAATCGACTTCACCCCGGCCTCCCACAGTCCACCGAAATGTGGAGAAGCAGGAGGGTTGAAATGCCAAATGATATTTTCATTGGCGAGTACTTCTGCAGCATAATGAGTGTTTCCTTTCACGATGCGTCGCAATTCCGCGCAAGCTCCGATGAAATTAGTACCGCAGTCGCTGTATATGTGGTTGCAAAGTCCTCGACGTCCCATAAATCGACGCAGTGCTGCGAGAAACGCTGCTGTAGACAAATCGCTGACGAATTCGATGTGAATAGCCTTGACTGCTGGACATATGAATATTGCGATGTATCCCTTGTGTAGTTTGTATCCACGTCCGCGTCTGTCGCGATACTCAATTGGACCGCAGTAATCGACACCCGTATGCGTGAATGGACTGGACATATTTACTCTAGGTGCTGGTAAGCTTCCCATCAATTGGCTTAATATTTGCGGCTTTGCCCGGAAACATTTTACACATTTGCGTATTTCCCGCTTAATAGTATTACGAGCGTCTAAAATCCAATACCGTCTTCTAATCATATTCAACATCAGCTGCGTTTGTCCATGTAAAGTGTTTTGATGCGTTTGATGTTTTAATAACTCCACTAATTTTCCTCTTTTAGGTAAAATGATTTGATGCTTAGCGTCGTATGGCAAAGTTGCGTTGTTTAATCGTCCTCCAATTCTCAATATTCCAGCACCATCTACAAACGGGTTCAAATTCCTGAGAAGGCTGTGATTTCCAATGACCTTTCCATTTCGTAACGTCGAGATTTCTTTTCCAAATTCCTTTGATTGAGTGTATCTTAACCAGAAATTAAACGATTGCTGTAATTCGATTGTTGTTTAATGTCCGCTGTAATTAGATTGTTTCGATATGTGTGCGAAGCAATAGGCTGTTACTCGTATCAAACGAGACAAAGTTGAAAATTTATCTAACAAAGTGTCGAGGTCTGGGTTACATTCATTAACAACAAGTGGACTAACAGTGTATTTTTGCATTCCAGTTTAGTATTCCAGGAACAGGTACTGCGGGGCCAATTATTAGAATCCTGAGTCAACCAACTGGGTCCATGCCACCACAAATTATTGTCGAAGATTTCAGAAGCATGGATTCCGCGGGATGCTAACCGCTGAAGCACACTGCGACGCAGCCAGGCGCAGCCAAGCTGTCAGTTGAGTTGACTATATGGGTTTTCCATAGCAGCGAGCACACCAAGTCGCAGCTATGCGCAGCCAGGCGCAGCCAGGCGCAGCTCAGGTCGAAATGGATTCAACTTTTGTCGCAGCGAAGAGTTGCAATCAGCTGTAATTACTTGAGAAACGCGCGGGATTTGAAATGTATGCGAAAATGTAAATAGAGTTGATTTTATATTACTAAATTTTTGAGGAATTCGAAAACAATTTTTATTGGTAATAGCTTAGATAGTTAAAAGTAAAATAAAAAGATAGTTAATAGCAAATTAGAAAGATAATTAATAGCAAATTGAATATAGTAATTTAAAATACTTTATTAGTGTAGTTGGTAGATTACTGACTTCTTGCTTGTGGGATCCCTGATTCGAATCCAAGTTCGGACGAAGGCCCGCGAACCAAGCTTTAAGTTCACCTAGCTCTAATTAGGTACGTGGTTAATATCAGGGGTAAAGTGAGTCGTCGAATTCCACACTCGTATTCACATTGATTGAAAAAATTGTAAAGAATTATTTCAAAATGCAGTCAATTAAAGATGCAGTGTTGGATAACGAGGTGACAATAAAGATGCTGATAGCTCAAGTGAAGTACGTTTGATCGGCTCTTCGACGGTGATTCTGCGGTGCATAATATATCGCAGGCTATAAATTTTGTGAGTTTCACCTCTTTTGGGCTTGCTGGCTTCGGGCTCTAGTTCCACTTTGAACAGTGGCTGGGGCTGTTTGAATTTATTAAATATATTTGTGATAGATTTAACTGCAAAACCGAGGCTTTCGAGCTCCTGCTTTAACTCATCAACATCAATATCAGGTTCTATGCCTTTAATTACCACCGACAACCCTTTGCAACTTTTTAGTTGGTAAGTATAATATTGACGACGCTGTGAATCAAACTCTTTTGTAACCTTCCTGAAGTTTTCTTCAGAAGAAACTTGTATTTTGGTCTCAGAAACGTGACCACGTTTTAGCGGTGTGACATGAAAGTTGTTTTTACCAGCAATTGATACCAACATGTTGACTAAGCTATTGCTTGTTTTTTCTCTCAGGTATATTGGCGGAGGCTTAATTTGCTTTGGCAGCGAAGCAATTTCGGAGTCGTTTTCGGTTGCAAGTAGTTGGTAGTAGTTCCTACTGGTAGAAGCTTGCTGATCATCGGGCTTAGAAATTTTCTTCTCGTTTCCAATTTGAGACGAGTGGGGACTTCGTCGTCTTTTGACAATGTTGAAGTATCGGTCCAAACCTTTTTTCTTGTCCGCATTTGGAGGCCTCGCATCTACGTTAGCATTAGATGCTCCATTTTCATTAGATGTGTTCCCAACCATGTCATCCAGCTGCTTACGAGACGAGATAGCTCCGATTGTTTTTTGTTGGATGCTCTGTAGGTAGCTGTCTTGGATTGAGTGGATATCAATTTGTTCTAAGCTACTGTACTGTCTCTGATTTTTTGTAGACATATCAAAGACAGTAATTAGAGTGGATCATGTCTCGGATGTGGAATGTGTTAGCCAAGCACAAGTGTCCCAAGCTGGCGGCTAGGTGGCGCTGCGTGCAATTGTTCCACGTGATACAATTATTGTGATTTCAAGTTTAGAATTTTAATTGTGTATTATTTTGGAATTTGAATTGAGAATTTTATTTATGTAATTGAAATTTATTTTAGAATTTTTAAAATCCGAACAACACTTAACAAAAACTGAAGCGGCGCTGATGGGGGACGAACCGACAGCTTTTGTATCAGAGAGAGAGAGCGAGACGAAACTAATTCCGATGGATTATCACTGCATTCAATATAACCAAGTTAAAATTGAATGCAGTGATAATCCATCGGAATTAGTTTCGTTACTGGAGAAACTGACGTCAATAGTGACAAGGAGAAATATAACAATAGGCGTGTTTTTTTGCTCCGGTAGAGAACAGAATAGCACTATGCCGCAAAAAAACGATCTAGCACAAAACAGCAGTACATTCGGTAAAGGTTGCTGAATTCGCTATTGTTGCGAGAAGGTTGGTGCAAGTGAGTGGATTTTAACGGTCGATGACGTAATATCGACGATTTTGAAAATGATTTATCTGCAAGTTGGTTTTATCATATCATAATGACCGATAGAGAAGAGCAGAATCAATTAGAAAACAATGCCAGTTGTATAGCAGGAAAATTTGAAGATAATTGAGTAATTGATAAATATTAGGTCTGTTCCCGTACTACAATTAATTGCGATTAATTGCAATGAAGCCGTTTTTTGTACTCCGTTTTAGTACACTTCATTGCAATTAATTGCAATTAATCGTAGTACGGGAACAGACCTATTATTTCATATGCACCGCATGCTATAAATAATTAAATATTGCACTTTAAGTACCTGTATTTGCTTAACAAGGTGTAAATATTTTAATTTATTGTCAGACGTGCAAATTCGAAAGATAACGTGCACTTTTAACTTTGATTCGGCGCAAATCCGATTTGAAAATAAACATTCGATTAATTTTGATTTTCGGAAAACAGAAAACAGCTAAATAGGAGTATACTTGAACTATGCTTTAATTGTAGTTTTCATTTAAAACCTTATTAATTGCACAATACCTGGTTTTGTATAAAACATAAAATGCGATGAATTTCACTTTTGGGAAAACATTAAACAACTAATTTTTATTTAACTACGTTTTAATTGTAACTATCCTTGTAAGCCATATTAATTACACAATAGCTAAATGCGTACCATTAAGCCATCATAAAAGTAGGCTCAACTATTAGCATGCTTAGCATTTATAATTGTATTTTAATTGGACGGTAACAAAACCCTCATTAAAGTGTAATTAGTCGTAAAATATTTGATTTTATATCCTGTATAAATAGGATACATATTTTGTATTACGACTCATACTGATTGACACTCAAAGAGAGTAGCAACTCAAATATATATCGAATATTATAGAAAAAAATTTGAAATTATGGGGAGCGTTGAAAATTTACGAGGTAAGTATATGATTTTGTTTTCCCATTTATTTTACTAACAATTTATAATTTCAGGATGCTCGGAAGAGGTAATGGCGAATGTGTTTGATTTGCTAGAAAGCGATTCCGATGACGCAATAGACGACTATATAAATTTATGTAGCACGCTAGCGGATTCGTCCTCCGATTCGTCTGAAGGGGAAAATGGAGCACATGCTACCGTGGAGGATTTCTTGACCACAATCACAAAATATAGTGATGCGGACTTTAAAAGTCATTTCCGACTTAATCGGACAACCGCTTACTATTTAATAGGTAAATAACAATTTTCATTTTTTTAAATGACAACCGTATTTATATTTTTGATTTCAGAACGGTATTCGGAATCGCCTTTTATTCCAGATGATGGAAATGGTAGGCGGTCAAGGGTTGGCGCTCCAAAGGAAATATTTATATTCCTTTGGTATGTAAGTAATACCGCAACGTTTCGGGAAATCGCCAATTTATTTGGAGTTGTTAAATCTTCCGCGTGGAGCTGTGTGCGAAGAGTTGCACAGTGGCTCATTTCTATCGGCCATGAATTCGTTAAATGGCCTCAAGGCTCTAGCGCCAATGATGTTGCGGCGAACTTTGAAAGAGTCAAACATATACCTGGCATTATTGGTGCCATAGATTGTACTCACATTCAAATAAAAGCTCCGACGCAAAATAAGACGAGCTACTTTGACCGGAAGCGCAAGTACAGCATTATACTTCAAGCTGTTGTCGATGCCGACAAAAAATTTACTGATATTTTTGTTGGCGAGCCAGGATCGCTTCACGATAGCAGAGTGCTACGGAGATCGAGTTTATATAGGAGAGCGACTACGAATCGGCAAGAAACATTTCCCGGAGATACTTTTTTGATTGGCGACTCGGCGTACGCATCAAGCTCTTGGCTTGTATCTCCATTTAAGAACTTTGGGACGCTCTCCGATTCACAGGAGCAATTTAATAATTTGCACTCCTCAGCTCGGATGGTCGTGGAGAATGCTTTCGGGTTACTTAAAAACCGATTTCGGAGAATTCTGCATTTTACGGAGCAGAGCAATATATGTTCAATAACGAACATAGTGACAAGCACCTGCGTCCTTCACAATATTTGTATTGTATTTAACGATGAAATCATACAACAGAGTTCTCCAGCTGCCGATGTTCATTCCGGAACACCATCACATGATATTTCATCGGATAGACGGCAACAATTATTCGATCTCCTCCTGAGCCGCCGAATTATATCCTAGTTAAATTGTTCATGTATTATATAGTTAATAAAATAACCACATTTAGCAAAATAAATTTTTTATTTCAAACAAAACAATAACATGATTATATTAGTACATTAGTAGTAGTATTATTTTTTTTAGTATATTTATTTTAATTAGTATTATTAGTACATTGTAGTAGTAGTGCACACACGAACTTATTGATTCGCAAAAGAATTTGCGAATCGCGAATTTAGTTTTGTCTTAAAAATTGTTTCATTACAGCAAGTTTTTCTTGATGTCTCCTCTCTTTAGCCTCTTCCGATTGTTTGTGATTTTTGGAGAGAGACGTCGTCAGATTTTGTAATATATTATTGCGCTACTCTGAGAGAGCAATTTTTTTAAGCTGATAAGATTGTCTTCCAGACGGTTTTCTGCATTTCCCTATTTGACTTGCTGCTGCCGAAGTCGATGCTGCTGCCGAAGTCGATGCTGCTGCCGAAGTCGATGCTGCTGCCGAAGTCGATGCTGCTGCCGAAGTCGATGCTGCTGCCGAAGTCGATGGTCTTGTCGAAGTCGAAGCTGCAGGCGAATTCAATGCTGCTGCTGATGGTGTCGATGCAGCTTCTGGGCACAAATATTCTGACTCCTCCTCTTCGAGATACTCCTCAATGCATATGCTGTCGAGTGCATTTACTGGAGTGCCATGCAAATTAATTGCATGACTATTTTTCATTATTGGCTTGGAGCCAAATATCTCCTCCATTTCGTCCGCAAATGGAGCAATACAAGGCGCAGCCCCAGTGCGTGTTTCGTTATCCACGCTCGCCTTGTATGCTCGGAGTAGAGTTTTCATCCGTCCTTCCAGCATCTCCACTGTTGTTGGTTCCTCCTGAAATCAAAAAAAAAAATATTGAAATTATATTAAAAATCACCATGTACATAATTTTTTAAAAGTATTTTTTGTTTTACTTGTAGTGTCAAGTTTTATCAGCGGGAAAAGAGACAATAATAAAAATAGTTGTCATTTCCATTAAAAATATGTTTCAATGTATATTCACAGATGATTTCCCCAAAAATAAAACAACTCAACAATAAATATGCATTGTTAATGTTCATTAAAAATATCATAATGATAGCTACTAGTACTAACACATACGATACAATTTGTGTTTTGACGTAAGTGATAATACCATCATGTTGTTTTTACTTTATATCAAATGATGTGACGTTATTTTGTGTATTGCACCATATCAAATAAATATACGTTTTTGTAAACTGTTCTGTCGACACAAACCTTATTTACAATGATGTGATCACAATATTATCATAAATAAGTTGCTTTCAACCTAAATCATTATGGTACTATTGTGTAAGAAAAGTATAAGGACTACTATCTATTCGGAAGTATAAGAAATACTAGCTAGCATTTTCATAATTTCTCTTGCAAATGGACCTTGATTATTTAGTGATGGAGAGATTGAAGAAAGTAATGTTAAATGAATTATATGAAGTATTCAAAGCAAATGATGCAAGTAATAATATTATAAAAACCGTACAATTTCATGGTTCATGTTAGTGCTTATATCTCACAATATTCTGATACATACTTCATACAATTTTTTTTTCGTTTTTACTTTTCGTTTCTACACCGTATCTATAATTTTGTTGCGGACTTGTCTCTTCACTTTATTTATTAAGAACAGGTCCAAAGCATGCATCAATTAATTTAACTGACATTAAAATTGGAATTTTAAATTAATTTCAATATAATCCTCAGTTAGTTGGTTGTTTTCTTTCTATCAATGACGTTTATAACCCAAAATACATTGTATAGAGACTAGACTTGTTTATATGATACTTTCATTTTCATTCAGTAATGTTATGTTAAGGGAATAATTACAATCTAACACGTTATATACAATAAGGAATGGGAACAATTAGAGGCCAGTGTTTTGTAAAAATCTAACAAGAGGCACAACGAATTATCTGAAGCGATGCAATTAAAATGATCTCAACACGAGAAGATGAAAAATAAATTGGTTTTCGGCTTGAGTTAAACAGACTGATTGCTCTGAAATATTTAGAATTTGATTATATTTCAATTAAGCAGTTATATATATTAGAATTTGATTATATTTCAATTAAGCAGTTCCACAGATGGCTAGTTTTGTTTTCAAAACAGTTAATTATACTATACAGTATATACTAAATTCGATTTTCCCAATTTTCAAACAATAAAAATCAGTCTCAATTCAATCCTCTAATTATAGCGTTTAACCATTTTCATCCATTCGAACCATCAATATCTACAGAGCAGTAGATTCCAATACTCTTCCCGAGCTATGAGACTGACCGGAAGTTCTACTTCCTCCACACTGGCTCCGCTTCGAACACATTGTACATCATACTTTCTTTATCCAACTGTACTACTACTACTATTATTACTTCCACTGTTTCTAAAATTATCTCGTCTTGCACTCAGACTCTGATGAACATTTGTTAAATTACTAAGTTTCATTTGAGCATTCGATGAATAACTTTTATTGGCCGTCCCATTATTTAGCAATTGATTGATTATCGGTGAGTTTTGTTGCTGCTTATATGTAATACTATTATTTTTGCTATTAAATTGACTGCGTGAATGAAAATATTGCCTGCGCAACATTGGCGTCAAAACCGAATAACAATGTATAAATTTATATGCATATTATATGTATATATGTGTGTATATATGTATATATAAATATATATACATGTATATGCATATAAATTTGCAAATACATACCGCCGTGATTAGCATAAACGGAATAAGACGTGCGTTTTTTGCATCTCCATCAAGAGCAATCTATGATTGGTAGCGCAGTTTAAAGTTGTTTTCAATGCTGCTTTCCTTCATGCGAGGATGCTGAAAAACGCACCTTTTCTTTCGTTTACACCTGAATCACTTCTCAAAGCACGTAACACTAAAATGTAAACACCATAAATTACTTACCAAAACTCCAAGGCTGGTTAGATCCAAAAGGACATTCGTGTATGCGTATTTCTTTTTGCGAGGGTGATCAAACTCTTCTTTCCGCTTGGAGTATGATTCTAACAACGCAAGAGTCTCAGCGCGACTCCACACTCGACGAATTCTGCAAAGATATATCTTTATTTTATATAATAATCCCGGATTTATCTTACCTTTTTGGTTTCTCCATACTCGCAATCAAAACAAACTCCAACGAACTGTCATTTTTGTCAACAGTTGCACCAACCGCTATGAATAATTTTCCTAATATCAGCACACTCTATGAGTGAGCGAGTGAACTATCTCTGTAGAATACAATTTCTGTACTTGTGAATTCACTGGTGCAGGAGTGTTGTTGTTTTCAATGCGTATATCCTATTCTCTACTGGATAGAGGAGCAAAAAAACGCGCCTAATGATATACTTAAAAAAAACTGATGAAATATTTAGCATAATAGGGAAAACTGAATTCAAAGACATATTCAATAAATTACAACAGTGTATTCAATCAAAACACAAAAAAACTCTAAAAATTATAAAATACAAACCCCCCAAAAGAATAACAGATAAAATAATACAATTTAAACTGATAAATGATTACCATACAACACCCGTAGGAGGACATTTAGGTGTGAGAAAAACGACACTAAAACTCAAACAGAAATACATATGGAAAAATATGAACAAAATGATAAAAACCTTTATTAACAATTGTGAAACTTGTGCTAAAAATAAACAGGCAAAACATACCTGTTTATTTTTAGCCACCTGCTAACACATTCGAAACAATCGTCATAGACACAGTAGGGCCACTTAGGTTGAGCAACAATTATAGATATATACTCACAATGCAGTGCGAATTATCAAAATATGTTATTGCCCATCCAATAGAATCAAAAGACGCTAAAACTATCGCGAAAACAATGGTTGAACAATTAATATTAAAACACGGCCTTTTCAAAAAACTGAAGTCAGACAATGGAACCGAATTCACCAATGAGCTAATGGCAAACATTTGTATTATGTTAAAAATAGAACAAGTATTCTCGACACCCTATCACCATGAAACACTCGGGACAGTGGAACGTAATCACAGAGTATTAAACGAATATTTATTGAACTTTACCAATGATTACAAATGGGATAAATGGGTACCTTACTATACTTTTGCATACAACACTAGCCCCCATGTAGATACACAATATTCTCGATACGAACTAGTATATCGCAGATTACCTCATCTACCTAAAGACATAATAGAAAAAGATGAACCAATAAACAATATAGATAATTATGCTAATGAACTAAAACTCAGGTTAAAAAATAGTATCAGTCTAGCACGAAAAATAATCGATAGAGTAAAACACGAAAGAAAACTTATATTAGACAATTTTGCAAAACCATCAAACTTGAAAGTAGGAGATTTAGTACTAGTACGAAATATGAATAGAAAGAAATTACAAAACACATACCACGGACCATACGAGATTAAATTCAGAGATGGCGTAAATTCAGATATCTTAATAAACAACAAATGTAAAAGATATCACAACAATTTGTTAAAGTTATACAAGCCACAGACAAGATTAATAATGTAATAAACTATAAGCATACAACTACAAATTTCCACAATCAGATAAAAAACACAAAAAAGAAAACAGAATAGAATCAAACAATATGTACACTATAAGATAAAATTAAGTCAAAATAAAGAAAATACCAAGAAAAGAAATATATACATATGAAATTGCGAATTAAATAGAATTAAGTCAACAAAAAAAAATTAATAATAGCATCAAACTATATGAAATTGTAATGTGCGAATCTAAAAACACTTACGTTCAGCTCACTTGTTGAAATGTCATATACACAAATGGCGACTAGAGCGCCCTAATTGCACGCGGTGGTAAGTCCTCGGAACTAGATAATTATTTTTGATTCGCGCAGATTTTGAATTTGTTATAACTGTACTATTATTGATATAAAAGATCGAAAAAAAAATTCAGTACTGGTAAGCCAAATTATAAGCGGCGACCGAGTTTACGAAAAGAATTGTTTTCTTTTAAATTCTTTTAAACGAATTGCGCTAGGAAAGACTTAGCATAAGCGGCGACAGGTTCGCAAAAGCAAAGTCTTTGTTGGTTCGGCTATCAGAAAATTTTCTGTTGAATTTGCATGAGCGGCGACAGGTTCGCCAAAGCAAAGTCTTTGTTGGTTCGGCTATCAGAAAATGTTCTGTTGAATTTGCATGAGCGGCGACAGGCTCGCCAAAGCAGAGAAGAAACAGGAATCTGAAGCGAACCGGGGCGTTAGGCAAACAAGTAAAATTATTGCTACATTACAAAAGCATTTAGCCTCTCGTCAGTCCACAAAAATTGAGTCCTCTTCGAAAGCATGTCTGTCAGTGGTATTGACAAAGACGCATATTCCCTGACGAAACGTCGATACCAGCTGCAAATTCCCAAAAATCTCCGCAGCTGATTCGTGGTCGTTGGAAGAGGGGAATCGATAATGGATCTCACCTTGTCAGGGTCTTTCCGGATCGTCCCATTACCAACAATGTGGCCAAGGTACTTTACCTCGCGCAAGAAGAACTTGCTCTTCTTCACATTCTTCACATGGCCAGCTTGTCGCAGATGGAATGCGACCTGGTGCAGTACCTTCAGGTGTTCGTCGAAGGCCTCGGTTATCACCAACAAGTCATCCAAGTATACGAACACTTGGTGCTTTAGATGCGGGGGGATCACTTTGTCCATGAGTCGTGACATCGTTTGGGGTGCATTTTACAAGCCAAACGGCATCACGACGAAGTGATACAGGGGTCACCCGGGCACAGCGAACGCCGTCTTCTCCCTTGACCGTTCCTCCAAAAGAAACTGCCAGAAGGCATCTTTTAGATCCAGGCTCGTAATAAAAGTGGCCTAAGGAAGTCTGCTTAAGATGCCGTCTATCAAAGGTAAGGGATAGGCGTCTTTCACTGTGACCGAGTTAACCTTTCTCGCATCCAAGCACAGGCGTACCTTGGAGGGCTTGACCACTAGGGTCACTGGCGAGGACCACACGCTCTTGGACTCTTCGATCACGCCCAGCGCGAGCATGCGGTCTATCTCTTTATATAAGAGCTTTTCGACAGCTGGCAAAACAGAGAAGTGTCTCTGTTTAATTGGTTTTTGATCGCCAGTGTCGATTTCATGCTCGATAAGCGCTGTTTTGCCTAAACCCTCTACGACGGAAAGCTAGCAATCACAGACGTAAGCCTGCGACGCTGCTCCGAAGTGAGAGGGTGGGCGTGATCTTCGAGTTGTTCGAGGCTACTAGTGGTGTTGACTTGTTGGGATGACGCGAACAGGTCTGCTGCTAGGGCGAATTGACACACGAAAGCCACTCCCAGATATAAGTTTTGGCTGAGAGTGGGAATTATCCAAAGCGTCAAGGACTTGGTAGCTCCCCTGAACGTGATGTCGGCTGACACTCGGCCTACGGCTTGATGATGTGCGCCGTCTGCAGTCTTCAACCCGAGAGAAGCTCTTTTCCAATGAAAAGCGTTCCTCTCGAGGAATGACTTTGCCAAGTCAGCCGCCACCACGCTCACGGAAGCTCCCGTGTCGATCAAGCCTGCCGTTGGTTGGCCAAACAGCAGAGCCTGTGCGTATGGACGGACGTCACCTGAAGGCACGTCCATCAGAGTGGCACAATTGTGCAATTTCAGAATTAAAGATTCGGTCTCGGACCGCCGTATATTTCCTCAACCGCAGGTGATATGGCAAAAAGGCCAATGGTGCAGGACGGGATGGATGTAGGGGTAAGTCAGGTGGCAACCCTTCAGGGTGTTCAACATTCGGGGTGTTGCCTTGTTGAATGTCGACCGCGACATTCCCTCCTACCTGCTGAAACGAGGTGGATGGATTTGCCTCTTTGGGAGGCTCGTGGTGGAATTCGGCACTCCCGTGGGCGTGTTTTTTGCTTGACATACGGGGCAGTACGGCTTATAGGTGTTTTCTTTGCCACACCCGTAGCAGAACACGCGCCTCTCTTCCAGGCAGTCGTCAAACTTATGTCCTACGTTCCTGCAGTTCCAGAAGGTAGGCAGGACTGACACGGCGCAAACTTCAGTGTCTAGGGGGTCGTCCTCCACAAGGTTTTGAGGATCTTCCTCCAGGGCTTCGTGAAAATGCCTTCCTGGCGCAGACCGGCGGCGGCTTCTGAGCTCCAGCTCAAAATTCTCCGCTCGGAGGACGGCCTGACGGAGCATCCGGACATTAGGCAAGTGACTCTGCAATAAACCGCGGCGAATCTCCGGTAACAGATTCCGCTGGAGGATCTCTGCCAACTCTCCATCGCTGATGGGGCGTTGCAAGC
The DNA here is from genome assembly GCA_947369275.1 of Nemotelus nigrinus. Classification (NCBI taxonomy): domain Eukaryota; kingdom Metazoa; phylum Arthropoda; class Insecta; order Diptera; family Stratiomyidae; genus Nemotelus; species Nemotelus nigrinus. Next base: position 90,999,846 of record OX376375.1, on the reverse strand, counting down.
GGTCCGCTAAGCGGTGTACTTCCGCACTAACGTCATCGAAGGTCTCGTTTGTTCGTTGCCTTCGTCCTCGGATGATCTCCATCAGGTCGCCGTCCGAGTAGCGACCTCCGAACTGATCACTCAGCGCCGCCTCCAGGTCTCGCCATTGAACTTGCCGCCTGGTGCGGTTGAACCGCCAATACCAATCGGCAGCGGCTCCGGTGAATAGTAGATATAAATGTTGACATAGCCAATCAAAACGGCCAGAAAGTGTTTGCCTGGTGAGCGACCTGACCCTGTAGGTGAACACCTCCACGGGCAAGGTTTTATTCCTTCCAGAAAACTTCAGGTTCCACCTCTCCATGATACTGGCCACCCTATCAGGAGCCATCTGGCCTAGATCATCCCGAAGTGGGCGGGGATTATGAGGCCTTGGAGCAGGAACATAGACTGTTGCCATGGGGTTCAGGGGCGCAGGAATTTCGACTTCAGGCTGGGTCGGCCGTCTCAGATCAGCCAATTGTTCCATAATTAAGCGCATGCTATCCTGCAAGGCGCCTATCTGGTGCTGAACGCCACTCAGCTCCGTCTGGAATGAGGAGTGAAGACCGGCTTCGTCTGTTCGGCTAGTTGTCTGCAGCGATCCTTTGTGATCAGGTGGCTGGTCTGAGACGCCCGATCCATTCGGATCCTGTAAATTCAATTCCACTATGGCTTGCTCTTGCCTTCCCCTTCCCCTGGTGGTAGCTCCAGATTTGGAGGTTTTCGGCCGGGCCCCGCCCGTCGAGGGGACTTTACCTGCGTCGAGGGGAAGCCTCAGTGGTCCACGGCACAAAGGGCAGCCAGAATTATCCTTCAACCATTGCTCCAAGCAGTTTCGGTGGAAACTATGTTAACATTTTGTGGTGTGCGTGACTTGGAAGCTGGTGTATGCTTGTTGGCAGATGAAACACTGAGCCTCCACCTCCACGCTGGCCAAAACCTCTCTGCTGTGCCTCAGTGGCATTGTCAAGTTAGAGAAAAATGTACAGTGTTGGATTCTGAAAATTCAAAAATGTGATTTTGCACGATAACGTGACTAATGAAATGAATACGCTTAAAAACTAAAGTTGGTTCACTGATAATTCAGGCAGCAACCAAGTGCACAACAATGTGTGTCTAATTCTTTTGAATAAGGCTTAACCTAAGCCAAAGTGGCTAAAATCAAGGCTTACTAACTAATTGGCCAAAGTACCAAAATTCGAAAAATAGATAATTGCGTGCACACCAGGTGGTGTGTCTAACCAATCAAGTTTTATTAAATTCCAAATGAAGAAAACTAGAAAACCTCTAGAAAACTACAAATTTTCAAAAGAGGTTTAACGTAAAATTACGAGGTGAGTTTCCAAAGAAGAATCAAAATTCATATTTGTAGGGCTTCCTATTGAACGAAATCCGGTTAATTCTTCTCACCTTTCAGGTCCGCTGGCTGGCTGGTTTTTCGAATCAATAAAACGCAAGAATGTTGAAATTGTTACGTATGCATGAATTTAGTTAAATTTGAAAAATTATTTAAGCGTGATTGAGATTTTTAGATATTAATGAATTTAATTAAGATGTGCGAAATTATTTAAAAGGCAAAAAAGTTTTTGTGAAAAAGTGGTTAACTATTAAAATTCGTTTACGTATGAAACAAAATGTATGTATGAACTTTGTACGTGATATTGAAGTTAATTAAGTTGGATCGTTTCCCAAATGGGAATCGCCCAGTATGGGGGACTGTTCACCCACCCGAAATTCCTCGAAAAGAAAGGAGCAAAGGATCAAAACAACTATGTTGTTGCTTGACTCAACTTCAGCATATGGTTCAAGTCTGGCCAAGCTGCAGGGACGTGTAGGCGGCATCACGCCAATCCCACGTAATCCACCACAGCTTGAACCAAACCCAAGCCAAAAGCCGAAGCTGGGTCAAGACAACAAGGATACAAAGTTTGGCTCAGCTTCCCAACATAAAGTGGGGCAGGGGCCCTTCGGATGACCGGGACAGGAATGGCGGTAAACTACCAAAACCTGTTGTCCACGGCCATCCTCCAGGTTGCTCCCAGAGCCAAAAAGCTCGATGGACAAAACAACGAGAAGCTGCCTAAAAGGTATACTAACAGGAATGATTTTAAAAGGATAGGAGGGGAAAGATGTTTGCGGCTAGAGGAAAGAGCGAGCAATGCAGGTCTTAACAAAAGGGGTTTGTTCTCTCGAACGAAGTAACATTGAATCGCGAAGGAGGCGATTCTAAGACCTGCCAGTGAGAATGGAATTTTTAGGGATTGAAAACGTAAAGTCTTAACGGGAGTATGAGTCGAAACTCATAATTGTTTTCTCACTGTGGTGGGTTGCCCACAAACAAGTTTTCGTGCCCCACGTTGGGTGCCATTTGTAGCGAAAATGTGAACGAGAGTTGCCTTAGCACAACTTAGAACCAGATCGAAGTCCAGAACCAAGAGTGCTAAGGTCAGAAGTGGAATGGGTAATGCCATTCAAGAGGCAAAACAAAAAAAAGAATTGCCCCGAGAGCAGGGTGCCTTAGAAATGGCCGTGAAGGCCCCTCCGCATTAGCGGAGCACCCTTTAACCAACCCCGACGGATGCTGGGGTGCCGCTTTGCTAGCTCGCTGCGGCTGGGGTGGGTTCTTTAAACAATGGGGATGGTTTGCTCTCTAAAAAACGGGATGCTACTCATCCGCGATGAATACGTAGCCGCAAACTGGTATATAAAAATACCCAGGGACAAAAAGGGGGCATAGTTCCGTAAAGGAAACCACCCAGGCTCTGCAACATGGGCTGACTAAGCAGACTCAGTGCTCGTGACAACGCACGGAGCCAGAAAATTGAAAATCTAAAAAGGAAAAATGTGAAATTCAGAGGAACCCGGGTGAGGCAGACAGCCCCGGGCCCCCGATGGTAGTAGAGCCCTGACCCCGATGGTCTGGGGTCCTCCACCAACTGGTACTGGCCATAAATTTCAATAAATCAATAAAACACCAGAAACTACAATTAAGGTATGGCCAGTATCCCTCCCATTTAAGAGCTGAAAATCCTGAAAAATCACCAAAACTACATTATTGACCAGCCAGGCCAGGCGCGGACCCTGAAAAGGAAAAAGAACTTCTCGGGCTTTCGCCCAATAAGAAGACCGTTTGGTTGACTTTTTAACAATACATTTCAATATTTATTTCAAGAACAAAGAAAATTCAAAGACGTTATTTACAACGAAAGAGTCCAACGTTATTACTTGATAGTAAAGAAACATACGTTTCATCAGTTAGTTTTACTTTCTTCTTAACTTAACAACCGGTACGGCAAGTAAATTTATGTGAAATAATGGTGAAAACGAACTAATAATCTACGTTACGAATGTTCAATTACTTCAAATGTTTGTTTATGTTAATGTAATCAAAAAAATAGCAAGGAACATCATAGGAACTAAACAGATTTCGCATCAAGTTTAAGATACATGACTGCTAGTAAAATGAACGTCACATACCACGAAATTTATTGCTAGGTTATATTTTTTTTTTCTTTTTTTTTCTTTATTTTTCTTTCCTGTTAACGAATTCAGCAGTGGCGGCTCGTCACAGTGGGCAAAGTGGGCCGGGCCCACCCTCTAAAACACATAAATAATAATTTTAAATAAAAGTTTGAGTCATCATTTACATATTAATTCATATACGTTTAACATAATAAATCCTTCTATAATTTTAATCCAGCAACAGCACATTTTTATATAATTCATTCATACCATGCAATGACGTAAAATCACATAGTGCCATACATACATTGAATGTCCATCGCGCAATGTATCAACATATTTTCATACATATAAAACAATTACTACAATAAGCTACAAGCATAAACTATACGATACAATATACACCTGCATCTTGTACACATAAATGTATATTCCTCTTCTCAGTCCCATACACGCCACGACGGGCAGACGCATCACTAGCCCATTCATAATTCTTCTACATCATCTACACTATGCTACAAACATAAGTACAAGCGAAGGTATAAGTTCGCGTTTGTGTGTTTTTCGATTTCTGTTCATCAATGTGGCTCGGTGGGCCCAAGCATCACTGGCCCACTATGCGTTGTTACCAGTCCAAGCTGCGATCTATGAGCATTGACGCTTTCAATCGCAACAAAATTGATTTTGTATATTGGGCCGGCTCTTCATCTACGAAAAATTGACGTGAGCAATCGTGTCAAAATCTATGTTGCATATTGGGCCAGCCCATCATGCGTTTACATGCGTAGCTTGAATCAAAGAACTACAAGATCATGACGCGCGCAAGCCTCTCTCAGCTCTATGCTTGTGCGTGTGTCACCAGGAGAGTTCGGTTTATGAATGAATGAATGAAAAATTATTTGTGGTATTTTTTCAGCATTTTTTGTCAAATTATAAACTATAAATGAGCTTATTTAGATCATAGTAGATTTCATTAATGGGAGTATTTTTGTGACAAATATTATGAAAAAAATTTAATGCGACGTGTGTTAATATTGTACTGAAAAGAAGAATAATGTGGCGGAAGACAAATCTATGTACACCTGCATGTATCCAAAAATGCAAATTTTTCTGATGTGAAAAATTAGCGAATAGGTATGCATGGTTGTTTTTGAAATATATCCCAAAAGAAAATTAATTTCAGGATTTGAAGCTTGAAATGCTTATTTGTCTTCTCAGGATAAATTTGAAACAAAGGTTAAGTTAGATCCAGGGTGTAAAATGCAAAGTGTAAAAATTCCAACAAGAAAAATGCACCTCTCATCTTTCATATAAAATAAAAAAAAAAGACAACTCTTTTATAAAATGGAAATAAATCAGCTAGCATAAATTTAGTCCATAAACTGTGCTAACAGATTTTTCAAATTCTTCAAAATTGCAGATGGCGTTAGAAAGACCAAATACAATCAGGGTTTCTTATTACCGTTTCGAAAATTATGTGGAGGTCTGAGCTCAGCTGCATTCTGAAAGTATCTGTTTTTTTCATTCAATGAGATGGAAAATGACTCCATCAGAAAATTATGTGATTCGGTGCTTGCTTGGGACTTGGGGCTTGCTTTTGGCTTGGGGCTTGCTTGTATCATGCATGCGTAGGAAAGAAAATAGTAAAGTGAAGACGGCACAGAGAACGTTAATATAAGCAAAGCGCTAAACATTTACACGATTTAAACTTTTTCTGGATGAGTCTTCCGTTTTCAGTGGTACTTTTAAAACTATTCAAAACGATCTCATCATTAGTAAATGTACTATATTAAAAAAACTTTATATTTGTACTACATTAAAAAGCTTTATACTTGCTGAGATTCATAACGCTCCCTGTTATTCCTGGCAAATCGATGAGTCCACTGACACCAAGTGTTTGTCTCAACTATCAGTGATTTTTCAATACGTTTCAGAACAAGGCATTACAGTAGAGAGATTCATGGTTTTTTTTTATGTAAGTCAAGGCAATAAAGCTGGAGATCTCTTTAATTTACTAACTAAACATTTAAGCATTTCGATATTGCCAGCATATTAGTGGGACAAACCTATGATGGTGCTTTTGTGATATCGGGGACTTGCAAAATAAAAGAATGCCTCATCTTTTTCGTGAATTTGACTGGGTTATTAGCATTTTTTTCCAACTGGACGAAGCGAACTAATGTAGTTGATAAAATTAATCGTAGGTGGCTACCTGATTGCAGCAATACACGATGGAACTATAAGTCTCGAATAATTTAAGTTCTTTCAAATAGTACAAATGAGTTGCTGGAAGTCTTCGAAATATTTTTAAATGATGAAGCCTTTGTCCAACATAGAGAAACGATTAAAGAGTCTGTGGACTTCAGGCATATTTTGTCGGTCTTTTCGTTTTTATTTTTGCTAAAAACTATCAACCTTATGTGTCAACAAACAGGTTTTCTATTTGAAATATTAATTATTGTAAAGTTAAGTGCAGATATTAATTATTGTAAAGAGCGAGTCAGTAACTTACTACTAACATTAAAATCATATAGAGGAGACGATACATATTTTGAAAAAAAATTTAACGATGTTTGCAATAATTTTGGGCAACATGTTAAAAGATGTAAAATAGATTACGGTAGCATTTCAGATGCGAAAACTTATTTTAAAAGACTCCATGCGTTAAATTTAGACTAATCTAACTAAACCTTTTGGATATGAAAAAAATAGATTTTATCAGTTTCATTAATAGTAGTAATCTCAAATCATTTGCGAAGGCTTTTCTTAAAAATCTACTAGACTCTCTTATCGACAGCTACCCCTAAATGTTTGAAAAAATTAAACAACGAAACGAACTTTGTGTGTAATAATCTGATCATAACAAATTTGGAATCACGCAGAGTTTATCGGACCTTTTAGTTTTTATATCTGATAATAAGTTGGATATTTATAAATTGCTAAGTCAAGTTGCTTCACTGGCATCTTCTTCCACTTCAGTTGAACGAAGTTTTTCAGCTCTGAAGAGAGTAAAAACCTTTTTACGGAATTCAATTTGTCAGACAAGGCTTTCCGATTTAAGTACAATGGAAATTGAAAGGGATTTAGTTAAAATGTTGCGAAAAGGTTACAATTTCAAATTTCACAACCAAATAATTGATCTCTTTGCTTCATCAAAGAGTAGACGTAACCAAATAATTAACAAGCATATGTAGTAAATTATATAGTACACCACGCTTTAATCTTTATTTTTCAATACGTTTGAAAAATGTTAAATTTGATGTAGAATATTTTGCATGTATATATGTATATTAAACCACTTGAAACAAGTGTTTTAGTTTCATATATTTTATACTGAGGAGCATTGAAATGGAATATTTCTCGCATTGAAATGGAATATTTCTCGGAACTGCTATCTACTGCGTAAACGTAGTAGATAACTAACTGGGCCAAAAAGAATGGTTGGATCGATTGAAAGGTGTGCATATAGGTGTTATATAAATAGCGACCAAAACACTAAATTTTATTTATTTGAAAAAACTGACCAGCATACAACGAAATCAACGAAAATTTGTTCAGATAACAATAAAAAACTGGGCCCACCCAATCTCAACAAGCACGAGCCGCCACTGGAAATCAGTTTAGTTTACAATTTATATATCAATAGACAAAGATCATTGCAAGAATATGCAGTATAATTTGCTAAATGCAGAAAGAAAATCTCCAAATATAGGTAACAGAGTTAAGTAAATATCGTGGATAGAACACCGTATGCAACAAAAAATTAGATTACACGTTGGATTGGCCTAATAACACCATCTATATGCCTTTGAGATCGTTTTGAAGGCTTATGAGATTTCGACAGGTAAAGCTTCCAGATCTACTATCCTGTGACTTTCAATTGATGAAACAAGACAGAAAAAACAGCAAAAGAAACCCTGATTGGTGTTGCGAGGGTACGACTAATGGTCCAGTCCAAACAACCGCAAATAGTAGAGTTTGTAATAGTGAATCTTATCTTTACATGAAAATCATCGTCACTGATCATCAATATTGCGAGTTCCAATCTATTAAAAAAAAACTATCTCCTACCGTCAGTTTTGAATCACTACAAGTGGAGCTCCGAAGATGCCAAAAAATGTAATGCGCCTAATCTCATTCAAAAATCCATTCGAAAGCAGGTTGTAAATAATGCGTTAACAAACGAAACCAAGGAGTTTCATACGCTTCGTAATAGTGTGTTCCTGTTCCCGTCTTGCTGACGCAAGTAGAACCATTAACAAAAGAACAAATAAAAGAGTAGGGTAAAAAATCAGGAAAACCGCACAAGATTCGCAAAGGAAATAGCACTAACGGGAACACAAGAAAAAATTTACCTTCGATACCCCTTAAAACTGCATTCAAATGCCTCTATGCTTCTCTATAAATCATCCCTGAGATAAATGCTCAAACAGCAAAATCGAAATCATCGCACTACCACCAAATCACCCGGTTACGAAAATTTTCCACTGCATTTACATCATGATACAAGAAACACTAGAGATAGCGACACTAGAGTGACCATTTTATTCTCTCTCTGCGCATGACGTCACCGGGAGAGTTCGTCGCACGGCATGTTCAGAAGCATTGGTGGAAAATGTATGGGCGCTGGCGTAACTCATTTAAACAATCCGTAATTAAAACATCTTTGCATACATTCTTGTACATAAAATCGTCACTTAAGGAATCATAATATGTACAGTTAAATTATGTGCTTAGTAGTACATGTCAAATGTATGAAAAATTTATGCAAAATATGATTAAAGTATATTTCAAAAGATGTAGATTTGGAACAAAACGTAGGTATATTGCTTGTACATTTGAGAAGATGTGGCTAAGCAACAATATTATTGTAAATAACACAATTTAATGATGCTTTTGATGATTTCAACTTAAAAAAAATAGGTTTTACTCATTTTAATTAATTTTATTTTCAATACAAAAACTCCATTGCTAGTTGAAGACTCCTCTAGGGTGAAATCAGGAAAATACCTTACTAAGTATGTATGAAATATTTGAGGTGAGAAATAAAGGACGTCCAATATGACGGATTGAATAACCCAAACTATGATTGGAGTACTTTACGTGGCTCACATAGCTCAAAAAATGCTGGTCGGTCTATAAATAGCAATTCATTTTTATATCTCTGGGGTGAACTGACTGAAGTGCCGAAATTTTAAGTTTGATAACTGGAATACTTCTAACTCCTTATGGATTGTGGGAATTTCATCTCCTGAATCAATAACAATTGTATGGATTGAAAATCCACATGAATTTACAACATTTGTTAAATTAGCAGTCCCTTATTTTGTGGTTCTACATAGAAAAGCATAATATTTTGGTCGCTAGCAGGTTTCGAACAAGCCTAGAATCACATAATTTTCTGATGGAGTCAATTTCCATCTCATTGAATGCAGCTGAGCTCAGACCTCCACATAATTTTTAGCGCCTTAATAAGAAACCCTGATTCTATTTGCGCTTTCTAGCATCATCTTGAAGAGCTGTTATGGAAGGATTTGGAAAAGCTGTTAGCACATAATCTTTCAGCCCATAGACTTGATTTAGGCTAGCTGGTTTGTTTCCATTTTGCAATAGAATTATCTTTTCTAATTTTAAATGAAAGATGAGAATTGCATTTTCCTTCTTTGCATTTTTAGACTGCGATTTACACTCAGGATTATCATTGACTAACCTTTCCGTCAAATATATCCAGAGAAGACTATCAAGCATTTCGTGTTTCAAATCCTGAACTTAATGTTCTTTGGGGAAATATTTTAAAAACAATCATGAAATAGACAAGCTCCCATACCTTTTCGCTCCTTTTACATATTACAAAAATTTGCATCTGTTGGATACATATAAAATAGTTTTTTCTTCTGCCACAGTATTCTTCTTTTGACTTTCAGTACAGCAATAACACATAAATTAGATTGCATTTTTTCATTTTTCTCATATATACTCATGTCAACAAAATCTACTATGATCTAAATAAGCTCATTGATAGTTTATAATATTAAAACAATGCTGCAAAAGAAAACCATAAACCATGTTTCATGCATTTATTTGTATTCCAATACAATTTAATGCAACCGAACTCTCCCGGTGACGTCACGCACAAGCAGCGAGCCGAGAGAGACATGCGCGTGTCGTAATCTTATAGTTCTTTGATTCATGCATTTACATGAGGAACCAAAATCGAACTGATTCCACTAAGAATATATTAAAAAAAACACAAACACTCTAATGTACCGAGTGGAGTATGAACTGCACTTGGAAAACAATCAAAAGAGCATGTTACCTTAGACAAAATCAAAAAAATGATACGAGATCTGTCTAATTACTTCCAAAAATTTCATTGTGTACTGAAAAACATTTGTTTTCTAAAATTGATGACGAAATTCAAAAAGAAACTAATAATATCTAAATAACAGAACAAAAATCATTTCAATACAGCATTCGACGTTTCTTTATACTCTTATTACTAGTTTAATTATTTCTATCATTTCTATTTTTTGTATGAAGATAATATTTATCGAACTGCATTGCGCAAATTGATTCGTAACAAGACTTTGGATAGTCAAAAAATGCTTAAAACTTTTAATTTTTTTTTTGTTCACTATTTTCTTTATATATTTAATATAGTTAATTACTTTTCTTTCTTAAATGTTTTGTTTTTTTTTCTTATATCTATATATATGAAGAATGACTATACTATGATAATACTTGAAGTGCTGTCTGAGATAATCGTCAGCCTTCTCTTAATTCCTGCATAAACATTTTTCTAAAACTACATCATCTTCATCACGAAATGTTGTACTGATTACGACAGTTACACGATCTGATTTAACTCCAACATACAATGTTTCATTATGACGATGATTTATTACATCTCGTTTTTGGCCTTCGTCGCCTTTTCCTGTAAAAATCGAAGTATTTCTCGAAACTGGCGCGAAAAAAGTTCCCTTCAGAAGACCAATCTTTTGAGCAATTCCCTCCTAATCTGATGGAATGTTATCGAAGTTAGCAAGTATAGAAGCCTTATAGCCTTCTCCGGTGCCTGTGAGCCAACCGCCATATTCCCTGTTGAGTAGCTCATGAGCAGCATGCCCTTGTAATTGCTTGTAAAATTTTCGAGCTATACTAGTCCTGACTTTAGTTTTATCGCCGTTAATATTGGATATGTGAAAAATCACACCATCCGATTGTCAATTACGTGTATTCACCCGCAACTGTCTCCACATATGAAGCATCAGTATCGTGATTACTCAGCGAACCAGAATTTACTTTGTGACTAAAAAAAAGTAACATTACCTCGATAGCTACCCGGTCTGAGTAGTCCAACTGGGAAGTGGCGTACTCACATCGCCGATCGTGCTTCTCCTCTTCATGGAAAGGCATCTTTGATTCAAGGGTCTTGTGTTTTCTTTTGTTTTCATTCGCGTGTTGTCTCTTGCAGTGGAAGGTTGTAGCCGGAGAACTGCAGTGATTGTTTTTCTCCGAAGGACGGTCTTTCTCTGGAATTGACAAGACATGAATCAGCGTGTCTTGAACTGCGTGTTCGTGTCGTCGCGTTGTTTTGGATATGCCTTTGTGTTTTGAGTGATGTTTTGTGTTTTGTCCCATTTTCTAAAATGAAAATAAAAACTAACTATAAATAATAAATCGAATTAAAAACCGAGAGTTTTAAAAAAGTTGCAAATTAATAAATTTAATCAAAACCAAGTGTTTAAAAAATCATACTTTTGTGATTAACTAATCAATTAAATCATAACCATGAGCTATTCACCTAATACTATTGCACACAATATTCACCATAGATGACAATCTGTTCACTCTGGTGATCCGTTTTAAGCTTCTTGTCGGCTAATTAACTCCGGTAACACATTTACCTCACTTCAATCAATTATTTATTCATATTTTACCGTCTTTACAGAAAAAAATCCAAATTGACTTATCCGCTTCGCGCAATCCACATACGAATCACTGTTCTTCCTTACTTACTATTCTCGTGATCCGCACTCAATTAACCACTATTTCCACTCTCGTAAGCGTCTATGGCGAACGTAAATTCGAGTTTTTATCAAATGTTGGTTGCGTTTTCGATCGACTACATTTCACTATTTCTCACTCATTTTCTCATTGTCGGCATTTCAGGAAAGCACAAGCGCCATACATAAACAGGTCTACTTTGCATAACACCAATAATTTCACGAATCAAATCGCGCACCTTTTCCGAATCTGTGAACTCTTTTCAATCTAATATGATTCGAATTAATGTCGACGAGAAGTCATTGAGAAAGGCTCTTACTGCTGTTTCCGCAATGGCTAGCTTTTTCCACCGACTCCACGCGTCCGGCCTAGACCACGATCGTCATCAGACACCCTCTCGCCACGACAACCCAAACTTGACCGTCTGGCCTCCGCCATGATTTACGAACGACTGTCCCGAGCTAATCGTCGAATAATCACAGCCCATCTCCAGTCTCGTACTTTTCCAATAACAATTTACCGTTAGTACGGTAAATTAGTTTTTGAAATTGCAATGTGCTGCGACATCGCTTGTATTTCAATTTCTCGAAAACAAGGTGCCGTTAGCATTTGCCGTGAATTTTTGGATAAATTCAAATTGGCAAATGCTACAGACGTCCGCGGGTTGAGTTAAAGTGAGTGAAGTGAAAATAAAGTGACACCTGCGGAACAATACAAGTGAACAGTGAACTAATTCGGAACGTGCAAAAAAGCGTGAAAAACTCGCTACCAGATTTGTGTGAGTTGTTGTTAGGTTATCTGATGTTTCATGTCGATTTCCTATCGATAGAATTGATTAAGAATTTGCCGCATATGTTTAACTGGTTCTTTGATTTGAATAGGCCAGTTGACATTAATGCGGCTATTTCCTGATCATAGCCAACTATGATAAATCAAGCAAATTCGTGGTGGTTTTGTGTACGTCCTGTGTATGTGAAGTGTTGTTTACATGGTGTGCAACACGCCAGTATGAGGGAAAACCTTAGTCAAAATGCAACCTGTGATGTGGCACGACAGGTGAGAATGTATATATGCGTGTTAGATTATAGGTGAGAGTGTGCTGACGTGCGTATAATCCCATCAAGAAACAGTAAGCTCAGTGAACATTCCCTGGCAACAAACGAACTTCCCTATAAAGGATTGCAAAAAAGTGTCGGAGATATTGTTTTTACTCGCCAAATTGTATTGAAAGTAGTATTCCGCGTTAACTATCCTATCACTTATCATTTTTATACTCAGAATAGGTTTTCAGAAAATCAATATTGCATAAATTGCCATTCGTTAAAATATTCTCTTTGGCAAAGCACATGTATATTACTTAGTGGGAATGAGAAACGTACCTGATCGTATAAAAGTGGCGTGTCTTATCTTGGCGGGGTACTTTCTGTCTTTTTTTAACGTGGACTTGGATATTGCTATCTACTTCTCGCAATCAGTGCGGAAATATCGCAATTCACGTACTTTCCGAGCTACATATATATAGTTCTTAAGGTATTCTGGGCCTTTCCGAATTGTCGTCTTCACCTTGGTCTTCAGCTTGTTATATCAGAATGTGAAGTTTAGCCTGTCCGAATAGTTTGTCTACGGCTTGACATTTCTCCCCTGTATAACAGTTCATGATAGTAATAAAGACGTCATGATAGGTTACTTTTCGTGAGTGAGGTTACATTTTGCTAACCTTTGATTCTCATCGTTTGCTGAAGTACCAAAAAGAAAACAACCAGAGCATATTGTACGATGGACCCGATGATGATGTAACCATTTTTGCGATTGCAGCAAAAACAGCCGGGCTGGATATGGTGACAAGAAATGAACGTCAATATGGCTATATAATTTCACCGCTGGACAAAAATGAACCTATCGAACGGGACCATCAGCAATTCATTTATATCAAATTGAATATTATTAATGACATAAAAAAGGAAATTGCGAAATTGCCGGGATATTTACAAGACTACATTGATATCAGAAAAGGTAGGTATTATTCGAAAATGCTTCTGTCTTCAAACCAAAGCACTTATTCCTTTTCTAGAGATCGACAACATTTTAACAAAATCTACATGATCAACCTCCTTCGGCGTACTGAACGAATACTAAAAATGGAAGAAAGTGTCAAGGAAAAGGGGCTGGAAGTTGAACATTTGCGTGCTGTTGATGGACGTGAATTGAATCTGGACTTAATCGAAAAAATGGGTGTTTGATTTTTGCCAGGATACGAAGATCGATATCACCATCGTCAAATGACCATTGGCGAAATTGTTTGTTTTCTGAGTCAGTACCAGATTTGGGAACGAATGGTTGAACAGGAGATGACGGTTATATTTCCGATACAGAGGACTCCGAAATTACACCAGTAATTCAAAGTATAACGGTCGAATCTCATGCACAGCTAAAGAGTCATCGTGAAAATAACTCAAAAAGTCTCAAATACTCAACATGACAATAACTGATTTGATGTTCCTTTATCTTCGATCATTTACTGATCAAATTATTAACAATCGAAAACAATGTGCCTTATATCTTACTAGTATTGATGCTAAGTTTAAAGTGACATTTAATGATTCTGATGTTTGCGTTTTTATAGAACTTTACAATCAAAATTCTGTAGACTGTTAGTTGCATTAAGGAATATGAAATTAGAAACCTATATAAGTAAGATGACCGTTTGATTTGGTAAATATGATCTTTTCTGCTGTTTGAATAATTAAACAGTGGATTGAACCGATTTGATGCTGTTGGATTATCTTATCAAAAAGTATTAAAGATAAACTACTTTACAATGCTGTAGACGAGGTGGTATGAGTTATAAGCTCTCTTGATTTCGCTTTTCGATATAAAGGTTGATGGGTAAAAAGGGAATTTATGTTTAAAAAAAACTCTAGCGCACCTGAACCGCTAGAAACACTAATGTTCGAAGAACAGTAGAAGAATCGTGCAGGTTTTGAATGCATATTCTACCACATGAGCTGCTTATTGCGGCCAAACTGTTTCAAATGCCACGTATTACTTTGGTCTCAAGAATGCATTATAACTCATATGGTAGGAGGTTTCAGATATTACCACTGGCATGAATTTCAACGTTTATGAGAGCGAAACACGGGTTAATTATATTCGTTATCAGTTGCTTGTTTCACAAAATTTTGAAAGCAGTATCTCATATAACATCAATGAAGAAAATGCTCAGTGCCTGCAGCACTGTAACTGAAGTTGGTGTTTGGGGATGCGATCCGGAAAATTTGCAGAACTTTGGGAATTGAAACATCGGTTATTTATTTTCATTGTAAATGTTTCCGGCATGAATACTAACTGTTAGCATTTATTGATACAAAAGAAGCAAAACCGGCTCGTGCTGGCAACCTTTCGCCAGTATCAAAGCCAAGAATATATCACATCTACTTCCCGTTGTTATATTACATTCGAAGTTATAGGAGTATAAAGAAATTTAGGGTTACCTGCAGCGAGTTTTTTCAAATAATCGAAAGCTTAATATTTACTGTTTATTATCACTACAATATCATTACCAATTGAAAATTCTACGATAAAACTGCTTAATAAAGATATTACAAACAAACACAAATCCAACAATAGCTGCCAACCCTATCATGGCTTTTCAACCAAATTTGGCCTGAATAATGTTTATAATAAGTTTCATAAATTGTATGAAATTCGTATTGATTCAATGACTGCACTGGAAGTTATAAGGCAAAAAGTTTTATTTTTCTGAGCGAATTTTCAAAACCAAAGATACCAAAATTACCATAGCTGGCAGCACTAATCGAATTTTTCAACCAAATTTCTATCAAACAGAGTTTAGAGTAAGCTTCAGCTACTGTGTCAATTTCATGAAAATCTGGTCACTTATTCACATTTCATAGGGCAAAAAGCAGTTTTTTTCTTTGTAATTGTTCAAGATGGCACCACTGGCACAGAGTTGCCTACAATTCAAAATCGCTTCTATCAGACCTGGTCCTACTTAAGTCCATTGCATTTTGTAAATTTCAATTGTATCTGATTATTGTTTCGTGAGCTCCCGTGAACAGAAGTTTTTGATGCTAAAAATATAGGTTAACTGGAATAGGGTTACCGTTCTTGTCCGACATGAAATTTCCAAAGTTTTACTTTGAACGTGTAGATAAAGCATTAGATTTGTATTCAGATTGGTTTTATTGTAAGAAACGGACATTTTTAGGATATTCGATGGTTTGAATGTTTTCACTTCCAAATTTCTATTTTTTTCAAATTTAAGACACCAAAATTATCATAGCTGGCAGCTCCAACCGAGTTTTTCAACCAAATTTCTACCAAACGTGGTTTAAAGTTAGGTTCAGCTACTGTGTGAATTTCGTCAAAATCGAACGATTCAATCAGAATTTATAGGGCTAAAAGCAGTTATCTTTTTTAGTGATTGTTCAAGATGGCACCACTGGAACAGAATCGCCCGCATTTCAAAATCACTTCTATCAGACCTGGTCCTATTTAAGACCAATACATGCTGCAAATTTCAATTGATTCTGCTTATCGAATCGTGAGTTTCCGCGAACAGAAATTTTTGATGCTAAAAAGATAGGTGAATTGGGCAAGGGTTACCAGGCGTGCGCGTTATACCATATCAAATGTTTTTTTTTGTCTGTGTAAATAAAGCACAAAATTTACATACGAGTAGTTTTTTTTGAAGAAACGGTATTTTTTCAAGAGAAACGATGATTTGGAGGTTTTCACTTTCAGTACCTGCCCTAGCTACAGGGTTGCCAGTACGCTCATTAAAACCTATACAAATCTACAACTAAATAATACCAATATGTTCTGGAAATTCCGTTATGATTGAATAGCTGTGTCAAAAGTTATCGCAATTTAAAAATTTTCGAATTTTCCCGTTCTATTTTTAGGCACCCAGCGGACACATGGGGTTATAAAATTCCAAAACATTATCCGATTCACATGTAAAACACGTTCAAAATTTATTTCGTCAACTTTATTTTTGCACAAATTATTTGTGTACGGAATAATAGGTATATTAAAAATATCACTAAAATGGCCGCCGGTGCCAAAGGGTTAAAAATTATTAATTTTTTGTGAGACTTGACACTATTCTGCATATACACCAATGTGTCCTGAAAATTTCAGTTCAATCGGATGGCGCGTTCCTGAGATTTTTTCACTGAAATTTTTTATATTTTTTATAATATATATATATATATATATTATATATATATATTATATATATATATATATATATCTATATATATATATATATATATATATATATATATATATATATATATAGAAATATGAAATTTTGGCCAAAGTGATTTTAATACTAATGTTCTTCTTCGAACATTAGTAACAAGACTCATGGTGAACCTATACCACTGTGAGAACCTAGATACGCTCATATTAATCTATAAATCTATCCTTATTCGGCAGAATAGGATATTTAATTCCCATAATTTCTCACAAAAACCGCAGATCAATCAGTTTTAATGAAAATGCATTTACTTCCAACCAAAAGTCATTCAAATAAACTACAGAAATGTAACAATAATATATAAAATGCATCATAAATTACTGCACAGATTCGCTTTTATAATCATCCTGATGAATATCTTCACCACCAGGGAGTCGTTCTTCATTCAAACTGCTAACGCCTTCACCAGCAGTATTTTTTTGCACCTCTTTTTCATATACTTTTCCGCCACAATCTGGAGCAGGTCCTTTTGAGACGCGGGTATTTGAGTTGCTTCCACTAAATTCTGCAAGAAATTTCAAATCAATCAAATTCCGTAGCATTAATCTACAACCCAGTTTAAAATTATTTACCTTGAAGTTCTCAATAAGAAACAGCTTCCATTGAGCATTATGTTCGGGTGACATTACTTCAGTTAACCATAAATACGATTCTCTGTAAGAAATTTAGAGTTTTCATATTGAAACAGCACAATAAAAGTATAATTCCTACCGGAAATCTATGTCGTTTTGTAATTTCACTTCAGGGAAACTCTCCGAGGTAGCAATTGCTCTTAGGACCACTCGTAACTCAAAGCTGCAGTTGACATCGAATCAACAATTTAATCGGCTTTCACAATTTATTAAATATTTACTACGCGAACCGCACTAACTTTTACTGTCGCGATTGATTCAAAATGTTGCGCGGGTTTCATGTTCATATTACTCGAATATAGCACGCGCAGCCCGCACAATTTAGATTTTAACGCGGACCAGTTATCATATTTACACCACCAGTCACCATTTTCCGAAATGTCAAAACAAGACAAGCCAGAGAATCCGGACAGTCTGTCTTGATCATCTTGATCTCCTATAACTGTTATAATAGGTCAGCTAAAACGCTGACGTCATAATCTGTTATACGGAGATCAAGACCAAGTCGGAGACACGAATTCGGAAAGGCCCTCTATGGGTGGCAATGGTGACGTCACAGTAAGTGGTCAAAGTGTCGGGAAAAACTCATGTAGTTCGATGGGACTTCCGTGGGACAGCGAAAATTGTACGGGTTTCGTCAGAGTGAAGTGCATATAAAGAGAAATCTGCAGAACAGTGCTAGTAAATAGAGAAAATATAAATTAATGCGGTACGTGCGGTTAAGTGTAAAAAATTGGCGACGAAATGTGTATCAGTTGCTGGTAGGTTTTGTGATGTTTCGTGTCGATTCACTGTTGATAAAATTGATTGAGAATTTGCCGCATATGTTCAACTGGTTCTTTAATATAAATAGCCCAGTTCACATTAATGCGGCTGTGTATTGATCATCGCGAACTATAGTAAATTGAGCTTACTTGTGGATGTTTTGAGTTCATATTGTGCATGTGAAGTTTTGTTTACAGGTTGTGCAACACCCCGGTGTGAGAGGAATCGTTAGGCAAAACTATCGTTCCGACTAATTATTATATTTACAACGTATTCACGCACAAAAACAAACCTTTTAGGTGCTTTTTAGTTAAAAATCCGTACGTGAAATCTCCGTGTGTATCAGCATTGCCTGTTGGAAATGTCAAAATTACCAGATACCATTACGTCATAGCTACAACGACTACGTAGCATGACGGCCCGTACTTCGAGACGGCATTGGCAATGCCTTCTAGATGTACGGGCCGTAATGCAGAATGATGACGTCAGAGCATCGGGACAAATGTCGCGAAAAACACACGTAGTCTTATGGGACGTCCGCGGGAAAATGTTAATTGTACGGGTTGTGTTAAAGTCAGTGAAATGAAAACTAAAGTGGTTTATGCAGAACAGTGCTAGTGAACAGCTAAAACACAAATTAATGCGGTGCGTGCGGTATAATGTGGAAAATTCGCTCCGAAATGTTTATCGGTTGGTGTTAGGTTATGTGATGGTTCGTGTCGATTTTGTGTCGCGATACAATTAATTGGTACAAAGTGTACGTTATGACTAAATATTAGTATTATAACGCGTCCACGCACAAAAAACTAACGTTTTATTCATATTTTAACCAAAAAACCGCAAGTGAAATTTCCAGGGCTGTGGAGTCGGAGTCGTGGCTCTGTACATTTAAAGCGGAGTCGGAGTCGAATGCGACTCCGACTCCGCTTTAAATATACAGGGGGTACGACTCCGACTCCACAGCCCTGGAAATTTCCGTGTACATCGACACTGCCTCGTGGAAATGTCAAATTTCCTAAACTCATGACGTCACGGCGAGAACGATTACGTAGCCTGACGGCCCGTACTTCTAGAAGGCATTGGCATTGGCCGGAGAGTGTATTGATCACAGATCTAAAAGAAAATGGATACGAATTGGGTGTCTCTGTGCCCCTTTGAGTATAAAGATATTAAGAGTCGCAATAACGCAAGCAGACTGTCTTCATTTTACCAAGATTTCACCCATACTATGAAAATTTACGAACATTCGGACAAATTGTTCGGGGCGCAGATGAATGGCTCGTTTCGGGTTTAGGGGCTTGGCGCGGAAATTTGAATATATGTAAATGTTGTGCGTATGAATATTCAAGTTTCAATATTCTTTATACTAAATAAAAAAAGAATTAACTAATATATACATATACACATATATATATATATATATATATATATATATATATATATATATATATATATATATATATATATATATATATATATATATATATATATATATATATATATATATATATATATATATATATATATATATATATATATATATATATATATATAGATATATACTGATGTGGCCAAATTATTATCACCTTCTGAAAATCTTAAGTTTTTTGTCCTAAATTACACCTTTTACAAATAAAAACTAAAACTTATTGTAATTAACATATTTATTAGTATTTAGTGAACATTCCTTTCGCATCTTTTAAACGCTGTATTCTACGAGGCATTCCACTTATAGTATTTTTGGCTTTTTCGATTAAATCCGTATCATTTTGCCAGACTTGCTTCATTGCTGCAATCAAGTCTGATTTTGTCCGGGGGCAGTTTTCTGCCACTTTTTGTTTAAAAATAGCCCAGATATTTTCGATCGGATTCATATCTGGACTATTTGCTGGCCAATCAAGGATTTGGATACCTTGTGTTCTTAGAAATTCAATGATTTTCTTCGCCGTATGGCATGGAGCCTTGTCGTGCATGAAAATCGCTTCTCCATTAATTTTTTCGTTGAGAGTCGGTACCAATTGTGTCTGTAGAACAGTTAAATATTGATTGGCATTCATTGTTCCCTCGACTACGTAAAGTGGGAAGAGTCCTTTCGATGAAATTGCCGACCAAATCATGACCCTGAATGGTTGTTTGACTCGTTGCTGAACACACGAAGCTGAATATTCCTCTCCTTTGTATCTGCGGACAGTCCTGACCATTGGTAGTGTTAAACTCATCATCGTTTCATCGCTGAATATAACCTGATCAGAAAATAATAAAAGGATAAAGTCAAAAGACGAACTTTTTGACAAGTGTCATTTGTGTCATTTCAAGTGTGACAAGGTTATATTTAAAAAAGAGATATTATTAGTTTTTACCTTTTCCCAATCGACTGCAGACCATGATAAATGTTCATTCGCCCACGTTTTCCTTTGTAGTATCATCCTAGCATTTAGTTTTTGCTTTTGACGAAGACGTCTTGCACAGAGCCCAGATTGGAAAAGTCGACGCCTAACTGTTCTCTCCGATATTTCCACACCAACGTCGCGTAGAGTACCTCTTAGGGACTTGCTGGATAGCGTTCGGTCTTCTTTCGCTTTTCGCAATAAATATCTGTCTTGACTGGTTGTTGTTTTAGGCTTGCGACCGCATTTCCCCTTTCTTTTCGGACTTCCTGACGGCCGGACAACTCTACTTTTCGCAAATTTGCTAACAAATGACCTATTTACTCCCACTTTTTGAGCTATTTGCCCATGAGTATAGTGTCCTACTTCCAAATACGTAGAAATTTTAGCTTTCACCACTGAACTGATATCTTTTGCTTTACCCATATTGAAAAATCACTACTTTTACAAAAGCCACTTTTACGTTCTCCTTCAAAAGTCAAAAAGGAGACTGAAATTTTTCGGTAAAATACTTCACCTTAAATGCTACTTAGAAACCATAAAACAGAAACAATTAGCAGCTCAAACAAATTAAGAGGGCAATAAAAACTCAGAATTCATATTTATCTCAAAATGGCTGCAGGTAATTAATTACCCATTACGGAGGTAATTCCGCGGAAAAGGATCTTTTCATTCGACGAATCTTCGTAGTTAAGGACACCTAATCTAATTACAAACCAACAATAAAAATAACTATAGTTCCTCAATTCTAAATAGGATTAACAATGATTTTATATGAGGTGATAATAATTTGGCCACATCAGTATATATATATATATATATATATATATATATATATATATATATATATATATATATATATATATATATATATATATATATATATATATATATATATATTGTTGCGATGCAGCAAACTGGCAAGAAAATAGCTAAAACGAATGTTAGGTAAGGTATAGCCTGTTTTGGAAAAAAAAACAAAAAAATTTTAGTTTTACCTCACATACATCATGTTGTCTGCTAAATTTACACCTTTTTACTTTGATCAACTCGATTCCTGGGGGAAAATCTATATTATGATATGCTGAATCAGTGGTCATCATGGCAAGGACAATTGCATCCTCAACCGACTCGCTAATCGCAGAGTTGGTTGCATCTTGTATAAAGTGATGGTTGGGCTGTGCTGGAATGCATGTAGTATGGGATATGGCCCATTCCATGCACAATTTGTTTATAATCAAATAATTATAATCCATCTGAAAGTCGAAACAAAACTAAATAGGTCGCGAGTTTGACAGCCGGAACAACTAGTAAACAAGATGCTGATGACAGACATCAAATCACCACAGTAAAATCAGTTCACAATAGAGCTAAAAAAGTAATTTGTCCGCTGATGGATGAGACTGTACAAATGGAATTGGGGATGCCCTAATGACGTAGCAAAACGAATGATACGGAAGAATTTGGGGAAAAGAACCGCTTTTGCGGTTCATGGAGAAAATTTTTTCGAGAAATAGAACAAAGGGGCACTTTTTGTCTGACCGTGGTGGAAACGTGAAGTAAGTTTTTTTGAAAGAACAAAAGGGGAATTGAAAAGTTGAATTTCGATTAAAAATCGTTAAAGTAAAAGAAATTTGTCAGTATATCAGTGACTGATTGTGAATTAGCAGTATTCGTAAAGATTCGAATACTCTATCCGGGCATTTAAGGCAGAAAATTTACAACAATCCATAGTTGAGTGGAAATCCGTTGTTGAAGTTGGTCATTGGAATCCGAGAAAAAGGGAACATTTTTACAAAGGGAAGGAAAAACCCACGGTGTAATCCAAAGTATACGGCCGAAAATCGACGGCAGAATCGCTGCAGAAATACTTGATTGATTGAGGAAAAGATGACGAAGGAGAACGATTACTGGATGGTCGAGCTAAGTAAATAATTGGAACCAAGGTCAGAATTTGTTTTTCTCATTTATTTAAGCATCTTATGCTTGCAGTAATTACCGAAATTACTTTTCGTAAGAAAAAGGAAAAAAAAATGAACTCATCAAAAATACTATAATAGTAAATTTCAAAAGCAATCAATAGATTAGTATTTAATAAGAAAGAAAAATCATACATATAATTCTTATAAATGCAATTATTCGAATTCTTGAATTATTATAGTTTATTGAATAATTTGTTTTAAGTTGAAATTTTCTTTTGCTTTGGTGTGGGTGCTAAATGTGTTTAAGTTACTTCCATATATTTTATATATTTGAATTTTTCGTTATATAATATTTAATCCTCCTACTTGATATGTGCATGTAAAGATCGGTGTGAACCGATTCCGATCGGAATGGGGTGGAATTGATACTCACCCACAGTAGTTACTATTCTTCTTTCTGTGTGAATTTGCATTTATTTTTACCAATTTTGTTAGTTGATATAATGCTAAGACGTACAATAAAGATTGTAATAAGGATGAACTAGATTTGACTTATTGACAAATGATGTCCCTCACATGGAATTTTCATTATCCTTCTCCATAGACTGTGTGTGTTTGTTGTTTCGTGTGCGTGCCATAGCACGAAGGAATCGTGGTCCCCAAATGCCCACGACCAGACTGAGCTAGTCGGCGGGATGAAGGCACGCAGGGTGAAGTTAACCACGAGTTCTTAAATACAATTATATGCTGCACTGACGACTGCTCGACGGAGTATAGTCGGTCGCAACAAATGGCGCCCAAATATTTTGGCTTTATGGTATCTTATTTTGCAGTTTTGCTTTCGGCTGAGGTGGCAAATGTTCAACCGGAGCATTATGTTGCCTCAGCCATATTTTTTTTTTTTTTTTTCTCTCTTTATTCTGTCTTTCCTTGGCCGTAGTTGGCATTAGTATCAATAAAGTCTAATGTACCATTTCCATCGGATCGAGCGGTCGTCAATGCAGCATTGGCGCCCGGCTCGTGCTACTGTTCTTGTTTTATGTGTTTTATTCAATATCCAGGCTCTTGCGTTTGTGGGATTATTCCAGGGTATACAGCGATAGTATCCTCTATTAGTTAGAGTGGTTCTCGTGAAAGAGATCAATTGAATTTGTCGTAGCAAGGGGAAAATACCTGCTGGGATGTTCATTGATCTAGTCTCGATCCTAGTCCACATATATGGTGTTGTTCATTTATAAGAACTAATTCGAACAGGACTCGAGCACATGAGAAGATGAACATCTCGAGACAACCGCAAGAGTTCTGTAGTTTTCCGTAGATCCTACTCCCATTTTATCATTTTATGTTTAAATTTTTCATTCCAATTCCCTTCCTGCATAAATTTCCATCCCAAGGATTCCATGTGGGGGATCATTATTTGTTTTGTAATGAACTTGCTGAGTCTTTGCATTTGCCATTATAGTATATAGTTATTACAAACATTTGCTTTTATATCGAATTTTATTTAACAAACTTATTAATTTCGGAAATTACAACGAAAAAAATATTATTATGAGCTCGAATATGAGAAGACGATCCAGTAGTTGGGATCCCAGCTATACTCCGTTCCATCGTCAACTAGAAAGGTTGAGTTTGTCGCCGGAAAAAGCAAGAGCAACGCAAAGCGCTCTTACACGGTCCTCACCAGAGTCGCATGTGAGAAAACAACTACCACCACTCACTCGCATTAATAAAGAGGCTGCACCTAGAAGTGAGGCGCACATTCCCGGGTCAGAAAGTACGTACGCAGGCAACGATCATCCTAGGGTTGCGTTCAGCCAACATCCTGAGACATCTCGTAGATCGGTATTGAGGTTACCGTTATCAAAATGGGGCATCAGTTTTGACGGATCATCATCTGGGTTAGACGCCAAGCAATTTTTGTTTAGAGTTTTAGCGTTGGCAACGGATTATGAGATCGGGTCAGCAGCATTGGCAACAGATTTTCACCTTCTTTTGAAAGATAAAGCAGCTGATTGGTATTGGCGGTTTAGGGAATTGCATTATCCGCTTGTATGGAATGATCTACAGGAAGAATTTTTGGATAGGTTTAGTTCGTTTAAAACTGATGTAGATGTAAGACGCTCTTTAGACGCACGACTTCAGAATAGTAGGGAACGTTTTCAAGACTATTATGATGCACTTGAAAATTTAGCGTTACAGCTGTCCATTCCGTTATCTGATTTGGATTTCCAATGTATTGTTTTTCGCAACATGTCTCCTAGACTTCGTGCACATCTAGCAGGGATTGAATTTAGGAATACTAGAGAACTAGTTCGTCGCTGTTGTTTAATTGAGTCGGAGTGGAGGATGTTGGGACTCGACATGGATAGGGATAATGTTCGGCGAGGGCGGCAAGTTCAGGAAGTCGACTTTAGAGAGGACGAGGGCAACGAGGATTATAATCGGGTTACCAATTATTTCAGTCATGGGTCTGCACGACATCCTTTACGTTCCGCTTTAGATTCTCGGGATCTTGAGGTGGATTATCTTCGGCCCAGGGAAATTAATAGTATACAGCAACCAAATCATGCAGGGACATCCTCTGAAAGACGTTCGTATGAGCAAGGGGATTTGAAAGTTTGTTGGAATTGCAAGGACATTGGGCATCCATTCACTGAATGTACTATACCGGTTCGTGGTGTTTTTTGCTTTGGGTGTGGGAAAGACAAGGTATTAAAGCCGCATTGCCCGCGTTGTCAATCGGGAAACGGATTTCGGAACGCGAATTCTTCGGGGAGGATACGTGTTCCTATAACCCTGCGTTCACCGAGACCGAATATGATCGACGCAGCCACCAACGTCGATCCCGAACTACGTCGTCATCGTTAGATAATTTTTCAGATCTTTGGCATGATACACCAGACAATTTCACGTTTTCACCATATCACTACCGCACAGTTGGCAAAGACCTTGAAGCTCGTAAGTGCAAGAACAAGCGTTTCGAACGATCATGGAAGTACTTTACCCTTCGGCGATTCCTACGATCAGCATGTGTAGATTCCATTATATCCGTGCATGGTGATAAGCGGCCCTTTGCTAACATCTCAATCAAGGGTCGTAAGTTAACTGGCTTGCTGGATAGTGGGGCAAGTGTTAGCATATTGGGTGCGGGTGCTTTGGAACTGGTTGAGGAGCTTGGACTGTATATACACAGTATGCAATCTAGCGTTCACACCGCTTCTGGGGAAAAAGCGGCCGTACTTGGATATGTGAGCACCCTGGTGCGTTTTAACGAAAAAACAAGGCTCATTCGATTTCTCATATGCCCCAGTTTGACAAACGCAATTTATCTTGGAATAGATTTCTGGGAGGCCTTCAAGATCGCACCGCAATGCTCCGCTATCGATATGCAAAACTCGGATTCTTGCTTTCATCGGTTATCTGCTGACGACAGTCGTAGGCTAAATGAAGTTATACATAAGTTTCCATCGTTCAATGAGTTAGGTTTGGGGCGGACCACATTGGTTTCGCATACCATCGATACCGGTGATGCCCAGCCTATCAAACAACGACATTATTCGGTTTCACCTGTCGTACAGAAACTTATGTATGATGAATTGGACCGTATGCTGTCGTTGGGGGTCATTGAGGAGAGTAAGAGTTCCTGGAGTTCTCCGGTTACTATCGTTAGGAAGCCGGGTAAAGTGCGGCTATGTTTGGACGCGAGACGACTGAATGATGTGACCATAAAAGATGCCTATCCTTTGCCGTTAATCGAAGGTTTGTTGGCACGTCTTCAATCCACACGGTTCATTACCAGCCTTGATCTCAAGGATGCCTTTTGGCAAATTCCGTTGGACGAAAGATCGCGAGAGAAAACTGCTTTTACGGTGCCGGGGCGTCCCTTGTACCAATTTACTGTCATGCCGTTTGGGCTTTGCAACGCACCACAAACTATGTGCCGATTGATGCATAAAGTCATCCCGCACGAATTGCATGACCAGGTATTTGTTTACTTGGACGATTTACTAATCACAAGTCCAACATTTGATGATCACCTCAAATTGCTAGCTACTGTGGCAAATCTATTACAGCAGGCGAAGCTGACCATCAATGTTGAGAAAAGTAAATTTGTTCAAAAAGAAATTAGATACCTGGGCTATGTTATTGGTG
This sequence comes from Nemotelus nigrinus, assembly GCA_947369275.1. NCBI lineage: Eukaryota > Metazoa > Arthropoda > Insecta > Diptera > Stratiomyidae > Nemotelus > Nemotelus nigrinus. The sequence continues at coordinate 90,973,211 of OX376375.1, read as the reverse complement.
ATGGAGTCTTAAAAACTGATCCTGAGAAGGTGTCAGGCATCATATCGTATCCAAAGCCCAAAACGGTAAAAGACGTAAGGAGGTTTATGGGGATGTCCGGGTGGTACAGGCGGTTTATTCCGAATTTCGCTTCAATAACATCACCCATGACGGATTTGTTAAAGGGTAAAAAGAGGTTCGGGTGGACGGAGGCTGCGAATACAGCATTTGAGGAAACGAAGAAGCTTTTAGTGTCTGCACCAGTACTGGTAAATCCTGACTTCTCTCGTCATTTTTATATACAATGCGATGCAAGTGCCACCGGCATCGGCAGTGTTCTATTTCAGCGAGATGATGACGGTGGAGAGCATCCCATCGCATTCATGTCCGCAAAACTCAATGCCGCACAACGTAACTACAGCGTCACAGAACTCGAATGCTTAGCTGCAGTGCAGAGCATCAAGCGTTTTCGGGCATATGTGGAGGGGTTGCCTTTCACGGTCATCACTGACCACGCAAGTCTCAAATGGTTGATGTCGCAGAGAGATTTGTCAGGCAGATTAGCACGGTGGAGCCTAAAGCTACAAGGATTTAACTTTACGATCGAGCATCGAATGGGCAGTCAGAATGTCGTTCCAGATGCCTTGTCCAGAGCTTGCGAGCCCAATGTTGAGTTTAGTTGCGCTGTGATTTGCCTCCCGGAACACCACGGGCGGCTGGGTGATATTCCAAAGCAGGCCTTCCAGGATCCTGATTATATAAATTTAGTTCGACAGGTCCAACAAAATCCAGACCAATTTGAAAATCTGTTCGTGACGGACGGAGTTTTGTATATTCACCAAGGATCCTCGGAGGGTCTCGATGTGAACATTCCGAGCACAAAGATATGGGTACCGGAGGGATACAGACAGACGTTATTAGCTCGCAGCCATGACAGCCCTATGGGGTCGCATTGTGGCATTCGGAAAACGTTGGAAGTACTAAAAAGATATTTTTACTGGCCACGGATTCGTCAGGACGTGACAAAGTATGTGAACAAATGTCACACCTGCAAACAAATTAAATCATCGAATGCTATAATGAGACCACCCATGGGCGCTGCTAGAGTTACCGACCGGCCTTTGCAGCGTCTGTTTGTGGACTTTATGGGCCCATATCCCCGTTCAAAACTTGGAAACACCCAGTTGCTAGTGGTGTTGGATCATTATACCAAGTTTGTTTGGTTAAAAGCACTGCCTAAGGCAACAGCGGAACTAGTCGTGAAATTTCTGAAGGAAAACATCTTCCTTACATTTGGTGTACCGGAAACCCTCCACACAGACAATGGTGTCCAATTCACTTCAAAGGTTTTTTCGGAGTTTCTAGCGAAGTATGGGGTGAAACATTGCCTCACACCCTATTATTCACCTCAGGCTAACGCTTCCGAAAGGGTCAACCGCTCCGTTCTCGCTGCGATTCGGGCCTACATAGGAGACGACCATCGGAATTGGGATGCGAACCTGGCAGAGTCATGTGCTGCATTTCGTAATGTGGTACATGAGTCTACAGGATTCTCCCCTCATTTCCTGATGTTCGGCTATCAACCTATACATCATGGTTCCGAATATGGATTATTAAAATCCTTACAAGCCTTTGAGGATGGAGAGGTTCAACTAGCGTCAAATTGTGACCGGTTGCGATTGGCTCATAGCCACGTTAAGGCGAAATTGGCTGACGCATATGCTAAAGGAGCGCAGCGGTACAATTTGCGTAGTCGCCACAAGGACTTCACTCCAGGACAGGAAGTGTGGGTGCGAAATCATCTACTTAGCTGTGCTGCTGATCGATTCGCTGCCAAACTTGCCCCGAAGTTTTTTAAGGCAACGATAAGACGTAAGATGGGACAAGTATCATATGAGATTGAGGATACTAAAGGCAAGATTTTGGGCGTTTTCCACGCCAAAGATTTGAAGGAGTATTGAACCATGGGTGAAATAGTCTGGTGAGAGAAACAAAAGGTCAGATATATTTCGTGTAGCCCGGCTTGGAGACATCTCAGGATCGGAGTCGTCCCCACGAGTGTTGCGATGCAGCAAACTGGCAAGAAAATAGCTAAAACGAATGTTAGGTAAGGTATAGCCTGTTTTGGAAAAAAAAACAAAAAAATTTTAGTTTTACCTCACATACATCATGTTGTCTGCTAAATTTACACCTTTTTACTTTGATCAACTCGATTCCTGGGGGAAAATCTATATTATGATATGCTGAATCAGTGGTCATCATGGCAAGGACAATTGCATCCTCAACCGACTCGCTAATCGCAGAGTTGGTTGCATCTTGTATAAAGTGATGGTTGGGCTGTGCTGGAATGCATGTAGTATGGGATATGGCCCATTCCATGCACAATTTGTTTATAATCAAATAATTATAATCCATCTGAAAGTCGAAACAAAACTAAATAGGTCGCGAGTTTGACAGCCGGAACAACTAGTAAACAAGATGCTGATGACAGACATCAAATCACCACAGTAAAATCAGTTCACAATAGAGCTAAAAAAGTAATTTGTCCGCTGATGGATGAGACTGTACAAATGGAATTGGGGATGCCCTAATGACGTAGCAAAACGAATGATACGGAAGAATTTGGGGAAAAGAACCGCTTTTGCGGTTCATGGAGAAAATTTTTTCGAGAAATAGAACAAAGGGGCACTTTTTGTCTGACCGTGGTGGAAACGTGAAGTAAGTTTTTTTGAAAGAACAAAAGGGGAATTGAAAAGTTGAATTTCGATTAAAAATCGTTAAAGTAAAAGAAATTTGTCAGTATATCAGTGACTGATTGTGAATTAGCAGTATTCGTAAAGATTCGAATACTCTATCCGGGCATTTAAGGCAGAAAATTTACAACAATCCATAGTTGAGTGGAAATCCGTTGTTGAAGTTGGTCATTGGAATCCGAGAAAAAGGGAACATTTTTACAAAGGGAAGGAAAAACCCACGGTGTAATCCAAAGTATACGGCCGAAAATCGACGGCAGAATCGCTGCAGAAATACTTGATTGATTGAGGAAAAGATGACGAAGGAGAACGATTACTGGATGGTCGAGCTAAGTAAATAATTGGAACCAAGGTCAGAATTTGTTTTTCTCATTTATTTAAGCATCTTATGCTTGCAGTAATTACCGAAATTACTTTTCGTAAGAAAAAGGAAAAAAAAAATGAACTCATCAAAAATACTATAATAGTAAATTTCAAAAGCAATCAATAGATTAGTATTTAATAAGAAAGAAAAATCATACATATAATTCTTATAAATGCAATTATTCGAATTCTTGAATTATTATAGTTTATTGAATAATTTGTTTTAAGTTGAAATTTTCTTTTGCTTTGGTGTGGGTGCTAAATGTGTTTAAGTTACTTCCATATATTTTATATATTTGAATTTTTCGTTATATAATATTTAATCCTCCTACTTGATATGTGCATGTAAAGATCGGTGTGAACCGATTCCGATCGGAATGGGGTGGAATTGATACTCACCCACAGTAGTTACTATTCTTCTTTCTGTGTGAATTTGCATTTATTTTTACCAATTTTGTTAGTTGATATAATGCTAAGACGTACAATAAAGATTGTAATAAGGATGAACTAGATTTGACTTATTGACAAATGATGTCCCTCACATGGAATTTTCATTATCCTTCTCCATAGACTGTGTGTGTTTGTTGTTTCGTGTGCGTGCCATAGCACGAAGGAATCGTGGTCCCCAAATGCCCACGACCAGACTGAGCTAGTCGGCGGGATGAAGGCACGCAGGGTGAAGTTAACCACGAGTTCTTAAATACAATTATATGCTGCACTGACGACTGCTCGACGGAGTATAGTCGGTCGCAACAATATATATATATATAAATTATATATATTTATACTTATATATACATATGTAAGTATACATATATATTTATATATACATGTAAATATATATATATATATATATATATATATATATATATATATATATATATATATATATATATATATATATATATATATATATATATATATATAGTATATGTGTGTGTTATCTGGCTATTCGGAGTTTTTTTTATCAGGCTGCTCTTTATGAATTGCTCTCCAAGCGCGTATTGGAATATTTTTTGAGCAGTTGAAACATGTCCAAATAATACCTGCACATCAAATAATTGTTTATATTACTATAATTCTTTACATTGTTAACTAGTGCTCTACCCATATCTAAATTGCCTCTCGAAATTTTCAAACAAATTTAATGTTCAAATCATATGCCCCTATGCATCATTTTCTTACTTACGCCATTGACCTTCGACAGTCCTCGCGCCATCTTGAAAAATTAAAATCCGGTTGCTGTCAAAATGTCGCGGTCAAAGACGCTAACTCGCGGAGTCAATCGGGATATCGGCAATAATTTCTACTTAGTGCGTTATTTAAAAGTGGAACTTCCTGGATTTTGTTAAGAACATTACAGCAAGTGCTATAGTGGAAAGTTTCTTGTGAATTAACATTTCGAAAGTGGGATAGTGCTAGTTGTTTGAGCGATGACTCGCTGCTCAGTTGTCTTTGCCTTTTTTTAATAACTTTAGTCTATGTCGCTTCTATTTCTAATACTCTGGTGCTTTTGCATACTTTTCCCAGTCACGTATAATAGTTCGTTTTGTAAAAAGCCTCTTTTTAATAGTTGTTTCTTATCGATTTCTATTGCGTGTCGGTAGTTTATTTACGTTTACTTTACGTGGCTAGCAAAATTTGACAGCAACCGGATTTTTTGCTCCCATGTAGTGATAGAGTGAAAGGCAAGGGGGAAGGCACAAACTCGCGACACACACCTACAGGTGTTTACAGTGTTTCTGCTACTCTTAATATCTTTATACTCTAAGCTGTGCCCATATATGAGCTAAGCAATGCCTCCTAGAAGTACGGGCCGTCAGGCTACGTAATCGTTGTCGCTGTGACGTAGTGAGTTTCGGAAATTTTGACATTTCCACGAGGCAGTGCCGATGTACACGGAGATTTCACTTGCGGTTTTTTTGGCTAACATATGAATATAACGTTATTTTTTTGTGCGTGGATGCGTTATAATAATAATATTTAGTCATGAATTGCATTATGTACCAATTAATTCTATCGCGACAGCAAATGGACATGAAACATCACATAACCTAATAGCAACTGATATACATTTCGTAGCGAATTTTTTAGCTGTTCACTAGCACTGTTCCGCGTATACCACTTTGTTTTCATTTCACTCACTTTAACACAACCCTTACAATTAACATTTTCCCGCGGACGTCCCATAAGACTACGTGTGTTTTTGCGACATTTTTCCCAATGCTCTGACGTCATCATTCTGCATTACGGCCCGTACTTCTAGGAGGCACTCAGCTAAGGCTCAGTTAGCGAACCTCCGTCGCGTCCGTTCCGTCCGCTTCGTTTGAGTAGAATTTCACAGTTCCCATATACCTTGCATTGCAAGATGGAGCGATAGTTATCCAACCGGTGCGTCGGACCAATGCCTTCTAGATGTACGGGCCGTAATGCAGAATGATGACGTCAGAGCATCGAGACAAATGTCGCGAAAAACACACGTAGTCTTATGGGACGTCCGCGGGAAAATGTCAATTGTACGGGTTGTGTTAAAGTGAGTGAAATGAAAACTCAAGTGGTTTATGCAGAACAGTGCTAGTGAACAGCTAAAACACAAATTAATGCGGTGCGTGCGGAATAATAAAAATTCGCTACGAAATGTTTATCGGTTGGTGTTAGGTTATGTGATGGTTCGTGTCGATTTACTGTCGCGATACAATTAATTGGTACAAAGTGTACGTTATGACTAAATATTATTATTATAACGCGTCCACGCACAAAAAACTAACGTTTTATTCATATTTTAACCAAAAAACCACAAGTGAAATCTCCGTGTACATCGGCACTGCCTCGTGGAAATGTCAAATTTCCTAAACTCATGACGTCACGGCGAGAACGATTACGTAGCCTGACGGCCCGTAATTCTAGAAGGCATTGGTCGGACCCAGTGTTGTCACTTTACTACATTTGTAGCAAATTTACTACATTTTTTCGGCCTTTGCCGTTTTTGCTACTTCACTACTCAAATTGTTAGATCTACTACATATCGTATCGAGAATCTAATATTGAAGAAGATTTAAGCGCTGGGCACACAGAACGCTATCGGGCATCATGGGCGGCACGGACATTGATGCACAGTCGTTCAGCAATTTGGCTATGTTAAACACAAGACGACAACGCTAACTTTGCAACGTTAGTCTGTTTGCATAACTTGCATGAAATGTCATTCAAAAATATATTTTTCTATTAGGCGCCCAGTTTTCGCACATATTTTACTACGACGGCTAATCATCGCTCGGTTTTATTCGCCAGAGAACTATTAAGCGATGAAAAAATATATGAGCCTTCAAATGACTTGATACATTTTTTCAGGAAGTTTAAATTGTTTGAAGGTTCTTATGTAGAGAAGTAAAAAAATTTATGTATGTACACATGTATTTGAAAAGCAATGATTTATTTACTATTATTTGTGTTTAGAACTGAAAAAATCATTTGTTATTGAAATCGTAGAATTTTTTTTATCCTTTGATAGTTTTGTTATCTTTGGGCTAGAAAACAGATTTTACCAGTATATGACGCTTTTAATTTTAAAGAAACTGATTTTGAAATTTTACTACAAAAAGCCCTAATTTACTACATATTTTTCCCCATATCTGCTTTAGAAATATCTTTCGGCGGTGACATGACTGGTCGGTCCAATGCCTTCTAGAAGTACGGGCCGTAATGCGGAATGATGACGTCAGAGCATCGGGAAAAATGTCGCGAAAAACACACGTAGTCTTATTGGACGTCGGCGGGAAAATGTTAATTTTACGGGTTGTGTTAAAGTGAATGAAATGAAAACAAAGTGGTATATGAGGAACAGTGCTAGTGAACAGTTAAAACACAAATTAATGCGGTGCGTGCGGTATAATTGAAAAAATTTGCTACGAAATATTTATCAGTTGTTGTTAGGTTATGTGATGTTTCGTGTCGATTTGCTGTCGCGATACAATTAATTGGTACAAAATGCACGTTATTACTAAATGTTATTATTATAACGCGTTCACGTACAAAAAATTAACGTTTTATTCATATTTTAAGCATAGTACTGAGTTCGATTTCACGTGAAATTTTCATACAAAATTTCACGTGAAATCTGTTTCGGCGAAAATTTAGCTTGAAAATAAGCAAGTTTGGTACTGTGTTCTTAGCATGAAAAGTTGCTTTGAAGTTGCTTTCGCTTCGAAAACATAGATGGCACTAAAACACGTTGTCAATCATTTCACGCAAATTTAGTTTGTGCGGTTCATTCTTTCGAGCTAAAAAGTGACATTTAGTGTTTGAATTTGAAAATCGAGTAGTGCAAATGACTTTCCAATAAGAAAATCGATCGAAAATGGAAATTCTTGACATTTTATCCGTCATGAATGAGCAGTGTCTCTGCTTTTCTCTGTTGTCAAAATTTTCGCTCGAAAGAATGGTCAGATAATGGGGAAATGTGAAAATTTCACGTGAGCTCGAACTCAGTACCAGCCTTTAGCCAAAAAACTGCAAGTGAAATCTCCGTGTAGATCGGCACTGCCTCGTGGAAATGTCAAAATTTCCTCAGTTCACTACGTCACAGCGACAACGATTACGTAGCCTGACGGCCCGTACTTCTAGAAGGCATTGGTCGGACGGAACCATAGAGGTATAAGACATTAAGAGTGGTGGTAAAGAAGCATTCTGTCTCGAGGTCACCCATATCCACAAATTATTTCAATACAACGAAATATCTTTCGGGGTGTAGATCAGTTGCTCGTTTTGGGGGCAGTAACTTGGCGCGCAAATTTGAAAAAATAGGAAAATATTAAAATTCAAGGAACAATATGCGTATATATAAAATTTGAAGGTAATCTGCACTCTACATTGTGGCCGGTCATTGTTCTTCAGTATTAATATTTTTCAATAAATTGAAATCTATGGCTTCTCAAGTAAAAGTTAGTCATTAAAATATTTGCTTCTAAAAAGTAGAACGAAACGAATCTTATTGTTGAAGAACTATATATTATTATCCTGCAACATTTTCATTAATTGCATTAACGCTATTTAATCACTGTGCGCAGGTTAATGAGAAAATTATTATCATTTCATTACGGTTGCTTACAATGATAAATCTGAACCTTTGTATGCAAATGAGGTGCCAAATTTTCTACTACCTCCCTCTTCCTTTTTAACCGGGCTTGGGACCGGCTTAGGCGGAATTAAGGCAAAACGCAGATTTTTCTAGGCTCTTTTTATTTACATGAACTCATTCTTCTAAAATTAACCTGAATTTATGATAGTCGAAATCATACCATTTTAATAAGTTTCTTATTTTAGCATATGTTATAATAGTAAACAGCACAAATTTTTCCAAACATTATAATTTTTTCCTTGTAAATGTACGCTACTAATAATCGCAGATTTTTTTCTGTTCGAATTTTATTTAGGTCGACCGACATTTTTTTTTGAATTCTTCAAACTAAAATCAGTTGCCCCTGTGAATGAGCTTCTAAGCCTACTTCATTGGCATTTCCGCCATTTTGGAATCCAAGAGAAACTGTCAGGTACCCAGGTGTCAGATACGTGGGCCAGCAGACGAGCACTTGAATCGGCATCAGACAATTGCACTAAAATTACTGGTTTTCAGCCACGCTAAGTACTCAAATGTACTTAATTTGGACTACAGACTTTACCATAAGGTAAATGGTGAGTACTTACCTGTAGAAAGTTCACCCAGGCAGGCAGGAGCCCGTATTTTTTGAACAACACTCCACTTCACATTTCGTTGCCGGTGTTTTGATAAAAACTGAAGGTGTCACTGCCACTTTTAACCGTATGTTATACTTCTAATAACTTTCTACACTTCTCAGCACTCGCTTCACTAAATTTGATTTGAAAACACAGCTTGTTCAAGCTAATTTCATCTCAAAATCAATAGCACACTTGAAAATTGTTTGGTTTGTTTGTGTGTGCGATTTGACTTTGACTCCTGGGTACTTGACAGCACCCCCTAAAGCTTGAGAGGTGAAGGCGAGGGGGAGAAGAATGCTCGAGACACACACCTACAGGCGTTTACACGGATACCGCCACTCTAAAGTCTTATACCTCTATTGACGGAACGGAGCAAAAGAGATAATCAAATATCATCTTTGGACGCATCGAGAGAGAGAAAGGTGAGTTTAGAATGTGAGTGTTTTGCAAGGCATTCTGTCAGTTTAGTATTTTTGAAGGTGAATAGGTTTTCAAAATGTTTTGTGGAATTGATAATTCCTTTTCCTGAAATATTTATATAATCAAATGTTGATGTTGTAGAACTTGTTACGTAGCGTACTTCATAGCTATCACTCTTACTGATGAAATAATGTCAATTTATCGATGGTTCAAAAATCGTCAATATTTGTTGAGCCGATTAAATTGATGTCTGCATTAAATTAGTTTCTCTTTGATTTATCTTCGCAACAGTTGCGCTTAAAATTTCGTTGAGAACTTTTCAGATATAGCATGCTTGAAAAAAACGTGACAAAAATTATTGTAGCTGTAATTTATTTTAGTTCGAATGTCTGATTGATTCCGAAACCAAACACCTGAGTAGAAATATAAATAAACGTTAACGTTATTATACCATACTAAATCAATTATACTATGAAACCATTAAACTAATTTTAAAGGCCATCTCTTTTTTCCCTGGTGGATGAATACTTCCTGTTAAATAAAAATTTAGCAATATACTTGTAAAATACCATTGTCTACCTAGGACTGCTAAAATAATTCGTTTCGAGTAGATAGCAAATTTCTGAATATGTAATACTTACTGTGCAATTACTTTGAAAAATTGCATCTTTCATACGTTGTCCATGAATGGAATTACTGGCAAATACCCATCCGATGTCCATGAATGGAATTACTGGCAAATATATTTTTTGATCTTTATAGCAAACTAGTTTTTTCTAGGTAAGGTTTTATGATTAAGCTATAATTCTTGGGCATAGGTGGAAAATGTACATTCCTGAATGCTTATATGTGAACATATATCCTTCGTATCTTAATTGCAACGTACGCACAAAACAGTTCAAACAACTCCCGAGTTCGAATATGAATTTTACAAATCTTTGCCTTTGACAGACGGAACGGAAGCGACGGAGGCTCGCTAACTGAGCCTTTAGCCTCTTTTAGTACACGCACAACGGTGCTCTCTCATAAAAAACAGTTCAACGCATATCCTTCTACCGCACTCAGCGTCAAAAAAGCCCATATCATAGACATATAAAAAATGGACACGCAATCATAATCCATGAACCCGTACGTGAATGAAGCAATTTTACTACATATGCAGTTTATTCTCTGCAAAAATGCTTTCCCCTCAATGCCTCACACTATACCCTTCTGCGCTATAGCAATACCTCCTAGAAGTACGGGCCGTCAGGCTACGCAATCGTTTTAGCTCTGAAGTCAATTTTGGCAGGCATTTTCACATTTCCATCTGGCAGTGCCGATATACACCGAGATTTTGCGTGCGGATTTTTAGCTATAATATGAATAAAACGTTAGGTTTTTGTGCGTGGACGCGTTATAATAATAATATTTAGCCATAACTTGCATTTTTGTTTCAATTAATTGTATCGACAGTAAATCGACATGAAACGTCACATAACCTCACACTAGCCGATAAACATTTCGTAGTGACTTTTCCCAATTATACCGCACGCACCGCTTTAATTTTTATTTAAGCTGTTCACTAGCACTGTTCCGCATATTTGTCTTTATTTTCATTTCACTCGCATTAACACAACCTGCACAATTAACATTTTCTCACGGACGTCCCATAAGACTGCATGTGTTTTTCGCGACACTTTGACAGTCTAGTGGGACGTCATTATTCTGCATTACGGCCCGTACTTCTAGGAGGCATTGGCAAAGCCAACAGGGCAAAAATCGCATACAAACAAAAATCATCATGTATCATAATATGACTAAGGCGTAGGTAATAAAAGTTTTAGTGGTTGGCGGAGCAATTGTATGGTGCACAATTTTGTATTTGGTATCATGCAATCTTAGTTTTGCATTTTTATTTTGATGTTTTTAGGTGAAATTAAATTTGATCGCTTAACCACATGTGCGGTTCCTGAAATATATGTGCATTTTAACGGTGAAATATATGCGTATTTTTCACTTTTTATAAAAGCCTTGAAATTCAGCAGTGGTCGAATTCTGGGACGATAGTAGACAACAAGTAGAATACAAAGTTAAATGTGGTTCCGGAATTGCACGTAAGCTCCATGTTTGTGAAACTAAGCACATGTTTTCATAAAAAACGTTATCCTACTAAACATATGCAGCTGATCTTTTACAACCGGGCTTCGGACTGGCTTTGGTGGAATTAGGGTTTGCTTAGTGCTCACGATCTTTGTAGTTCACTTTCTTTTCTAAGTTCAGAACAATCGACAATTATCTTTTGCTTTACTAACATATAATTTTATTTCAATGTTTTTCACTTTACACTCACTTTTAAAATTGTTACAATAATTACTTATATATCTCTAAAATTAATTTCCACACATAAACATTGTACCATTGAAATTTATCAAGTTCTTTTTCTCTAGCCCGATGTAGATATTTTTGGTTACGCCACGGATCGAAGACAAATCAAACATGGCTGTGCAACTGTCATTAACGAAAACGTAAACAAACGGTCCACTCGCTACTTTTTCGTTTATTTTTCGAGAAACACGCACAATGCCTGACAAATATTTTACACGCGACGATAAATTTAAACCAAATTATATATATTAACACTCATTTACCTGTGAAAAGAGACTCCTAAAGCATAGTACTGAGTTCGATTTCACGTGAAATTTTCATACAACATTTCACGTGAAATCTGTTTCGGCGAAAATTTAGCTTGAAAATAAGCAAGATTGGTACTCTGTTCTTAGCATGAAAAGTTGCTTCGAAGTTGCTTTCGCGTTGAAAACGTAGATGGCACTGAAACATGTCTCCAATCATTTCACGCCAATTTAGTTTGTGCAGTTCATTCTTTCGAGCTAAAAAGTGACATTTGGTGTTTCAATTTGAAAATGGAGGAGTGCAAATGCCTTTCCAATAAGAAAATCGATCGAAAAGTGAAATTTTTGACATTTTATCCGTCAGAAATGAGCAATGTCTCTGCTTTTCTCCATTACCAAAATTTTCGCTCGAAAGAATGACCAGATAATGGAGACATGTCAAAATTTAGCTTCACGATTAGCTCAGTACCAGCCTTAAGACACCAAATCCTCGCCGATTTCGGCTTGAACCCACAACACACTTTCGAGTCATTATTAGTTAAACTTTACGAAATGCTTATGTAATTTGTCGTTGTTATATGAAACTAAGGGTTTATAGTGTTCAAAAAAAATAGTTTTTTAAGAAAATCACTACCGCACAACACAATTAATTACGTTTGAAATTCACTTTACTCGAAAGCACTACCGACACCGCATACGATTGACAACGATTTTGACAGCTAAGCCCAAGCAGGCCCTAGTCAGAGAGAATCGAAGAGAGCGTTTTTGTCCTATTATTACACATACTTGGATGTAGAGCCAGAAGGGTGAGGTAGCCCGCTCCTCTTAGTTTTCTACTCTCATGTTTTCCCGGTCATTTTTGTGTAGGATATACATATTGGCCCAAGCCAGACCAACAAAGCATATGGCCAATATGTGTACACCACCTTGGTTTGAGATGGCTACGACTGGTCGATATTGGCCCGCATTCCGATCTGAGTGGATTTTGGGCACCAACATGCACCAACCAAACGGATTTGACAGGCTGAATAGACAACTGAAGCTCACCAACTCTGGCCAGGGTGTGGACAGCAGCATCTGTTCTCGAATTGGCCTGTGGTGGTCCAACCCGAGATACTCTAGCTTGGGCCAATATGTATTTGAAGCATTAAGGTAGAACTATAATGCAATTAAGTGAACTTTAAGTAGCTTAAATGACAGTACGGTTGCATAGAAAACAAGCGGCATAATGTATAATCATAATAATGTACTTATCTGCCGTTTCGTTGAGTTTCGTTCAATTCGGGCCACTTAAGGTATCATACAGTAAGTGTCAAGTGTCAAATGAAGTGGTAGTTGCTCCTCCGTTTTTCCGGCAATTTCGCATTGCAACCATTATATATACTTGTGTAATCTTGCCTAAAGTGCTATCTGGAGTGGTTGCTATCAAAATATCTTATTTTTTGTTGAAAAATGCCTAGTGATCGACCTATAACATGCGAATCAAGGCAATCTGCTCGGGCGGGTTTGCATGGCTCGTCCCCAGCCGTGCCGGCTGCACCGGATCGAGATTTGTTTGTTGAGCGTATTGAACAGACAATACAGCGACATTATGATGACTTAAAATCTATGATCGACAGCCGCATTAACACTCTACTACTGAGAATGGACAATATGGACAAGACATTTTCTGAAATAAAAATGCGTCTGGATAGAGTTGAGGAGTCCATTGCGACGCAAGTAACAAGAATCGACATGTTGGAGTCCTCACAACAACAGCAAATGTCAAATCAAGCTGAAAGTCAGTTGATCAACAAAATTGATCAGCTTGAGCGTGAGCATATTGCTGCTTACGCGATTCTGTTCGGCGTGCTCAAACTGTCAGATTCAGAAAACGTACGCGGCATTTTTGACCAGCTCTGCACCTCAATTGATTGCACGCAAAAACCGGTGTTGCAAGACATTTTTCGGCTTCGGTCTTCACATTCTTCGTCAGATGCAGGGATCGTGCTCAAATTCGGCACCAAAGCGGAGAAATTAAAGCTAATGAGAGAAGTTCACGCTAGATTCAAGCTCACTGGGAAACAACTCTGTCTCAGAGACATTGGATTGCAGTCCGACAGCCGCATATTTCTAAACGAGAGTCTGACTGCACGAAATCGTTTAATTTTCCGCAAGGCTAGACAGCTGAAGAGGCAGAATATTGTTGGGTCAGTCTTCACCCGGAATGGCTTGGTGTATGTGCAAACTACTCCCCTCGACAAGGTTACACTCCTAAACACAATTGAATCTGTCGATGCATTCGCCGGAAAAAAAACAACGGGTATAACTGAGTAAACATTATGTATGTGCTTATGTACTTAGTATTTAGTTTATTTTTTGCTTTGTTTAGTATTTTATTTGCTCTCATCTGGTTTGTTTGTTCTTCTACTTGCTCTTATTTCATATTATTACTTTCGAAATATCACTTTAAAGCCGATGCATTGACCGTGCTTTCAGGTGTTAATTCACCAATTGAGTTTAATTTGAGTAGTGTTTGCTGTTGCCATCTATCGCCTGCCTGTTATTGTTTAGGCCACTTATCCTTTTATGACTATGGGTGAATCTAATTCCGTTGATAGCATGAACGTAAATATTAAAATAATGCTAAATATTTTAACCAAACAAAACACTGGTCTTCACATCTGTCACCTAAATGCACAAAGTCTGTATCCCAAGATAGATGAATTCCGCCATATATTCGGTGGTTCTAGTATTGACATAATTCTAGTCTCCGAAACATGGTTTCGATATGGTGTCTCTGATTCTGTATACGATTTAGAAGGCTACAAGCTTTTTCGCGTTGACAGGCATAATAGAATAGGCGGAGGTGTTGCAGTTTATGTGCGGCAAGGAATTATATCCAGATATGTCGCTATCTCACAGGCTGATGATTCGGTTGAGTTTTGCTTCATCGAAATCGTTTCAAATTCGAAAAAACGACTCATTGGTGTAGTCTATCGACCTTCCAATAACATTGATCTGCAACTGCTTTACCTAATGCTTGAGGGACTAGCTACATCGTTTAGCGAAATTATCATTGGTGGTGATTTGAATTGTAATGTGCTAAATTCTGAAAGTTCATGATCATTCCTCGATAGTATTAAGTCATATAACTTGTTTCAAGTAAATGATTTGTCTCCTACACACTTTAGCCGATCTAGTAGCACTCTGCTTGATATTTTTCTTGTCTGTTGCATGCAAAATATTCTTCGTTATAGTCAGCTGTCAGCTCCTGCGTTTTCAAAGCATGACTTAATTTTCATAACGGTCTATAATGCAGCTGAATGCGGTAACACCTCATATACATATCGAGACTTTACCAACATCAATTTCAGGGCTCTTGAAGAGGATGTGCTAAAAATACAATGGCATCAAACCTATCACCTCCCATGTATAGAAGATCAGGTAGAGTTCCTGCAGAGCAATATCCTGCACTTGTACAATGCCCACGTTCCCTTGAAAACTCGAACATTAAAAAACACGCGTAATCCTTGGTTCACTTCCCAGCTACAACATCTTATTGACCAGCGTGATAAAAACTATTTGAGATGGAAACGTTTCAAACTTCTTTCATTGTATGAAATTTTTCGTCAATCTCGTAATAAAGTCACCACTGAAATAAGAAGGGCGAAGCAAAGGTATTTCACCAGAAGGCTTGGAAATAATTTGCCCTCTCAGACACTCTGGAGAAACTTAAAAGAATTAGGTATCGGTAGAAAGAGGATACCCAATACAGCTGTGCCCGATTTGAATGCGCTTAATTTAGCATTTCTGCAATCTCAGTCACACCCCTCTTGCTTGAACACTTTGCCAAAAGTCTCTCTGACTAATGAGACTTCAAGCGACGCCGCTTTTTATTTTACTGGAATTACGGGCAATGATGTGTGCGAAGCTATTGCTGGCATTAAATCAAAAGCGACCGGGCTGGATGAACTCCATCCACTATTCATGAAAATACTCCTTCCGCATGTATTATCGTTCGTCACACACATTTTCAATACCATTATCATGACTTCAACCTTTCCTTCGCTATGGAAAGTGAGTAAAGTAATTCCAGTGGAGAAGGCAGCCTCCGGTGGTTTGTCAACAGCATATAGACCAATAACGATACTGTCTTATCTCTCAAAAGTACTTGAGAAAATTTTGCATAAGCAACTAACCAAATACCTGAGGAACCGCAATCTCTTGAGCTACAATCAATCAGGCTTTAGACCAAAGCACAGCTGTACATCTGCTTTACTTAAAGTAACTGATGATATACGTGTGTCATTGACGAATGATCTCGTAACCTATCTCGTATTGCTCGATTTCTCAAAAGCCTTTGACTCAGTGAATCATTCATTGCTTATATCTAAATTGCAACGCAATTTTAATTTTTCATCAAGTGCAGCTAGGCTTATCAACTCTTATCTATCTGGTAGAAAGCAAGCTGTCTTTGTCGGCAATAGCTCTTCTAGCTTCGAACGTGTTCTGACAGGAGTTCCACAAGGCTCTATTTTAGGCCCTTTACTTTTCTGCATGTTCATAAATGACCTTCCACAAGTCGTTGATAATGCTAATGTCCACATGTATGCAGACGATGTACAATTATACTTAAGCTGTCAGTTGGGGTTAATTGAGGATGGGGCCTGCAAGCTAAATAGTGATCTGCAGCGTATCTTCCAATGGTCTCAAAATAATTTGCTGAAGCTTAATCCGCAGAAGTCCAATTGCATTGTAATTTATAAAAGCGAGCTTGATCTAAGCTACTTTCCTAAAATTTATCTAAATAATGCGTGCATTGATTTTGTCAGAAAAGCCAAAAATCTCGGAATTTGGTTTAACAGCACATTAACCTGGGACGATCATATGAATACAGTTGTTGGAAAAGTCTACGGATGCCTTAGAAACTTGTCCATGTCTCAACACTTTGTTCCACAGCATGTAAAATTAAAACTGGTGAAAAGCTTAGTGATTCCAATTATTGCTTATGGATGCGAAATTTCCTGTAAACATAGTGCTGAATCTAAACGTAAATTAACTGTCGCATTTAATGGTCTCATTCGTTATGTTTTTAACCTGGGTCGTTACAGTCATGTGTCACCCTTTTGTAAAAATATTCTAGGTAGTGATCTCTACACATATTTCGATCTTCGCTGCTTAAACTTCTTGCGAAATCTAGTTTTAAGGAACGAACCTTCTTATTTAGTAGATAAACTTAAATTCACTAGATCGTCACGTTCAATTGCTTTAATCACTCCTCGGTATAATAGCGTTGTAACGGAAAGGCAATATTTCGTTCATGCCACAAGACTTTGGAATTCCTTCCCTATCGGTATAAGGCGGCTTTTATTTGGCAACAATTTCTCTAAAACTTTAACTGATTATTTAAGTGCTGACTAAACTACTAAATTCTAGGTCACATGCGCGTGCTCGAATGTGGTATTTCTTTATCTCTTGCTTTTCTTAGATTATTTTTCGTTAGTTTTCATAATTTATCTTCCTTTTCTTTCATTTTTTGTCTAGAAGCTTGGAAATTTTATTTAAATTGCGTAAAAGTAAAATTATTCTAATCTCTGAATACCCTATTATATACGTTTTCATGGCTTTATTATTATTTTTAGTATTGTTAATAATGATTTTTTGCATCGAAAAACTGTAAGTTTATTGTAAAGAACATGTGAATTCAATAAATACAAATACAAATACAAGTGGCGTACGACTGGGACCGTACATCACTTAAGTAAATTTGACAGGAGGTATGTGTAACGACTATAACCAATAGAAGGCACGTAAAATATTTGAATATGTTTTTGTGGATCGCTTGCTATTTTTGCAGGAGGTAGAAGTAATGATCGTTCGTATGCGGTATTTTAGAAGCAATAATAGGTATGTGAAATATTTGAATATTTTAGGTCTGTTCGCGTACTTTCAGTCATTGAATTTGACTGAATTTTCCTGAATCATGCGGTGGGGGAAATTCATGAAAAGTACGAAAACGCTCTCATTGCATATCCTGAAAATTGACAAACAAAAGCGTCAGTTGTCGGTTTTCGGCAGAACAATAGTAATTATGAAGTCATCCTAAGCGGTGATAAATTATCGCCACCAAATATTCGTCCTTCATAATAACATTACGCCAAAAACCATTTGACAGTTTTCAGTATTTTTCAGTAGCTCAGACCCTACTGAAATTTACTGAAAGAAGGGTAATTTTCAGTTTCCAGGGCCTTTCCGAATTGTCGTCTTCACCTTGGTCTTCAGCTTGTTATAACAGAATGTGACGTCACATCAAGCTTAGCCTGTCCAAATAGTTTATCTATGGCTTGACATTTCACCCCTGTATAACAGTTGAAGATAGTCTGACCTCGCCTGTAGTTCTGTTCCCGTACTACGATTAATTGCGATTAATCGCGATTAATTGCGATTAATCGCGATTAATTGCAATGAAGCCGTTCCCGTACTCCGTTTTACTGAAAACTGCAAATTTCCCCTCTTTCAGTAAGTACGATGAAATTTCAGTAGGAACTGCGCTACTGAAAAGTGTCAAACGGTGTGGCGCTAGTAAATATTTACAAATGTGCGCGGGAAGCAACATATTTTTTGCGTAAAGTTGCTATGAAGGTCGAATAATTTTGTGGCGATAATTTATCATCGCCTAGGATGACTTTATAATCACTATTGTTCTCCCAAAAAATCGAAAACTGACATTTTCGGTTATGAATTTTCAGGAAATACAATGAGAGCGTTCCCGTACTTTTCATGAAATTCCCCACCACCTGATTCAGGAAAATTCAGTAAAATTCAGTGACTGAAAGTACGAGAACAGACCTTGTGTTGAGACACCCCCATTGAGACATATAGGATTGGGATGGCAAATAGAAGTCCCAATCGAAGATTCTTCTTCCGAGGAAGAGGCTATATTTGTTGTAGGTTATATTTCTAAATTTATTTAAGTGATGTAAAATGATTTTTTTTTAGTTATTAATTAGGTTATTTAGTGTTTTTTATAATAAAATGACACTGTACCATGTGTCCAATCAATATTTATGTTTGAATTAAAACAAATGTTTATAGCTTTTATCAATTTAAATTAATTTTCTACATCTATGTTAATAAGTTTCTACATCTATGTTAATATTTATTTTGTTATTAAAAAGTTTTTAGATAAAAGTATTGTTTTTTTCAAACAAAATTACCATATGCGTTTATACAATATCTTGGGATGCTGCATAATCATCATTAAAAGCAATGTA
This sequence comes from Nemotelus nigrinus, assembly GCA_947369275.1. Taxonomy (NCBI): domain Eukaryota; kingdom Metazoa; phylum Arthropoda; class Insecta; order Diptera; family Stratiomyidae; genus Nemotelus; species Nemotelus nigrinus. The sequence continues at coordinate 90,954,092 of OX376375.1, read as the reverse complement.
GTCACCTTCATCATGAACATATCTCGGGTAGGCCGTACAAATAGTTGAAACATTGTGATAACAATACGAAAAGCTGTATTGAATATGGGCATTTTAGGTTTATTTTTCCACCATTGATGTCTCCAGAGCGAATTACAGTTACTGAACGTCTATATTGCCTGCACTTCTCTCCAAAGCAAGAGCTATTTCTTTGTCAACCAGCTCGGTTAAAATAGTACTTAATTCGTTACTGCACGTTACTTAATTCGTTATTGTTATGGGTGGAGAGCGTTTTATCAATGAAGTTGAGGCACCCCTCCATAATTGATTTTCACAATAATACTTTGATATGGTACTTTTGGAAATAAAAATATTGCAAATATTTTGTTTTACAAATTTATTCAAATTTGCAATTGAATATTTCAAAATAAACTTTCATATACATATTTACATTATAAATTGTTCACTTATATCTAAGGCACTTTATTTTAAATTTAAAAATATTTATTATTTTGCATACTTTAAAATTAAACTAAGATTATTATGAACACATGCAATGAAAAGTATCCTTACTTAATTTTAAAACATCAATTACTAATTTTCTCGTAAGTTAGATAATAGTGCAGCGCATATAGTGTCCCTAAACTGGGATGCTGATATTTCTTCTCCGTTGCTGTCAGCTTGACTGGTGTTAGCTGCACTAGTGTTAGCTTCACCAGTGTTTGCTTGACTGCTGGGAACTAGAGTAATATTACCATCGTTCGAAATATTTTCTTGATGCCCAAACACTAGCTAATATTATTTAATTCAGCTTATGGTACACTGATAATTAACTAACGTTTACATTACTTACCCCTAATATTGTTTTTTTTTCATTTACCTTATTAAACTGTAATTTATCGACACTTTTTTCAAAGTTGCCTGTTAATATACTATCAAGACACGGGTTAATTTGGTAAAAGTTAACAATGTGGAGCAGGTCCTTCTGAGATTCCGGTGTTTGAGTTACTTCGACTAAATTCTGCAAGAAATTTCAAATCAATCAAATTCCGTAGCATTAATAAAAAACCCAGTTTAAAACGATTTACCTTGAATTTGTCAGCAAGAAAAAGCTACGATTGACCATTATGTTCGGGTAGAGTATTTCCAAACATTACTTCAGGGGTGTAATGTTCAGGGGTGTAATGTTAGGTTGCCTCCTCGCGGTGCACCCCGGGTAACGCCAAATGGCTCAACAACTGGTACGGCTCGGCTTTTCTAATGGCTTTTGCGATTTGATTGACGATTGGAATTTGTGGCTGTGGCAATAACGGCTTTTGTGGCATGACCTGGCTTAGATAAATGGTTTAAGGCACGACCAACGATTGGGAAATACGCATCCGGGCTGGCGGTTATGGCATTCTGGACCTAATCGCTTTATGCGCGGTACCGCCGGAGTGAAATCCGAGCGCGAACGGCTCCAGGCTAATGTCATGCCGTCTCCGTCCCGTTAAAACCTGGCAAGTCTCAGAGTACGTTCGAAGCCCGCACCGTTGAGCTGGTGGTGCAGGTTCGGTTGACATTGTTCCCGGTTAGCGCTGACCTGGCTCTGAGATCCAGCCCCATGAAGGCTGGTGATCAACCCTCGCGTTGGCCTCCCTGCTTTGCATAGATTACCACGAGGTCATTAAGGCGTCTGCACATCCGGGTGGAGATAGCGGCTCTGAGTTGGGACCCATAAGCATTGATGACGCAAACAACACAATTGACAGACAAGACACAAGACAAGACAGACGGACAACCAAACGTGGAGACGACAGCGGCGACGCAGGGCGAAGGAGGTGCCGCCATAGACCATTTTGCGTTTGCGAGGAGGCCGACGGTCGCTGCCGTACACTCAAACGCGAAGCGAGGGAAAGATCAGCTCCATATGCGCAACAGATGCGCAAGGTGCTAAAAATGTTGATCTCAACAGCAGTGCTTTGGAGACTCCAAGAAGTTACACGCGTGAAAGTGCTGAGACGGGAGTGGGGGAGGAAATGGCACCGCAACAACTCGCACCAGAACGTGCGTCTCCCAAGAGGGAGTACATTAAGTGAGAGCGAGTGGCTGAGGAGGATATGTTGCGGAAGTGCCAGCATATCCTTCGAAAAATGTTTCAGGCCGCCAACGTGCAGAAAAACATATCGAAGCACGTTAAGGACGGTATGCTCGAGCTGGAGGAGGCATTTGAAGTCGTCTTCGCCTGCAGAACGAACTGGCAGAAGGCAGAACTGGAGTATCAGCGAGTGTTGGAAGACCAGACTGCTGAGGCAGCCACTCCTGCAGGGGTCCCAGGACTGGATCGGCCACGACAGAATAAGCGCGTGGCCGAGTCTAGCCCTGAAGGCACACAAAAAATCCGGGTCAGGAAGGAGGTGTCAGCATCCGATTTAAGGAGGTGGGTGACGGCCACCCACAGAAAGAAGAAAGTGAACGTGACTAAACCACCGGTGGTACCCGTTGGCCCAGAAAAGGTGCAGAAAAAGGGGGTCCAAAAGGGCGAAATCAAAGAAATGGTGGCAAAGAAAAATAAGAAGGGGAAGAATAGGCGGAGACAGCGGGGAAAGAAAGTTGATGCTGTAATCGTCAAACCAGCCCCGGGGAAAACCTACGCGGAGGTCCTGGGGGCCATCCGTCAAAATGTTTCCCCAGATGAAACTGGTACACAAGTACGACGCATAAGGAAAACCGCAAAAGGGGGGGTTCTTCTGGAAATTGCGCGGACGAACGATTAAGCGAAATTGCAGGACTCGATCCGGGCTGCCATAGATGGCCAGGGGGACGTGAAACTTGTGACCCCTAGAGTCAAAATCGAGCTTCTCGACCTCGATTGCCTCACAGTCAGCGAGGAGGTGACATCGGCCATCAATCGCGAGGCTGGAGAGGAAGGAGCCGGCGAGGGGAAAACCACTCTATTCCCCCTAACACAAGGGAACAGAGGAGACCTGTGGTGGAGCTGGATGAGGCACCAGCATCCAAAATCCTCAAGTCTGGTCGAGTCCGGGTGGGAGTGATTAGCGCCCGGGTACGAAGGTGGGCTGAGGTTACACGCTGCTACCGGTGCCTAGGCTACGACCACACAAGATGTAGCTGCAAGGGCCCAGACCGGAGTGCCAGCTGCTGGAAATGTGGACAGGTTGGCCACCGGGCAGCAGACTGCTCTGCGCAGGCTCAGTGTATATTATGCACTGAGGGCATGGTGCGAATGGTGCCAAGCATTTAATGGGATCGAGTGCATGTCGAGTCTTCAAAGACGCACTTGATGCCAAGAAAAAGCAGGGAAGGATATGAGAGTCCTTCAAGGCAACCTGCAGGGCTGTAGAGCTGCAGAAGACCTCCTCAAGCAGCTAGTCTGCGAGCATAAGGCTCAGATCGTACTGATCAGAGAGCCTTATAGGGGGAGGCATTCGTCCGTTTGGCTGGCAGATGCTACGGGGTACGCGGCGATTTGGATCGCTGACGGGCAGAGGGCTCGTATCGGCAGCCGCGGCTCAGGAAATGGTCACGTGTGGGTAACATACGGAGAGCTGCTTGTGAGCTGCTACTTGTCCCCGAACGACTCAATGCAGGAATTCGGAGACAAGCTTAGCTCACTGGAGGACTCTCTCCGTGGCATCGTCGGCAACGTCATCGTAGGGGGTGACTTCAATGCAAGGGCGTTGGAGTGGGGCATACCCACCGAAAACACTCGCGGGCGGCGCATAGTCGAGATGGCATCGAGGTTGGGTTTGTTGGTGCTGAATACGGGTTCAACGCCAACATTCAGAAGGCCCGGATTCGGTGAATCTATTCCCGATGTTACCATGGCATCGGAGAGACTAGCGGCACTCGTCAGCGATTGGAGAGTGATGGAGGATTACACTGCGAGTGGTCATAATTACATCACTTTCCAAATCGCTGTGAGCAGACAAAGACACCGCCGCTCTCCCTGCAAGTGGCTAGGCTGGAATGCCGCGAAATTTCACAGGGACGTGATGACCACATCGCTCGCTTCGAGGTTGGATGGGGAACCTCTAGCATCTGGGACCCCAGTGAACCGTGCAGCAGCAGAGGCCGCTGCTAACAGAACCATGGGGTGGATTCGCAGGGCGTGTGCGGCTTCAGTGCCCAAACGTAAACCCTTCCGTGGGAGGCAACATGCATACTGGTGGAACGATGATATCGCCGAACTGAGACGCATCGCTTTGGCGTGCAGGCGCAGGGCACAGTGAGCCAGGAATAGGCCGGGAGCGGCTGAGCTACCTGCTGCTTACATTGTGACAAAGAGGGAGCTGACCAACGCCATCACGAGGAGCAAACGTGCCAAATGGCAGGCTCTTTGTGAGGAGGTACACTCAGACCCCTGGGGAGATGGCTACAAATTGGTCACTCGTCGACTTGGCTGCATGCGGCCTAGCACTCTCATGGATGCGATATCCATGGAGCGTATCGTTGGTTCGCTGTTCCCGGTGCATCCGTCAAGGGCTGACAGTCCCATCATCGTTAACCAGGCGGATGTTCCTCCCTTTACGGACGAGGAGCTGAACAGTGCAGTGTCCAGGATGAAGAACTGGAAGGCTCCGGGTCTTGATGGGGTACCGATCGAGGCGCTTAAAGTCGTGGCGAAGAGCCAACCGCGTCTATTATTGGACTTGTATAATTCGTGTCTAGTCGCGGGGGTCTTCTCGTCGCGGTGGAAAGTAGCTCGGCTGGTACTTGTTGACAAGGGGAAGGGTAACCTGGGCAATCCATCAGCATTCCGCCCACTGTGCATGCTGGACACTGCGGGGAAGCTTCTTGAGGGGTTGCTCAAGCCAAGGCTGCTGTCAGCAGTGAGATCTGCTGGTGATCTCTGACTCAAAATGTTTCGCGGGTCTCACGTTCATTTTACTCGAATATAACACGCGCAGCCCGCACAATTTATATTTTCACGCGGACCAGTTATCATATTTACACCACTAGTCACCATTTTTCCGAAATGTCAAAAGAAGGCAAGACCGGGACAAGACAGAGAATCCGGACAGTCTATCTTGATCTCCTATAACTGTTATAATAGGTCAGCCAAGACGCTGACGTCATAATCTGTTATACGGAGATCAAGACCAAGTCGGAGACACGAATTCGGAAAGGCCCTCAGTAAAACGGAGTTAATCGTAGTACGCGATCAGACCTTTTATTTGTAAAGGTTATTTAATTGTGATCATGGTTCCCTTCTTGTCTATTAATCAGCATAGACAACGTATATCGTCTCTAAAGCTTATTAAAGCAGAGAATGTTGATACGGGAAACTTGGTCGTTTTGCGGAATAAGCCTCCGGATTCGAATCAAATTGGAATTGTTTTTGCGGGATGGTTAAAATTGAAATATTTTTATTTTATTTGCATTGAAAATTTTTATTTGACAAAATGGTTTCGAAAGTATACACAGATTCACATCAGACACCAGCACACAGTGCATACTTGACTGAAGTGACCACTTGCAGTTGGAAATCATTAACTTTTATTTACGCTTGATTCGGCTTCGGAGGCTTATTCCGCAAAACGATCGAGTTTCCCGTATCAATATTCTCTGCTTTGATAAACTTAAGAGACGATATACGTTGTCTATGTTGATTTATAGACAAGAAGAGAACCATGATCACAATTAAATAATCTTTAGAAGTAAATTATATCAATGGATATAAGTCGGAGATGTTAAAATTTGTCACAACTAGCGTAAATAAAAGTTAATGATTTCCAACTGCCAGTGGTCACTTCAGTCAAGTATGCACTGTGTGCTGGTGTCTGATGTGAATCTGTGCATACTTTCGAAACCATTTTGTCAAATAAAAATTTTCAATGTGAATAAAAAAAAATTTCAATTTTGATCATCTCGCAAAAATAATTCCAATAAAACCTTTTATTGTTAAACAGTTCATTGACAGTTTACAATATCATCGGGGCACTACAGCCCAAATAGAGCCTTAGCCTCCTTAATGCTTCGCCTCCATTCGTCTCGGTTCAGTGACCGCGTCCTCCAGGTCGGTGCTCCCAAAAGTGACCTGCTGTCAGCATCTATAGAATCCTCCCAGCGCTTGCGTGGCTTACCGACTGGCCTGGCTCCGCTCGCTCGCCCCTTGAGAGATCGTTTGGGGATTCGATTATCGCTCATTCGTTCGACGTGGCCAGCCCATTGTAGTTTTTGGAGTCGTATGACGGTAGAGACTTCCGGCTCGTCATATATGGGATACAGCTCGTTGTTGTATCGGATTCGCCATCCATCTTCTTCCCGTATTGGACCGAGGATCCTTCGTAATACCCTTCTCTCAAACGTATTCAAGGCTTTTTCAGATGCCTGCGTCAGCGTCCAGGTTTCACTTCCATAGCATAGCACAGGTCTGATAATTGTTTTATAGATGCGAAGCTTCTTATTCCTGTGTACGCATCGAGATTTCAAAGTGGGAAGCACCGAAAAGAATGTCTTATTGGCTAATTGAATCCGTCGTTTGATTTCGTCAAGCTCATTCCCATTCTTCGAGAGGTTCGTCCCTAGGTACACGAAGTTGTCTACGTTTTCAAGGTTATAGTCCCCTATCGTTATGTTTTGTCTTATTGGCGTCCTTTTCTTTGATTGAGTCATAGCTTTTGTTTTTTGTTCGTTAATTTGTAGACCAACTTCCTTGGCGGTTTCGTCTAGAGCTACAAATACTTCCTTGGCGTCGTTGAACGAACGTGACATAATGTTGATGTCATCAGCGTAAGCTACTAGCTGTGTCGACTTAAATAATAGAGTTCCTCTCATTTCAACGGGGATTTTTCTGATGACATATTAAAGCGCTAAGTTAAAGAGTACCGGAGCTAATCCATCCCCTGGTTTTAGCCCTGTATTCGTCGAAAATGAGTCGGTCATATTATTCTGGATCAGCACTTGTGACGTGGAGTCGGTCATGGTCATTTTCACTAGGCGTACCAACTTTGCTGGAATTCCAAACTGCAGCATGATGTTATATAATGTAGTTCGATTGATGCTGTCGTACGCTTGTTTGAAGTCGACGAATATTTGATGGACATCAATGTTGAATTCCCAGCATTTTTCCAAAATTTGTTTGACCGTAAATATTTGGTCAGTTGTCGATCTTCCACGTCTGAAACCACCTTGATAATCATCAAGAATTTTCTCAGCGTGATGGGAAATCCTTAACTCTAAAATTTTTGTCAAGAGCTTGTACGACGTACAAAGTAGTGATATGCCCCTATAGTTTTCGCATCGCAGTTTATCTCCTTTCTTGTGAATGGGACATATAACGCTTTTTCGCCACTCATCCGGCATCGTTTCTTGTTGCCAGATGCCTGTCACCAATCCATGGATTGCCCTTAAAACGGAAATCCCGCCTGTCTTCAGGAGCTCCGCGGGGATACTATCGATGCCCGGTGCTTTGTTGGGTTTCAAGCGGTCCATGGCCTGTCGGACTTCATTTAATGTAGGAGGGTGAGATGAGGCACTGTCAGGGTATGTGCCAATTAATGATGGTGATTCGTCAGTTGCGGGGACATTTCCGTTCAGTAGTTGCTGGAAATAGGACGCCCATCTTTCCTTGACCTGTTCTGAGCCACTTATGATGCTTCCATCGGCAGCCCTGCATAGGCTAGTTCGTGGTTTAAAGCCTTGTTTTAAGTGTCTCACTATTTTGTACGCTTGTCGAGTGTTGTTAGCCATAAAGTTGTCATTCATGTTATTGAGCATGGTGTCAAAATGCTTTCGTTTCTTACGTCTAATTCTTCTATTAGCTACTCTCCGAAGATCGTCATATTTTTCTTTCTTGGCTCTAGTCGGTCGTTCAATGTGGTTTTTGTAGGCCGCATTCTTTGCATCCAACGCGGCTTGACATTCCTCGTCGAACCATTCATTTCTGCGATGCCCGGCTGTATATCTCACTACTTTTTCGGCTGCTGCGTTCACTGCGCTTTTGATAGTAGTCCAAACCTCGTTGATAGACGTAGCATTAGGCGTGGAAGCTAGTTCCATTTCCAGAGCAGATCTATACTCGGCTTCCATCGTCTTGTTTCGAAGCTTGTCGACATCGAACTTGCGTCTTGAACTTGCTCTGGCTTCATACGATAGTGATATTCGACATCGATATCGAGTCTTGACTAAGTAGTGGTCGGAGTCGCAGTTGGCTCCACGGAAGGTTCGCACATCTAAAATACTGGAGGCCACCCTTTTCTGAATCAGAATATGATCAATTTGATTAAAGGTGTGGCCGTCGGGGGATGCCCATGTCCTTTTATGGATGTCACGATGCGGGAAACACGTGGAGCTTACGACCAGATTTCTGCTACTCGCAAAGTCAACCAGTCGTTGTCCATTGTCGTTGCATATGTCGTGAAGACTAAATTGGCCGGTGGTTCCGCGGTGTGTTTCCTCCTTTCCAACCTTTGCGTTGAAGTCGCCCAGCAGGATTTTCACATCATTTGATGGCAGAGAATCATATAACATTTCCAGAAGGTTATAAAAATTTTCTTTCACTGCCTCCTCCTTATCTTCAGTAGGGGCATGAACGTTAATGAGCCAAACGTTAAAAAATTTTGCACGAATGCGGATCGCACACAATCTTTCGTTGACAGGCTTGAAGTCGATTATTAGCTGTTTCATTTTTCTGTCCACGATGAAGGCCACTCCAAATTCGTGACTTCCCGATGATTTCCCGCTTTTAAAGATTGTGTACGATCTCATGTCCATAATCTCGGCACCAAACAGTTTCGTTTCCTGGACAGCGAGAATGTTTATTTTGTAGAGAGTGACCTGTTCCAGGAGGGCTTTGATGGCCCCCGGTCTACACAGGGTTCGCACGTTCCAGGTTCCAATAGAGTAGTCCATATTTCGTTTGCGTGGTCGTTTCCGTTGATCCAATCCAAGTATCCGAGGCGAAGTATCAGGTTCCTGAATAAGTCAAGTTTTACGGGAACGGGTTATTGGCCCATTGCCCAACCCCCAACCTGGAGGGCCGGTCTGGTTAATGTTCCCGATTTAAGGCGCGGGAAACTCGCCCTCACCCTCCTTCGTTGGCAACATTGATGATCTGAAAAATCATGAAGGCTCCCGGCAGCCACCCGATGTGAAATTGTATAATCACATCTTCGAGGAGGTCGAAGGTAGGATTCAGTAGCAGAGCTGTAGATGTTGTTTCCAGCAGGCATTTCTCGGGATTTCAATTGCTTCTTCGGTAACCAACACCCGAAGACGCCCCCGTGGCCGATGCTACCATTTGACAGTTTACAATATAGGAAGTAGTAATTAGGTGTCTCGAATATGATCCTGCGCGACATTGTAATAAGAATAACAGGTATCTAAAATATTTTTTTGTCGATCATTTAAATGCTATTTTTACAGGAGGTAGGAATAATTGTTGTAATATTTTTGAATATAAAAACAATCTTTCCTGATAGATGGCGCTGAAGAGTGTTCCGAACATCTGTCTGTGGAAATAAAGTGAACTAAATGTAAGAGAGAGATAGAAAAGGTTGTTGAATAAAATGTGCCGAATTGAACAGACGTGTTTGATTTCTTAGAGGCAGAAAAATCCAACAAAATCAGAAGTGAGATTCCTCCAAAAGTTTTTTCAATAAGCGTGTAGTGTAGCGAAAGATCCATGTAATCAGTAATTTTCCATAGTTTTTTGGTTTTGTCAGTGGAAGTGATCGACATGGCACAGGAAAATGTGAATGATGCTGGGACGTGCAAAATGGATGCACGGAGATTTGATTTTGAAGGGATGTTGCCTACGTTTGATCCGGTCAGGGGAGATGATATCATGACATGGATCGAAAAGATTGAAGAATATGGATTTATGTACGATTTTGATAATATCACATTGATACACCACGCTTTAAAAAACCTGAAGGGAGTAGCCGCAAAATGGCGTGATTTTGCTCCACTAGCAAGCGAAAACTGCGCATTGAAGCGGAGATGTACAAAAAATTGCCCAGGCAGAACATTACCGAGTATTTTTTCGAAAAATATTCTAGATGTCTGGCCGCTGAAATGAGCGAGAACGAAACTGTGGAATGGATCGTTGACGGTCTACGAAACAACCGATATAAAGACTTCTTAGGACCTTTGAAGGTATATACCAAGGCGATTGATTTGCTGCTCGATCTGCAAAACGCCAGCGAGCACATTGAAAGAGACACACTTTTCTCACAAAATCAAAGTAAATGTGTCAGAAGTGAAGTGCGAGATGTGAACGTGGGTCAAACGACATGCTTTAAGTGCGGACTTGCAGGGCATTATGCTCGTAACTGCAAAACAACGGGAGAAAGTAAAACGAAAGTCTGTTTCAAGTGCGGTGCAGCGGGACATTTTGCAAGAAGTTGCAGGGGCGATGCGAAGTCGGGAGGCAAACACGTTATGCTAATTGAAAACGAAGGGCATCAGAAATACATAAAGAAAGCAAAAATAGCGGGCTATGAATTACAGTGCTACATTGATCTTGGCAGTAGCTGTATAACTGTGCGAAAGAATTGGGTAGAAAATCATGAATTGACATATTACGAAGACGATAGCTTAGAGCCCCTCATTAGATATGGTGGTGGAAAAGTGCAACCTGTTGGTTTGTTGACAGCTAACCTCGAAGTTGATGGTATTAGTGCAAAAGTTCGAATCCATGTGGTCCCTGATAACTGTCAAAATATATGTCTCATTGTGGGACACCTGTTCACTGAACAGAAACACGTAAAAATAGTGAGCAGCACAAATGGATTGGAGGTTATGTACAATGACTTGCCAAGTATTACGACGGTGGCGCAAACAAAAATGATTGCGACGAAGGCGGCGATTACACCGAGCAACTACTTGGGACATGTAGCCGTGATGACAAATCTACCTGGAACTCAACTATGTATTGAAGGTGGCATCCGTGATAATGGAGAAGTCATTCCAAGGTGCGTTGTAAGCACTAACGATTGTGGCGAAACTATCGTTCCGGTTCTAAACTTGTCAGCATCGGAGCTACACATCAAAGGTGGAGATTACATAACGCGTGGGGAGCCCGTATCGCAGCAGGCAAAACCAAAACAAACCGAAGAGCAGAGCTCCTCAGATGGGGATAATGACAAGGCCAGCAGTGAAAATTCCTTCCAACCGGATCATATCACGACTGATTTGACAGGAGAAGATAAGACTAAATTAATTTCTCTAATAGAACAATATTCTCATTTGGTTTCTACTAACATTTTTCAGGTTGGATGTGCTAAAGATGTTTCAATGGAAATCAAGTTGCTATCTGTTAATCCAGTTGTACGTCAACCCTATCGCCTTGCGTATGCTGAACGCGAGAAAGTGAAGAAGATGGTTGAGTTACAGAAAGCCGACGTTATTGAAGAGAACCATTCGCCATTTTCGAGTCCTATTGTTCTTGTCCGAAAAAAATCAGGCGACGTTCGAATGTGCGTCGACTACAGGGATCTTAATAAGGTAACAGTTATAGAGCATTTTCCGTTACCAAGAATCGACGACTATTTAGATAGGTTACATGGGCAATTATATTTTACGTCTTTGGATCTGTACAGTGCTTATTATCAGATACCAATGCATGAAAATTCAAAAGAAAAAACTGCGTTCGTAACCCCAGACGGTAAATATCATTTCAAACGGGTACCATTTAGATTGGACAATGCTCCGGCTAAATTTCAAGAATATATTAATCGGTTATTGCGTAATCTGCACGGTACAACTACGATGAGCTATTTAGATGATTTTTTCATACCTAGCAAGAGCGTTGATGAGGGTATAACTTATTTGGAAGATGTTTTTAAGGAAATTGGTAGAGCGGGATTAACTTTAAATTTAGCTAAGTGCTGTTTTCTTATGAATAGAGTAGAGTATCTTGATTTCGAGATTTCAAAAGACGGTATATCGCCAGGCGAAGGCAAAATACGAGCGGTGCAACACTTTCCAATCCCGAGAAACGTTCGTGACGTTAGAAGGTTTATAGATTTAGCAAGCTTCTTGAGGCGTTTCATTTTGAATTTTTCATCACGAGTTAGACCACTCACGGATTTATTGCGCAAAAATGAGGAATTTATTTGGGGGTCGAGTCAAGAAACAGCCTTTAATGATATAAAACAATCGCTGATTGATGCACCCCTTTTATGTGTTTATAATCCGCATGCTCCAACAGAATTACACACTGATGCCAGTGCACTTGGACTGGGATCAACGTTATTGCAAGAGCAACCAGATGAAAAACTGCATCCTATTGCCTTTTATAGTCGGAAAACAACTCCAGAAGAATCTAGATATACTTCATTAGAACTGGAAGCGCTAGCCATCGTGTGTTCAGTTGAAAAGTTTAGGGTTTATTTGCTAGGCATTCATTTCACCATAAAAACTGATTGTAACAGTCTTAAACTGTTAGAAGCGAAGAAGGATATGAGCCCGCGAGTTGCTAGGTGGCTCATGAGGCTATCCGAATACACCTATGACATACAGTATCATACTGGTTCAACAAATGCAGTGGCCGATGCATTGAGCCGACACCCTGTTAATGATTCAGAGGAAGTAGATATTGCGGGGCTACCTATGTTGGGGATTCAGATTTCTGCTGATTGGGTATCTGCTATGCAAGAGAGATATAAGGAAATATTCGCAAGATGTTATCGCAAGATGTTAGAGCTAGACGATGGTCCTACTCGCGAAAAGTTTACTTTGCATAACGGTAGAGTATATCGGACAGAAAATTGCAAATGGAGACTTTACGTTCCTGAAGAATTAAGAAATGAGCTTATATCAGAAGCTCACCGATCTCTTGCTCATTTGGGTATTGACAAAACACTGGGAAAGCTCAAACAAACTTATTACTTCCCGAACATGGTAGATGCAGTAACCAATTTTATAAATATATGCTTGAACTGCCTCTTTTATAAAACGCTAACAGGAAGACAACCGGGCTTCCTTCATCCATTGGATAAGGGATCAACTCCTTGCGACACAGTGCACGTGGACCATTTAGGCCCGTTTGTCAGGACACGGTCGAGGAAAAAGTTTGTTTTCGTACTAGTTTACGGGTACTCAAAGTACTCCTTTCTTGAATCAGTAGCTACCGTAGATGCTGCTGAAACAATCACCGCGATTCGAAGGTTTGCATCACATTATGGAAGGCCTCGTCGTATCATTAGTGATCGAGGAAGTGCCTTCACTTCGGGCGCTTTTCGCGATTTTTGTAGGGCAAATAGCATAGACCATATTAAGGTGGTAACAGCAACGCCGCGCGCAAATGGCCAAGCCGAAAGAATTAACAAATCAATTGTCTCGTCTCTAGCGTCTTTATCTAAGGGACTTGAATGTGCAGATTGGGATAAACATCTGGGTGAAGTCCAATGGGCAATAAACAATGCTATACATCGAGTGACGAAAGAGACACCTTCAAATTTAGTATTTCAATTCCTTAGCGTATCTTTGCAAGATAACCCTTTAACACTGGAAATTATTAAATTGAATGCGGAAATGAATCACGAAAGTAATCACAACGTTGAAGAGCTATTACAAAAAAACGCAGTAAGTCAAAAGAACCAATTTGATGCGAAGAGGCGAGCAGCTCCTTCTCTTCATGTTGGGGTATTGGTGCTGGTTAAAGCAACTTGCAGGTAGATCGGTGAAAGTAGTAAATTGCGTCCTAAATATCGAGGTCCTTACACAATAACAAAGGTATTGCCAGGCGATAGGTATGAAGTACAGAGTGTTGCTGGCGAGAAGCAGCCCGGAAAACAATTTACGGGGGTATTTCCGATTGATAGTATCAAAAGCATCCAACCTCAACCTAAAATCTAAAGTATTCCAAGAAAAGTCAAATAACTTCCAACTATATGAGATTGATGTATTAACTGTGTATCGAATTGCCGAATTTTCTTTTATTTGATTTAGTATTATAATAATGTAGTATCCACAGAATATACATTTGTAAAGTATTGTTAAACAGACAGATGAGCGAAATCTCATACGCCGCATAGCCGAGGGCGTCATGGAATATAGCGTGGCCGAATGTTGTAATATTTTTGAATATAAAAACAATCTTTCCTGATAGATGGCGCTGAAGAGTGTTCCAAACATCTGTCTGTGGAAATAAAGTGAACTAAATGTAAGAGAGAGATAGAAAAGGTTGTTGAATAAAATGTGCCGAATTGAACAAACGTGTTTGATTTCTTAGAGGCGGAAAAATCCAACATAACGAGTGTCAAACATAATTTAAAAGAGAAAACGCGTTGAGCAACATACGAAATAATAAATGAACGTACATACGAAATAATAAATCATATAGTATTTTATTTACTTGTATCTTTAAATTACTTACTTTAAAAAAAATACATAAACTACTTAAAATGCCATCACACAGCTTTTTTCATTTAAAGAATAACCGCACACCATGCTTCAGGTGTCGACTATCAGGTGTCGCGTTTTAGCTCAGCAACAATTTTCTACGATTTCTTGCAACAGATACCAAGCTATGAAGACAACTATATTTCAGTTGTAGCAAAATCCTATTGAAACATATTGCACAAATGCAATATGCAAATTCAAATTCATATTCGCCACTCTGGCGGCAGCTTCATGAAGCTTCACTGAATTCTATTATGGGCAAATTAACCGATCGACTTCAATTGAGTGAATTTTTTTCAGTTTCAGCGCTCACTTACGTTCACTTAATTGCATTATAGTTCTACCTTTAGAGATTAAAGCCCTAACCAAAGATGAGTCTGTGAACATAATCGTCTGTCAAAACCGACCGGTTTTAGAACAAAAACGGCACTTTTTGACATACGCAAACAGAAGTGAACATAAGTGTCCATACAGCGCATAGGCGAACGTATATCAAGTCGTATCTCATCACCTGGTTACGTACGGACAGCTCATAGCAAAAATTGAGCAAAAGGCTGCTTAATGACCATGCTACTTTTCTGGCTATTCGGAAAGCTATGTTTGGGTGCAACACATGCTCTGCGTGGTTTACCTCGGCGCAGAAGCGCACGTACGGACGCAGACTCATCACTGGTTGGACCTTTACTAGTGAAATAAACGTGTTTGTTTCATCAATGTCTCCTAGAACTGCGGGCCGTCAAGCTACCTAATCGTTTTAGCTATGACGTCAATTTTGGCAGGCATTTTGACATTTCTATCTGGCAGTGCTGATATACATGGAGATTTTGCGTGCGTATTTTCAGGTATTATATAAATAAATTAGTTTTTTGTGCGTGGACGCGTTATGGTAATAATATTTAGTCATAACTTGCATTTTGTGTCAATCAATTGTATCGACAGTAAATCGAAACGAAACATCACATAACCAAACACCAACCGATAAACATTTCGTAGCGAGTTTTTCCAATTATACCGTACGCACCGCATTAACTTGTGTTTTAGCTGTTCACTAGCACTGTTCCGCGGATCTCATTTTGTTTTCACTTCACTCACTTCAACACAACCTGTACAATTTACGATTTCCCGCGGACGTCCCATAAGACTACGTGTGCTTTTCGCGACACTCTGACAGTCTAGTGGGACGTCATTATTCTGCATTACGGCCCGTAGTTCTAGGAGGCATTGGCTGTAGACTCTCTATGCAAACATACATTTCCATACATTTCTATTGTTGTCAAAATGGCCGATTTACAGGTTTAAGCATAGTACTGATTTCGATTTCACGTGAAATGTTCATACAACATTTCACGTGAAATCTGTTTCGGCGAAAATTTAGCTTGAAAATAAGCAAGTTTGGTACTGTGTTCTTAGCATGAAAAGTTGCTTCGAAGTTACTTTCGCTTCGAAAATATAGATGGCACTGAAACATGTCTCCAATCATTTCACGCCAATTTAGTTTGTGCAGTTCATTCTTTCGAGTTAAAAAGTGACATTTGGTGTTTCAATTTGAAAATGGAGCACTGCAAATGTCTTTCCAATAAGAAAATCGATTCAAAAATGAAATTCTTGACATTTTGTCCGTCAGAAATGAGCAGTGTCTCTGCTTTTCTCCATTGCCAAAATTTTCGCTCGAAAGAATGACCAGATAATGGAGACATGTCAAAATTTAGCTTCACGATTAACTCAGTACCAGCCTTAAGCATAGTACTGAGTTCGATTTCACGTGAAATTTTCATACAAAATTTCACGTGAAATCTGCTTCGGCGAAAATTTAGCTTGAAAATAAGCAAGAGTTGTACTTAGTTCTTAGCATGAAAAGTTGCTTTGAAGTTGCTTTTGCGTTGAAAACGTAGATGGCACTGAAACATGTCTCCAATCATTTCACGCCAATTTACTTTGTGCAGTTCATTCTTTCGAGCTAAAAAGTGACATTTGGTGTTTCAATTTGAAAATGGAGCACTGCAAATGTCTTTCCAATAAGAAAATCGATCGAAAAGTGAAACTCTTGACATTTTATCCGTCAGAAATGAGCATTGTCTCTGCTTTTCTCCATTGCCAAAATTTTCGCTCGAAAGAATGACCAGATAATGGAGACATGTCAAAATTTCACGTGAACTCGAACTCAGTACTATGCTTTAGTTGAAATAGCGGGGATAATAAAATATGTGTCACATGGGGCACAAATTTCAAAATTAATCAAATTTACAGAATAAAATTGGATGTTATTTTGTAATGCAGCAAATAGATATTGGCCGAGGCCAGGCGAGCCGAAGTCAGACGAGGCCGCCAACATGTGGACGGCATTTGACAGTTCGTCACGAATCGCCTTGGCTCGTGCTCAACATCCATTCCGATCGGATGTGGCACGAGCGCCTGTGACACCTGTCAAAGTCGCTCGTCTGGACCGCCCACACACTCGGCTCGCCTGGGCTCGGCCAATATGTATTTTCCACATAAGGGGAGTTCAAAAATGTTGCTTGCACACATTTAACCCTAGAATGGTACCGTTAAGTAAATTTTACTCACATAGGGTGTACATTTCGTCACGCACCAGCCAGTTTTCCACTCCGACTGCCATGAGGCTAGAAACTATATAATCTTTTTATGTTTAATGATAAAATAAAAAAAATGTACATAATACTATTGTTGCCATCTTCTTAGTCATGTATCTTAAATCATCCAAAAATTTACCGTACCATTCCAGGGTTAACAACCATTTCTTTCCACGAGTCGAAAGCTTTCTATACTAAATTCGATAAAAATAGATACATGAGTTCAAATTGAATTTGTACTTACATCACACTTTCTAGGTGAAATCCTATGAGTAGTTGGTGTAAAACACTTTTTACTTTTGCACTGTTTATTGACCAATCTATACATTTACACTTTTAATTGATGAAAACACGAAAATAAAACATGTGCCAAACCGCACGATAGCCATTTTTATTTATTGCTTTTGTTTATAGTCGGGGAAAGCTTGATAGCGTGTAGGGGCATTAAGTTTGATCAACCATATGAATTGACGTCATTTGGGTGAAGAAAATTGTTCGAACGATGAAAACTGGTGTGAATGAATGATTTAAAGTAGCACAAGCAAACGTTGAAGTTGACTTGGACTACTATTTAGGAATGCTGCGTGCAGATTATGATGCTAAATGATCTATACGCGTCGTTTATATATATTTCACGTGTAGATGTTTTATGTTACGTGGGTAGGCAAACCGATTGATTGAAATTAAATTAGCAAGTGCTTTGGTCGTGAAAATTTAATTCGTAGTTTTAAACGATATTCAGTTTGATTTCAAATATATCTTTTTTGGGGAATTGATGGGAATTTTAGATTTGATGGCTGCGTTTGTCGGCCAATAAACTTTTCTAAATGGTATTCCTTATACTATAGTTAAACTTTTTATGTTAATAGAAAATACGTTGAATAAGGTGGCTAATCAAGAAACAATATTATTGCTCTTGCATTATTTGCATCAGCACAAAATTGAATATTCATGCAAAAATCATTTTCATCTCTAGCAAGAACGACAAGAAGTAATTCAATTTTGGCTAGAAAGCACATCCGATCACAATATATATAATTTGAAATGGAAATATGGCACAAACGTGACCTTCATGTATTCAAATATACAAAAGGCTTTTAGAGACAAAGTAGCTGAAATCGGCAAATATTGGGTTAGATTGATGTGAGACATAACGGGCCAAGACCTATTGCTGTGATACAAACATTTCGGTTTTGTAGGGGAGTAAGGGGTTTTTTTTTGGATAGTTTTGCATGAACTGCCTTTATGGCGCTTTCGATGATTGAAAAAGGTCGGAGAGTATAATAAAGATATTTTGCGGACGAAAAAAAATGTTGATGGGGAACATTGGGCAAAAACGTCAAATTTTCCCAACATTTTTTTTTTGGTCTAGCTTGAATTCGGGGACTTTTCTGAGTTATTCAGGCGAAATTTCTATACGAGTCTGGGAAAAGCGGCCTAGTTTCGAAGATATGGCAAAATGCACAGCCGGAGAAGCAAACTATCGAACCAAGAAGGATCTGAACCTTTTCCTACTTTGCACTTTTAGTGCTGCTTTCGGTTTTTTCGGACGGTTTTTCGGCGGAATTCATTTTGCCGTATCTTCAAAACTAGGCCGCTTTTTCCTAAACTTGTATGGAAATTTCGCCGGAAACTACTCAGAAAGGTTCCCGAATTCATACTAGACAAAATTTTTTTTGGGGAAATTGGACGATTTTGCTTAATGTTCCCTGTTAAGAAAATTTTTTCGTCCTTAAGATATCACTATTATACTCTTCTACCATTTTCAATCACCGAAAGTGCCGTAAAGGCAGTTTTTGCCAAACTATGGCTTAAAACCCCTTTACTCCCCTACAAAACTGAAATGTTGGTATCATAGCAATGGTCTTGGCCTGTGTTGTCCCAAACCACTCTAACCCAACATTGGTCGATATCAGCTACTTTTGCCCTACAAACTTTTTGAATATTTGAATAAAATACTCGCAAATATGAAAATAGTCGATACTTTATATGATTTCAAACTGCACTACCTCAAAGCAGATTTTATTTTAACATACTTGAAAGCATGACAAAACTCAACTTCATTTATTTGATTATATGATATATTATTACTTTTTTCCGCTACACCAACAGTTGAAATATTATTATTTGATCATACACTTTGATCAGACTGAATGGTTTTATGCTTGAGTTACAATCAATGCAACCAACATTTGCTGCCAAGTTTTGTTGGTGGAACGAGTTACAATCAATGCAACACAACATTTACTGTCATCTGTCACTGGCTATATTAAAGAAATTGCTGTTCGATAATTTGGATCCTTTAAAGTCTCGGAAAGAGATATCAGTGAATATTTGATCCTCTAAAAGCTGCGGAGTATAATATAAAGCAAAAATGAGGCAAAAAATACAAATTCTGATTGTCATTTACATATGACATTTCCCATTTCCCGGACTCTCATAGGAACAGGTGGAATTGGATATTTTCAAAAATGTTGTTGCCATTAGTGTTGGGTCGTCAGTCATATTGATATGTATTTGTATGAGTTACTCATTTTCAAATTTGAGGTGGTACAATGTCATACTTCAAATGAAGTGTCATATTGCATTCCTTCAATTATCTATAAGTTTCCAGCGCCGCTGGCAGCCATACAGCCCCATACCATTACGCCGCCGCTACGGTAGGATAGAACATTTATGCTAAGTACTGGTTACATTTTTTTATAGATGGGGATTCTTCATTATTGATTTTAGCATACTTCCACAGAAGATAAGATTTTCATATTTTGGAGAATGATTTAATAGAGTATATAGTTTTTGGATTCGGCGTTAACTCAAATATGAAAATTTTTTTTAGGTAAAACGTTTATGCTAAGGAGATCAGTACTATTACTAATCTACTAAACAATTTCCCAAAAATGGTAGCTAATTACCACCAAATTTTGTGTTTAAGTATCGTGCAAATCAAACTCAAAACTAAACTCGCAGGCATACATTTTCGCCTTGTACAGCAATCCCTGTGCTTTGCTCAAGTACCACAAGTCAATCGCTTCAACCTAATCCTCGTAAAACAGGATACTGTACTACTAAAAAAAAAATTGAGCAAAGCACATCAATATGACAAAAAATGAGTTGGTACAAATCAAACTCAAACTAGTCTCGCGTACATACATTTTCCATCGAGTATTACAATCGCTGCGCCTCAAATGTCTCAAGTCAGTCGCTTCAAAATTAACCAAAGCACCTCAATATGACAAAAAATGAGGTGGTACAAATCAAACTAGTCTCGCGTACATACATTTTCCATTGAGTATTACAATCGATGCGCCTCAAAAGTCTCAAGTCAATCGCTTCGAAACTAACCAAAGCATCTCAATATGACAAAAAATGAGGTGGTACAAATCAAACTAGTCTCGCGTACATACATTTTCCATTGAGTATTACAATCGATGCGCCTCAAAAGTCTCAAGTCAATCGCTTCGAAATTAACCAAAGCATCTCAATATGACAAAAAATGAGGTGGTACAAATCAAACTAGTCTCGCGTACATACATTTTCCATTGAGTATTACAATCGATGCGCCTCAAAAGTCTCAAGTCAATCGCTTCGAAATTAACCAAAGCATCTCAATATGACAAAAAATGAGGTGGTACAAATCAAACTAGTCTCGCGTACATACATTTTCCATTGAGTATTACAATCGATGCGCCTCAAGTCAATCGATTCACCTCAATATGACAAAAAAAATGAGGTGGTACAAATTTGAAGCTTGAGGTGATGTGACATTTTGTAGATGTGAATGGGACATTTGTCATGCATCTTGTATGAGTAACACAACACTAGTTGCCATGCCAAGTTTGAGATATGAGCAAACTCTGCTGCCAAGCAAAGTTGTGTTGCATCATTGTAACTGCTCTCATACGTTCTCATGGGTTCAAACTCATTTTGACGTGCAACAAATGTTGGTTGCATTGATTATAACTCTAGCTTTAGCAACACGATCAGCCATTTATGCATGATAAATGCTAGATAAATGCAAATACTGCGCACACTTTTAATGCAAATCGAAACTCATTGATTCGCTATTGACGTAAATTACATAGCATCAATAGTAAGAAATCTATATTTCCACCAAAAATGTTGCCCTTTAATTTTACAATATTTCACGCTGCCCTCGTCATACAAACTCAATGCGACCTCTCGCTCACACAACTATACCAGAGGTCGAAAATTGCTTCATATTTCTCGGCCCATTTCGTATCCATTCCTCTCATATCTATGGCCCATATAGTGCCTCATATAAATGAGAAATGCCATGTTTTCGGGGATTTCCATCATTGTTACGGAACAATAAATTCACGCTATAAAACCAATGAAACAGCGTAAGAAGTTAGTTCCTAACCAGCGTACCAACTCCGTATATGTATACGGCCCAAAAATTCAGTGATCTAACCTGAGATTGTATTGGTCAGCCTGGAAAGTTGGAAGAAATCGCATGGAACAGAGAGAAAATTCGGCAACTACTCAAGCTAGATTTTTCGCTGCTCAAAAACGGCCCATTCTCGCAAAATATACCAACATAATCTCAGGCTGCTTTGACGGATAATGCATTGCGTAAAAGGAGGCGCAATTTTAAGGTCAAAGTGTTTTTTTTTGGGAAAGTGGAATAAGTTGGTACGCTGGTTATTATAACGCTGTGCCAATGCCTCCTAGAAGTACGGGCCGTAATGCAGAATAATGACGTCGTACTAGACTGTCAGAGTGTCGCAAAAAACACACGTAGTCTTATGGGATGTCCGCGGGAAATCGTAAATTGTACAGGTTGTGTTGAAGTCAGCCCCTGGACACGGACGGGATAACTTTCCACCATTAGCCCCTTCGATCCTCTCGCGCACAAAGCATGTTAAAGCTGCCTTTACGCCATTTTGCTCTCATTGCCAAAGTGGAGGGGAACTACTTGGATTTGACCCGATTTGACAATGAGCAGACAAAAAATTACTACCATCCCCTTCAATGTAAATCTTATGGGCATGTCCACTCCATTTCTACTACCTCACTGGTTGAAGTGAGTGAAGTGAAAACAAAATGAGATCCGCGGAACAGTGCTAGTGAACAACTAAAACACAAATTAATGTGGTGCATGCGGTATAATTGGAAAAACTCGCTACGAAATGTTTATCGGTTGGTGTTAGGTTATGTGATGTTTCGCTTCGATTTATTGTCGATACAATTGATTGACACAAAATGCAAGTTATGACTAAATATTATTACCATAACGCGTCCACGCACAAAAAACTAATTTATTTATATAATAGCTGAAAATCCGCACGCAAAATCTCCATGTATGTCAGCACTGCCAGATGGAAATGTCAAAATGCCTGCCCAAATTGACGTCATAGCTAAAACGATTAGGTAGCTTGACGGCCTGCACTTCTAGGAGACATTGATGAAACAAACACGTTTATTTCACTAGTAAAGGTCCAACCAGTGATGAGTCTGCGTCCGTACGTGCGAATGTGCGCCGAGATAACCCACGCAGAGCATATGTTGCACCCAAACATAGCTTTCCGAACAGCCAGAAAAGTAGCATGCTCATTAAGCAGTCTTTTGCTCAATTTTTGCTATGAGCTGTCCGTACGTAAAGTGGTGATGAGATACGACTTGATGTACGTTCGCTTATGCGCTGTATGGATACTTATGTTCACTTCTGTTTGCGTATGTCAAAAAGTGCCGTTTTTGCTCTAAAACCGGTTGGTTTTGAAAGACGATTATGTTCGCAGACTCATCTTTGGTTAGGGTTTCAATCTCTAAAGCACAGCGTAAAGAGTTAGTTCCTAACCAGCGTGCGGACTCCGTATAAGTATACGGTCCTAAACGTCCAGTGAACTAGCCTGAGATTGTATTGTTGATCAGCCTGGAAAATTGGATGAAATCACATGGAACAGAAAGAGGTGCAAAATAAGATTCGACAACTACATACTCAGGCTAGATTTTTCGTTGCTCACATACGACTCACTCTCGCAAAAAATACGAGCACACTCTCAGGTTGCTTTGACAGCTAATGCATTGCGTAAATGGAGGCGCAATTTCAAGGTCGAAGTGTTTTTTCTGGAAGATGGAAGGAGTTCACCCACTTATCATTCTATACACTTTGTCTAAAGGTAGAACCACAGCGTAAGGAGTTAGTTCCTAACCAGCGTGCGGACTCCGTATATGTATACGGCCCAAAATTCCAGTGATCTAACCTGAGATTGTATTGGTGTCCAGTTGATTGTAAAAAGAGATAGTGCCTGGAAAGTTTCGTCGAATTGCATTGAGCAGAAAGAGATGCAACAGAAGTTTCGACAATTGACTTCGTTAAATTTGTTCAACGACACATCTGTCATTGAGAAATGTCAAGAAGAAATGTCAATTTTCTTAAAAATTTATAAGTTTAGTATTACATAGTTCTTATTGATCGATTTGTAATGTCGAGCCATTGCAATGCTGCTATTAAATCACTAAAAGCATTTTGAACGCCTGTAATCGTCCCAGTACGATTCGGTTACTATGCAGATAAAGTCGCAAATGGGCATCTAATTCGTCGAGAAAGATTGAGTCGAGCACCGAGGACCTCTGCCGCATATTGATAATGGACAAAAGCTGCCTGCTCCAGAATATCGTCCTAAAAACCCATGGACCGAGAAACGAGCATTATTCGGACAATGGGCAATGATCGATTACATCAAACATGAGTACTGTACTCAGTTCCGTCGTGGATACGTGGATTTGCTGGCAACGAATACCAGGACTCGCGAGAAAGCGAAAACTTTTTACGAAAACATCTTATCCCCTGGTGCGCCCGACAAAGTGGAGACATATGCAAAAGCTTATTGAATTTTTGTATAGAAATCTGAATAGGAAAACGCCAACTGGTTTTAGTCGCCAATAATAGGTAATTCATATTTTCTACAAGAGTGCTTGTGTGTTGAAAAATAGGTCTGTTCCCGTATTTTCAGTCACTGAATTTTGCTGAATCATGTGGTGGGAAAATTCATGAAAAGTACGGGAACGCTCTCATTTTTTTTGTATACTGAATCCTGCTGTCTATACTGAAGCCTGTTGTTTCGAGATATCAATAACTTTCTCTGATACTACGTTCCTTTTGGGTTTTGAGCAATATTTGGTTCTAAAGGAGATGGTGATGGGTTTGTGCCCACTGTTGCTTATATGGTTTAAGCTTGTGTTCCACTTGACATTTCTGGGCATGTAGTTTTTGAAGCTAACGTCTGGAGCTGAGGAATCCCTTCTCCCAGATCTGAACCCAGTGGCGAAAGTTTTGCTGCCATTATTCAAAAAGATAAGATTATGGTTGTGGAAAATTTGAAGGAGCTTTATACCTTTAGAATTGTTTTGATGATCACCCCAGCACCTATTCCTTGCATTGAGGTCACCTCCAAGGATGAAATTTCCGTTACCCGAGGCAAAAGCTATTATTTTATTGAGTTCCCTGTAGAAAACTTCATGATTCAAGTGTGGGGGGCAATAGATGGAAAGGATGAGTTAATTTTCTCTTAGGTTGATGGTAGTGATAGCCATTACTTCTAGAGATGTGTCAATATGAATCTCATGGAAATCGATATTTTCTTTAACCAGTAGACAGACTCCTCCACCTCTGCTACTGGATCTATTCTTGAAAGATCATGTTGAAACCTCTTATTGGGTTGATGTTATGTTCGTTTGATACCAGAGTTTCTGATAAAATGGCGATGCTGTAGTTCTCGTTATTTAGTACGTCTTCTAGGTTATTTTTGTTCCGTATTAATCCCTGAATATTTAACTGTACGATTTTCCTTCGTGTTAGGGGGATTGTTGGATAATTGAATTTTCTTCAGAACGTTTAAGGGGTATTCCGGTTTTTCACGCAATAATCGTTCATTATTTCAATATGAATTTTAATACATAAAAATAAATACTCAATGGATATGGTTTTATTTTGCGTTTATTGCAGGATTTAAACTTTAGAAAAAATTTGGATTTCAGAAAAAAAGTTGAAAATGGTTGCTTTGAGGGCTTGAAGTTGACCTTTGAAAATCAATCTTGGCAGGATTGCGTCCGTTTGAATTATCTGAAATTAGCAAATGAGGTGTCATTTTACTCAAGAGAATACCCGTTACAAGATAAACTACGCTTATCAATATCCAATTATTCGTTAAAAAATGGCAGCTTATAAAAAAAAAAATTTCTAATTTTTCCTTTTTTTTAGTTTTTTTATTAAAAATTATAGTTAATTGTTTTGTATCATCACAATCGTAGTTCATATTTTTCCTTAAATTATAGCGAATAATTTGATTTATCACTCATTAAATTCTGCAGTACCGTTTTCGAGAAAACTTGCCAAGAAGTTGAGAAAAGATGGTTTTGAGAAAATCGCGTTTAAAGTTTTATCTGAAACACTCTCGCCTCAAGCGTGCCGGGAATTTTCCAGAGATGATAGTGGTGGAAATGCGAATAACTTCAAAACGAAAACAGATACTGCGATAAAATGTTAAAGCAAGATTATATGATCATAGTGGAATAAGAAAATGCAAAAAAAGATTTTCGATTTTTTCAAACCGAAAGATTGGAATACCCCCTTAAGGTGGAATTGAAACCAATTTTCAAAAAAGAGGGCACAAACGTGGTTTGATTAATGAGAATATGTATAACCTCTTTTCTATTGCGAGTGAATTTGTATGAGTTGAGAATGGATCTTAGAAAATGATTAAATTTGAGCAATCACAAAAGTATTAATAAAATATTACCGAAATATTAACATTAGTAAAGTATTGACTTTAACTAAACTTGTTTATTAGCCCCAAAAGGTAAGCTATGTTAAATGATGCATAAACAAAAAAAAAACTAGAGAAGAGAAAACAACAAGGCCAAATGCCAACTCAATTGTCAACATTCTCACTTGAATCATTCCTCTTGGCAGTGTAATATAATCTAAAAATGTTACTCTCGTATGAAATGTAGCTCTCGTATATGCTGTCTTCATGTCAATATTAGTTTGTTTCTCTCATTCTAAAAAAAATAATAATAATGAATTGCTAAACTTGAACCTCCGGTCTTCTTATTGGGCGAAAGCCAGTGAGGACATTTTCTTTCAGGTTTCGAGATGGCCTGGCTGGCCGATATTTGAGTAGTTTGTGGATTGTCAGCTTTTTGAAGGGAGGGACCTTGGCCAAATAGTTTGCTTGGTGAGCTTTGTTTTGATTTATGGTTTATGTCGGTCAAGGTCAATGGGCGGCGAGACCCCCTATCATCTGGGATCTGAGCCCCATAACATCAGGGGCCTGAGGCTGTCTGCCTCCTCCTTGGGCCTACTAAAAAGAGGCAGTTTTTTCCCCAAAATTTAAATTCGTGCGTTTTTCTCGTTTAGTGTCTTACAGCCTATGCCTGAGAGCTACTTCTGGTCTTTTACGGACAAAGCCCCTTTCCTTTTTTTGATGAATATTGCGGCTAGTATTATTTCATGACGGATGAATACTACATAGCGTCCCCCTTTGTTTTCTGGAAGCTAATCCACCCCATTTTCTATTAACCCACCGCAGCCGCATAGAGCTAGCAAAACGGCCTACCAGCATCCGGCGGGGTCACATTAAAAAGTGCTCCGCATATGCGGACGAGTGGCCTTCACGGCCATTTCTAGGGTACCCTGCTCTCGGGGCAATTCTTTTTTTTTGATTTGCCTCTTGGATGGCATTAGCCATTCCACTTCTCTGACCTTAGCCATCTTGGTTCCGAACTTCGGTCTGGTTCTGAGTTGTGCTAAGGGCCATCTCATTCACTTTATTTGCTACATGTTTTAGCCCCAGAGGCACCTGCTATCGTAGCCTCTACAGCTGCTGACAGACGGGCAAACAGATATTCTCCGGGCACCAAAAAGAAGTATCCAGTCATTGTTGAAAGAACGAATGGTGATGGTTTGAAGGCAAGGCTTGATGATATTACATTCTATTCATTGACCAAGAAAGATAGACTAAACAATGTATAAAAAATAGAGAGAATAGTGGCTTCGGCAAAATTAAAATCATTTTCAAGGAGGCAGCAGATGCCAATTCCTTGCTCGATGGGCGTGTCCTTTCAAAATATAACTTAAACGGCTATATACCCAACAATTTCATATTTAGGTATGGAATATTAAGAAATATCCCCATGAACTTTGATCTAGAGGATATTCCGAAGAATGTAATTCTATGCAATAGTTTTAGAAATAAAATCAAGAACATTGCCATCAAATCTGCCGAAACGCAATCAATGAGGGATAGAGAGGACCCTAGAAGGTTCATATCTTCGCTCACTGTCAAGTGCAGCTTGGAAGGAGGTGACTTTTCTGACTTCATATAAGTTGATTATGTTAGGATTAGAGTCGATTATTATATCTCAAAACCGAGGCTATGCTCAAACTGTAGAAGACTGGGCCATATAGCCAAGTTCTGCAAAATCCCTGAAAAAAGGTCCCTTAAATGTGGTGTTTCAACCTGTGCGGGTACGTGCACCAATTTAATCTGCATCCTGTGCAACTCCCCTAACGATATGTTTTCAAACAGAAACTGCCCTGTCTGGAAAAGTGAGGAACAAGTTTTAAAAATTGCAGCCATTAAAAATATGTCCTATTTTGAGGCAAAGAAAGTAGTGGAAAATGCAAAAAGAATTCATCTTCTGATGAGGAAGAACTCAGTTCATTCCCATCCCTTCTAGATAACTGCGTTCAGTCCACAAGAAATACCCAGATGGAAATCAACTCCACACTTAGAAAGAAAAAGTTTGCGGGCGTTCTAAAAGTAAACCGAGGGGTAGCTCACTCTCCTGTCGAAAGACATTCCACTCCCAAAGGAAATTCTGAACCAACACCCATTTTCAACATTTCTAATTATTTCATTACTAGTGAGTTTGAAAAATTCCTGAAACAACCCCCCCCCCCCCCCCCCCCTTGTCAACAATAAGGACGACACTTTAATTTCAAATAAAAGGTCTGTTCCCGTACTTTCAGTAACTGAATTTTACTGAATTTTCCTGAATCATGTAGTGGGGAATTTCATGAAAACTACGGGAACGCTCTCATTGTATTTCCTGAAAATTGATAACCGAAAGTGTCAGTTTTCGGTTTTTGGGAGAACAATAGTGATTATAAAATCATCCTAAGCGGTAATAAATTATCGCCACAACAATATTCGACCTTCATAGCAACATTACGCAAAAAATATGTTGCTTGCCGCGCACATTTGAAAATATTTACTCTGTTTGACACTTCAGTATTTTTCAGTAGCTCAGACCCTGCTGAAATTTACTGAAAGAGGGGAAATTTTCAGTTTTCAGTAAAACGGAGTACGGGAACTGCGTCATTGCAATTAATCGCGATTAATCGCAATTAATCGTTGTACTGAAACAGACCTAAAGACACCATATCTAATAGCATGTTCGAGTTCTTACTAAAGCATAGTACTGAGTTCGATTTCACGCGAAATTTTCATACAAAATTTCGCGCGAAATCTGTTTCGGCGAAAATTTCGCTTGAAAATAAGCAAGTTTGGTACTGTGTTCTTAGCATGAAAAGTTGCTTTGAAGTTGCTTTCGAATTGAAAACATAGATGGCACCGAAACATGTTGTCAATCATTTCACGCCAATTTAGTTTGTGCAGTTCATTCTTTCGAGCGAAAAAGTGACATTTAGTGTTTCAATTTGAAAATTGAGCAGTGCAAATGACTTTCCAATAAGAAAATCGATCGAAAAGTGAAATTCTTGACATTTTATCCGTCAAGAATGAGCAGTGTCTCTGCTTTTCTCCGTTGTCAAAATTTTCGCTCGAAAGAATGACCAGATAATGGAAACATGTCAAAATTTCACGTGAACTCGAACTCAGTACCAGCCTTAAGGGGGTATTCCGGTCTTTCGGTTTGAAAAAATTGAAAATTTTTTTTTTGCATTTTCTTATTCCACTATGATCATATAATCTTGCTTTGAAATTTTATCGCAGTATCTGTTTTCGTTTTGAAGTTATTCGCATTTCCACCACTATCATCTCTGGAAAATCCCCGGCACGCTTGAGGCGAGAGTGTTTGAGATAAAACTTTAAACGCGATTTTCTCAAAACCATCTTTTCTCAACTTCTTGGCAAGTTTTCTCGAAAACGGTGCTGCAGAATTTAATGAGTGATATATCAAATTATTCGCTATAATTTAAGGAAAAATATGAACTACGATTGTGATGATACAAAACAATTAACTATAATTTTTAATAAAAAAACTAAAAAAAAGGAAAAATTAGAAAATTTTTTTTTTTATAAGCTGCCATTTTTTAACGAATAATTGGATATTGATAAGCGTAGTTCATCTTGTAACGGGTACTCTCCTGAGTAAAATGTCACCTCATTTGCTGATTTCAGATAATTCAAACGGACGCAATCCTGCCAAGATTGATTTTCAAAGGTCAACTTCAAGCCCTCATAGCAAAAACAATTTTCAACTTTTTTTTTTAAATCCAAGTTTTTTCTTAAGTTTAAATCCTGCAATAAACGCAAAATAAAACCATATCCATTGAGTATTTATTTTCATGAATTAAAATTCATATTGAAATAATGACCGATTATCGCGTGAAAAACCGGAATACCCCCTTCACATACCTAAAAACACTATCTTCATGTTGCCATATTAACATATTCACCCAAAATAAACCTACCCACGTGCCAAATAGTGTAAAACTAACATTGATATTTGTATGTATAACTAAATTAAATATAATACGTACATATAAATTTTTTCTCTAGATTGATGAGGACTCGACTTTTCGTTTTGAATTAATGAATTTCGAAATAATGAATAATTCATCGTTAAAGCAAGAAACGGTATCCGGATATTTTCCATTGTTTATTAGAGTTTTTTTTTGTGTAGACTTTATAGTATAAATATACGTTGCGTTCATTATTACAGTTAGTTTAGACAATAGGGAGGATAAAGAAAAAAATGTGTTTACGTTGATATTCAAGCCTCTTTGATAAATCCAAAAAAACAACGTTGAAGATAAAAGCGAGACAGATTTCTTTGGAACTAGCCATTATAATTAAAGAAGACTTTACTATTATGTCACCGTTACTCAACGCAACGCGCTCTAGAACCCTTTACAAGGGCGGCAGTTTTCGGGCGGCTTTAGCTCGCGAAGAATAAGGGTCGTGGGTGGGCGCCACTCGCTTCTAACCCGAAACACTGCCTCGCTACCGTCGCCCTGAAGTGAGAAGAGGATGACGGCCTCTTATGCACAACCCCGTATCGATATCAACAAAGACAATCCGGCTCAATTCACGATAATACAATTTATTTCACTTACGTAACAATGCTAATTTAAATTCCGATCACGTTAGATTCTATTGTGCTACCATTCAATGGTAGTCTTCTAAAATTTCTTTTCGCTTACTAAATTCAATTCGATACTAAATTCAATTAACAATCAAAACTTACTTGCTATCTAACCTGTTATCTAATTCTGCTCGATCGTCAAGACGTGATCTCTCCCTCGATGGGGCCCTTTCCGCAGATCGATGTTCGTCGATGACAAAAGATGATTATTTCTCAAAAGTATTTCACGGTTCGTTCTCCTGGATTAATTCCTGCTCCGTCAACCCGTTCTATCATCCACGCAACCAGGGATCTTCATTCGCAGTTCTATCGGTACCACAATCGCGATCAACGTCCAAGCAAAATGATTTCCTTTTTTAACGCTGTCGCTTTCAACTTTATCTGATGACCGTCGGCGGTTACACCTCTCCCAATCCACGTCCAAATATATACCAAAAAGCCGGAATCAAGAAAAGAAAAGATTCAATTTAATTTTTGCACCAGCTCTCACCGAGTTCGAACCAAAAAGAACGATTTACCGAGATCCTGCTTACAGGAAAATTTTCCTGGCGGCAGCGGGATTTTCAAAATCCCGCTTCATGCACTCACCCGAATTCAATTTCACTCATCTGAGTGTTCTGTTTCAAATTCACCACACATCCCCAACTTGGAACAGTCTGACTTGGAACATCTCCACTGACATTTCTCCTAGTTGACGTTTCCGAATGTCAACATTGTGTATATTAAACTCGCTGTCGTGTACATAGAATCCAGGTGTTGTTCCAGGATTTTCAGCATCAAAATCCAGGTAGGTGTCTAATTTGCATTTCCAAACTTCTTATTCCGGAGAAAACTTGTGCGCGATCCTCCCGGTAGCCTTCGATTTGTTCGAATTTAGCTAATATTAGCTTACGACCGTGGACCCGTCCGCCGTGTCTTTAGTGCGATGGTTTGTGCGTGTCGAAGTTTTCGGGTGTGCATGTTTCTTGCCGCGTACGCTAATGTCCTCCGGATCTCGGTCTCCTTCCGCGTATTACGACTCCCCTCCACATCTCGGGTCCCTTACATTACCAACGCAGCTTTTCCTTTCATTGCCTTTCGATTTGAGGCTTTGATCTAGGTAAACGGCAATTCGGCATCCGCTCGGTATTCCTCGTATGTAGGTCACTTGTTGGCCTAGGTCTGGTGTCGTCGACCTTGACGGCTCGACCCATACGTTGCTCTGCCTTGTCGGTTGATTTGTCGTGACTTGATGATGACTGTTTTCATGGTACCTGATCAAGATTGTTTTCATGTTCTAGATTGTTTTCATGTTCTAGATTGTTTTCATGTTCCAGATTGTTTTCATGTGTCTTCAATCGATGTCCATTTGCGTTCGTGTCGCTCAGTGATGACTCGTGTTGTCTTGTTGAAACTTCTTTTATAAAACTAACAACTGACTTAACTATCTAACATCTAAACTAACGTCTAAACTAACAGCGAAACTAACAAACTAAACTAATAACAATCTGAGCTATTAACCTAAACTAGCTCATGAA
Source organism: Nemotelus nigrinus (assembly GCA_947369275.1). Taxonomy (NCBI): domain Eukaryota; kingdom Metazoa; phylum Arthropoda; class Insecta; order Diptera; family Stratiomyidae; genus Nemotelus; species Nemotelus nigrinus. The sequence continues at coordinate 90,922,297 of OX376375.1, read as the reverse complement.
TTGTGCTTGATGCCCAATCTCCATCGTTCTCTCATTAGAGGACGATGGAGATTTTTTTTTTTTTTATGTTTATATTGTGTTCAATGTTCGTTTGAGTTAACAAAAGTTTTACAAATCGTGACACCCCCCTCGCTTCAGAGTATTTCATGGAAATACTCGACCATTTCCGACCAAATTACCGCGATTTAAAATTCTCATTTGACCCGCAATTCCCGAAGTCCGTCTCAAGTTTCCACTCTTTTCGCGTGGCCCTGTTTCGTTCATGAAATATACGCGTCTCTCTGTTATTTGAATTCTGAATTACTGACACAATAACACACAATCTCATTCTCATCTCAACACGCAAGCACACTCTTTACATCCACGTCTCTATTACTCTAATCATAATTTTCCTACATGTTCATATGCTGCATGTTTTAGATCTGCCTGGTGTCGGTACTTTTACCCTTATTATCCAAAATACTAATGCCCTTCGACCTCGTTTTTAGGGTACGATACTGCATCATTCGAATTTCCTCCACCATAACGAACGCAGAAGAGGAAGGACAAATAAATTGCAAAAGGAAAATACGCAAGTAATGCAAAAGGAAACCAAAAAAAAAAACAAGGAATACACAACCACCACCACCGCAAAAAAAAAAAATCGGTATTTCTTTAATATATTCCTTAATATTCTTTAATATTATATATAATTATAATAAATCTAATAAACTAACCCTAGAATACATCACTAAATATGAAACTAATATTAGGCCTACTTATAACTAACCCTTCACCGCCTATCTTCAAACCCTTCTCTTAACCCACCACCAAAAGACTTATTAATAGTTAGTTCAGTTCGTTGTGACCGAACGTGATTGTAGTTTAGTCCCTCCACCACTCATTAATACCATAACTTCCCCTTGCAAATTCGAAACTCCAGCTAATGATGTCCCTACAAATTCCTTCATATCTAAATCACGGCACGTATCGCTTAAGGTCTTTAGCATGCCATGTACCTGCGCTCTTTCCCTTTTCGTCTAGTAATTCGTACGTCCAAGTCGACGTTTGTTTCAAAACCGTGAAGGGACCTACGAACGCGGGGGCTAGTTTAGCGGAAAAGTACTTGCTTGCGTCAGACTGAGCATAATTTCTCCTCCATACGCAGTCTCCTACCTGAAAGACTTCTGCTCGCCGACGGAGGTCATAGCGACTCTTATTAGCCGTAGCCGCCTTCTGCATCCTCTTCACTACGTCTGCTAATATTCCTTCTAGTGTCCGAGCTCTCGTCATCGGCGATAAATCCCTCCGCGCGTCAGACGGGAGTTCAACTCTTTCTCGATAAGTAACCATCTCCCTACCGAAATTCAGGAAGTAGGGAGAAAAACCAGTGACCTCGTGCTTATACGTACGTAACGCGCACGCGATTTTGGCCAAATTTTGGTCCCAAGAGCGATGATTGTCTGCAGCATAACATCTCAGCATGCATTTGATGTCATGATTTCGCCGCTCCGCAGGGTTAGCTTGAGGATGATACAAGGCAGTGTAACTCACTTGAACACCGTATTCCTCCACTGCTTTGCTGAAATGTCTACCCCTAAACTGCACTCCATTGTCGCAAACTAGAACTCTCGGGACGCCGAAGACCAAAAAAACGTTTTCTTCTAATAAGCGAAAAACCGTTGCCGCCGTCGCGGTTCGTACTGGAAGTATCACTGAGAATTTGGTGACATAGTCCACCACTGTCAAGATATAGCTATGGCCACGAGTCGACCTGGGTAATGGTCCCACCAGGTCTATACATACCATTTCCCATGGCGCTTTCGCCACCCCCGCTCTAGACGACATCAGACCCACCGGTGCCTTTTGCTCAACTTTACATGCCTGGCACACTTTACACCTTCTGACGTATTCTTTAATGTCAGATCGCATTCCAGGCCAGTAGTGGTTCTGCGCAACACGCGCCAACGTCTGAGCGGCTCCCTTATGCCCCGCTTTTGGGTCGTCGTGACATCTATTGAGAATTTCACCCCTTTCTGTTTTCGGCACTACGCGCTTCCAGGCAGCACTCGTCTCCCCTCTTCTCTCTTTACCGAAGGTTTGTTTCCAAAGCGTGTCACTTACGATTTTCCAATTTGAATACTTCCGCGGGTCATCCCGGACGTTTTCTATCATTTTCGTAAACCACTTATCCGACGTTTGAGGAGCCGCTATGCTGTCTAACTCTACGAATGCCCGTGAAAGTGCGTCAGGGACTAAATGCTCTTTCCCCTTCCTATGCACTACTTCAAATTCAAATTGTTGGAGGCGCACCGCCCATCTCGCTAATCTGCCGGTTGGGTCCTTAAGCTTGTTCAGCCAAACCAGCGAGTGATGATCTGTTATTACTACGAACCGTGTCCCCTCGATGTATGGACGGAATTTTTCGACGGCCCAGAGCACTGCTAAACACTCCCGTTCAGTTGTAGAGTACCTTCTCTCCTGTGCCGATAGTGATCTACTTAAATAACATACCACTTTTTCTCCCGTAGAGTGCGCCTGGCTCAACACTGCTCCTATACCCACATTTGAAGCGTCAGTTTGCACCTTAAAGGGCAGCTCGAAGTCGGGACACGCTAACACCGGTGCGGTGGACAACTTATGTTTACAGGCATTGAAGGCCCGTTCACAATCACTGGACCAGTTAAACTTACGCCCTTTTTTTAAAAGATCGTTTAGTGGAGCTACCATAGTAGCATGATCCGGGATAAACCAACGGTACCATGATACCATCCCCAATAGCTGTCTGACTTGCTTCACTGATCCCGGCCGGGGATACTCACTTATGGCCTTCACTTTCTCAGGATCGACATGCAGCCCTTCTTCGTCTACCACGTACCCCAAATACTTCAATTATGCCCTGCAGAAATGGCACTTCTCTCTTGACACACGTAAGCCTTCTTCTCTCAGACGTGTAAAAACCTCTCGCAATATCTCCAAATGTCGATCAAAAGTGTCTGTAACCACAATAATATCATCTAAGTACGTAAATACGAACGGTTCGAGAGCGGGTCCCAACACTGTATCTATTAAGCGTTGCCATGTAGCCCCAGAATTGTGGAGTCCAAAAGGCATTCGTAAGAAATGAAACAGGCCTCTTCCTGGTACAGTGAATGCAGTATATTGACGAGAATCCTTTGCCATTGGTACTTGCCAGTACGCAGACTTCACGTCCAGCGTCGACAAGTACTTCGCATTCCGTAGTTTCTCCAGCGTCGTGGAGATATACGGCAGGGGATAAGCATCTTTTTCGGATACTGTATTCACCTTCCTAAAGTCCACACAAAAACGATAGGACCCGTCTTTCTTTCGGACTAAAAGAATTGGCGAAGACCAAGGGCTCGACGACGGCTCAACTACCCCTAACTTTAGCATCTCATCCAGCTCTAGATTTATCTGGCGTTGTACCGCGGGCGAGACTGGATAATATCGTTGCTTAATTGGAGCCGCCGTCGTTTTGATCGCATGCTTCACAGACTTCGCGCAACCCAACCCATCGCCCATCAGACAAAACTGCTCACTCAACATTCCAGTTAGTTTTGCTGCCTCCTCTTCGGATAGGTTAGATTGACCGCGTAGCACCTTTCCCGACACCGTCTCTGCCACAGCAATGGATGTCCACTGTCGACCCTTCATGTCCAGTACTACTCCGAAGCCTTGCCAAAAGTCTACACCCAATATAACTTCCTGAGGGATTGCCAAAATGACCAGTACTTCCAGTTCCCTCTTTCGACCATTCAACGCGAAGTCCAGACGCACTACACCGTTCACCTTACACACCTCTCCGTTTGCAAGCCGCACTTCTTCAACTTCGCCATCGCTCAGCATTACTCCTCTACTGACCAAACGCGACCATCCTCTTTCTCCCAGAATCGTGCGACTCGCGCCCGAATCCAACAGACCTTCCATGACGACGCCCGCTATCTCCACCCGCAAGTGAGGGCGACTGTCCTGATCCCTGTCAGCCAACGCGTAGTCTACCTTCGACGATTTTTCAACTCGCTGCGACCTCCCTCTAGTGCCCGCTCGGTCGCTTAGTGAGCACGGCGACCGTTTCCCGACTCTTGCATTTCCGATCGCACATGGGCCCCTGGCTCCGCTGTCCTAGCTCGACACGTTGGACATGCCGCACGTAAAACCCCTTGACGACCGCAACCGAAACAACGCCGAGGCTCTGTACATTCTCTAGACACGTGGCCTTCCCTCCTACAGTTCCAGCACTGTACGCGTCTCTGTCCAGACAGTGCGGCTACCTGCTCTGTTGGTTCAGCGCTCATGTAATCCAGGTCCGGTTCCAAACATCGCCTTGGGCGGGTATTGGGCGGTACGAAAGCCGCTACCGATGCCTTTGTGGCATCCAGCGTTCGCCCCATCTTCACCAGATCCGCAATCGATGATATCGGCGTCAAGCTCAAGTGTTGCTGATAGTAAGGCGAAATGTTTCTGCGCAAAGTCTTCAATTTCTCTTCCTCCGAGCAGCTTTGCTTCAAACGCGAGAAAAGGCGCTCCATTACTGCCACATACACCCCCATCGATTCGTTCTCGCCTTGAGTACGCTTTCGAATTTCATCACGAAGGCGGTCCTCGTAGTCCGTTGGCAAGAACTCCGCCCTAAGCTCCTCCACAAGCTCATCCCAGCATGCCACTAACCCGCGGTTGGCTCTAAACCAAATCAGCGCTCGCGAGTCAAATAGGTCTACGGCTGCTCTGAAGAGCTGTGCCTTCGTGAGACCTCTCGCCTGCCGTAACTCCTCGACCCGCTCAAGGAAAGCGTTTACAGACCCCGACGCATCCCCGCTGAACTTAAGCCCCCATTTTGCCACTTCCGCCAGGGACGATGTCTTCGCCTCTTGCGGTGCAGCCCTCATCCGGGAATCAATCTCAACCTCAGCCTCGACTTCACTATCCCCCTCATCCCCCTCGGTTTTGTCCACTAAGTTACCCATGGCTATGATGAGTCGATTACGAATCTTACGTGCACACTCCAGCTGATCGGGTGTGGTTGCCCGCATATTACTTAGGCGACGGAAACCGAATTCTATCTTGACCCTAACCTTTAGATAGTCCGACGAAGTTTTATCTCCTACCACCTTCGAGATCAGCTCTTCAACTTCCGATACTTTTGCTGTCAATTCAGAGAAATCGGTTTCAAAATCGAATGGATACGCCGCTTCTACGTAGGACGTATCCTGAGCTGACTCCGCCTTCAGAGTAGCCCTTAGTGTTTTGCGCATATTTTCCACCGTGTCCGATGGAAAACCACGGATAGCGAGCTCATATGTGAGCTCGTCCTTACTTAGACGATCCACTAAAATTTTCATTTTACTCTTCTAAACCGAATATACACAGCTGACTGAATAACCGGATCGAATTCTTGATCAGACAATATGAAACGAGAAACCGCGAAACAGCAAAAAGCCCTCACCAGAATCGCAACCTTCCGACGATCACGCACTAAAACCTAGTTCTTCAATCTGTTTTATCCTGAAATTGCACTTCTCAGTCACTCTAACACATTATTCCCCAAGTACCTAAATATAAGGGAACCTTATTAAGAGAACAATGTATCTAAAAATTCCACCTATAGTCGATCCGGAAAAAAAATAAATACTTCGCAAAATATATATATTTTAACGTGACAATCTATAAGATTATTAGTTTGCACACGTTATCTTCAATATTCTAATTTTTGAAAGGAATAATGAAAGGAACGACCTTTTCCTTTCTATGCGTACCGTTAACACCGTAATTAATGCCACTATCCACCTCAGCTTCTTTGTGGTTTTACCTGAAACTCTTCTCTAGCACACTATCACACTTTCACACCTCCCGTACGCACAAATTGCCAAATTCACTATTTCTATTGCTTAATCCGAACTCTTGCTCATCCACCCTGTCACACACACAAAATCCAGAATTCAAATATATGATCATAAAATAATATCAATAAAAATATATGTATATAAAGATACTACGAACTAGTACCATCCAACTTTAAAAAATCAAAAATATTCCAAAATGAATTTCAAAAAGAAGATAATATCACCGTTCTCGCGTAAGATACTTTAAAATTCGCTTTTAAGATTGCTATAAACATCAATTTACGCACCTAAATGCCTTCCCACAATTTGGGACTTGGCTCATCAAATTTTCACGAGTACAGTTGCGTCCCGTTTTTACCGCTATTACCGTTATAGGCCCCACGTTGGGCGCCAATTTGTCACCGTTACTCAACGCAACGCGCTCTAGAACCCTTTACAAGGGCGGCAGTTTTCGGGCGGCTTTAGCTCGCGAAGAATAAGGGTCGTGGGTGGGCGCCACTCGCTTCTAACCCGAAACACTGCCTCGCTACCGTCGCCCTGAAGTGAGAAGAGGATGACGGCCTCTTATGCACAACCCCGTATCGATATCAACAAAGACAATCCGGCTCAATTCACGATAATACAATTTATTTCACTTACGTAACAATGCTAATTTAAATTCCGATCACGTTAGATTCTATTGTGCTACCATTCAATGGTAGTCTTCTAAAATTTCTTTTCTCTTACTAAATTCAATTCGATACTAAATTCAATTAACAATCAAAACTTACTTGCTATCTAACCTGTTATCTAATTCTGCTCGATCGTCAAGACGTGATCTCTCCCTCGATGGGGCCCTTTCCGCAGATCGATGTTCGTCGATGACAAAAGATGATTATTTCTCAAAAGTATTTCACGGTTCGTTCTCCTGGCTTAATTCCTGCTCCGTCAACCCGTTCTATCATCCACGCAACCAGGGATCTTCATTCGCAGTTCTATCGGTACCACAATCGCGATCAACGTCCAAGCAAAATGATTTCCTTTTTTAACGCTGTCGCTTTCAACTTTATCTGATGACCGTCGGCGGTTACACCTCTCCCAATCCACGTCCAAATATATACCAAAAAGCCGGAATCAAGAAAAGAAAAGATTCAATTTAATTTTTGCACCAGCTCCAGACCTCCGCTCACTCACCGAGTTCGAACCAAAAAGAACGATTTACCGAGATCCTGCTTACAGGAAAATTTTCCTGGCGGCAGCGGGATTTTCAAAATCCCGCTTCATGCACTCACCCGAATTCAATTTCACTCATCTGAGTGTTCTGTTTCAAATTCACCACACATCCCCAACTTGGAACAGTCTGACTTGGAACATCTCCACTGACATTTCTCCTAGTTGACGTTTCCGAATGTCAACATTGTGTATATTAAACTCGCTGTCGTGTACATAGAATCCAGGTGTTGTTCCAGGATTTTCAGCATCAAAATCCAGGTAGGTGTCTAATTTGCATTTCCAAACTTCTTATTCCGGAGAAAACTTGTGCGCGATCCTCCCGGTAGCCTTCGATTTGTTCGAATTTAGCTAATATTAGCTTACGACCGTGGACCCGTCCGCCGTGTCTTTAGTGCGATGGTTTGTGCGTGTCGAAGTTTTCGGGTGTGCATGTTTCTTGCCGCGTACGCTAATGTCCTCCGGATCTCGGTCTCCTTCCGCGTATTACGACTCCCCTCCACATCTCGGGCCCCTTACATTACCAACGCAGCTTTTCCTTTCATCGCCTTTCGATTTGAGGCTTTGATCTAGGTAAACGGCAATTCGGTATCCGCTCGGTATTCCTCGTATGTAGGTCACTTGTTGGCCTAGGTCTGGTGTCGTCGACCTTGACGGCTCGACCCATACGTTGCTCTGCCTTGTCGGTTGATTTGTCGTGACTTGATGATGACTGTTTTCATGGTACCTGATCAAGATTGTTTTCATGTTCTAGATTGTTTTCATGTTCTAGATTGTTTTCATGTTCCAGATTGTTTTCATGTGTCTTCAATCGATGTCCATTTGCGTTCGTGTCGCTCAGTGATGACTCGTGTTGTCTTGTTGAAACTTCTTTTATAAAACTAACAACTGACTTAACTATCTAACATCTAAACTAACGTCTAAACTAACAGCGAAACTAACAAACTAAACTAATAACAATCTGAGCTATTAACCTAAACTAACTCATGAATTGTGCTTGATGCCCAATCTCCATCGTTCTCTCATTAGAGGACGATGGAGATTTTTTTTTTTTTATGTTTATATTGTGTTCAATGTTCGTTTGAGTTAACAAAAGTTTTACAAATCGTGACAATTATTCCTTTTAACTGCAGAACTGTTACATGGAATTTCATTTCGTCCTTTATAAAATATTTATCGTATCAAAATATAAATATTACTAATGCTTGTTTCATAAAATATACATCACTAGAGATGTGCTTAACTGCTCTTTTTACTGAGCAGTGATCGCAGAGAGCAGTTTGAGCAAAGAGCAGTTTAGAGTAGCAGCTATTCAATCGCAATTGCGATAGCAGTTTCGTGCGTACGAAAAACCGCTCGCTACTTTTGATTGCTCATTGCCAGTGTTTGCTCGTTACCTTCTCATCGCCTTCGATTTGTGCTTGATACAGCGATTTCTAGCCTCAGATTGCAATCGCATTGTATGCTTACAATGTGACTGTAGTTTTCCGTGGCGATGGATGCTCATGTTTAGAACAGATGTAGTATGTTTGGGAATACGTTGCCTGCATTAATTCGGCACTTGCTAGCAGTAGAATGTATTGCCAAGTGCTTGGTAAATTGTATAGTAGTTCTGTGGTTTTAAAAATGTCATACATTGGATGCAAGCAACGTCGTGAAATGTTATTATGCATGTACAGTATTATGCAGTATGTAATTTAATTTCGAAAATTTATTTTTCCTGGCTAATCTAAAACAATCGGTTTTCCACTTCGCCTCACCGAAGCATGAAGTTTGTCGAAAATTTTATTGAGAAATGATAACAAAATTTTTATGTGTATTAAACATGCACCCATAAGTCACAACCCCGGTAGGGTTGGAGTGCAGTCACGAGCACTGCCGCAGAAGCCAACTGGCGAACCAAAAAGGATCTCAACATTTTTAGTGCCACTTTCAGTTTTTCGGGTAGATTTGATTTTGACGTATCTTAGAAACTAGGCCGCTTTTTCCCAGATTGGTATGGAAATTTCGCCCGAAACAACTCAGAAAGTTCCCCAAATACAAGCTAGACCGAAAAATTTTTTTTGGAATATATGGACGTTTTTGCCCAATTTCCCCTATCAAAAATTTTGTTGCCCTTAATATATCACTAATATACTCCCCAACCACTTTCAATCATCGAAAGCGTCATAAAGGCAGTTTTCGCCAAACTATGGGCAAAAAACCCCTTACTCCCCTACAAAACCGAAATTTTTGTATCACAGCAATAAGTTTTGGCCCGTTATGTACCAAACCACTCTAACCCAAAATTGGCCGATTTTGTCCGATTTCAGTTACTTTTGCCGTATCTTCGAAACTATGCCGCTTTTTGCCAGATTGGTATGGAAATTTCGCCCGAAACTACTCAGAAAGATCCCCAAATTCATGCTAGACCAAAAAAAAATTTTTGGAATATATGGACGTTTTTGCCCAATTTCCCCTATTAAAAATTTTGTTGCCCTTAATATATCACTAATATACTCCCCAACCACTTTCAATCATCGAAAGCGCCATAAAGGCAGTTTTCGCCAAACTATGGCCAAAAAACCCCTTACTCCCCTACAAAACCGAAATTTTTGTATCACAGCAATGGGTCTTGGCCCGTTATGTCCCAAACCACTCTAACCCAAAATTGGCCGATTTTGTCCGATTTCAGCTACTTTTGCCGTATCTTCGAAACTATGCCGCTTTTTCCCAGATTGGTATGGAAATTCGCCCAAAACAACTCAGAAAGTTCCCAAAATTCATGCTAGACCAAAAATTTTTTTTTGGAAAATATGGACGTTTTTGCCCAATTTCCCCTATGAAAAATTTTGTCGCCCTTAATATATCACCAATATACTCCCCAACCACTTTCAATCATCGAAAGCGCCATAAAGGCAGTTTTTGCCAAACTATGGCCAAAAAACCCCTTACTCCCCTACAAAACCGAAATTTTTGTATCACAGCAATAGGTCTTGGCCCGTTATGTCCCAAACCACTCTAACCCAAAATTGGCCGATTTTGTCCGATATCAGCTACTTTTGCCCTAAAAACTTTTTGAATAATTGAATAAAATACTTGCAAGTCCGAAAATACTCGCAAGGGTAGAAAGAAAAGAATCCGAATAGATGAGCATTTAAAATTTTCTGTATTGCAAAAGAGCAATGAGCAGTTGAACAGCATGAGCAGAAAACAATCAAATTGCTCACTGTTCTTCATAAAACTATCTGCTCTGCAAAAGAGCAGTGAGCAATTGAACAGCATGAGCAGAGAGCAATCGCACTGCTCACTGCTCTTCATAAAACTATCTGCTCTGCAAAAGAGCAGTGAGCAATTGAACAGCATGAGCACAGAGCAATCGCACTGCTCACTGCTCTTCATAAAACTATCTGCTCTGCAAAAGAGCAGTGAGCAATTGAACAGCATGAGCAGAGAGCAATCGCACTGCTCACTGCTCTTTTCAAAGAGCAGTGCGATTAGTAGCAGTGATCGCAGGAGCAGTCCCATCTCTATACATCACTATCAAATGTCAGTCTTCCCATATACTTCGCCCTTTGGCAAATGTATCTTTAAATCCTCTTATAAATACTTTTGCTTCTTTCAAAATACCTAAATGGTTAGTGATCTTTTCTTCGTCAATTTTTTGCATCATTCAGATTCGGGTATTTTATTTTGAAAGAATCTTTAATTAATTAATAATGCGAGAAATCGTCAAGTGAGTGTTTATCTTGCCCGACATAACACCGTAGCAATTCTTACTGTCGATAGAATTGATTGGGAATTTGCCGCATATGTTTAACTGGTTCTTGAACATGAATAGGCCAATTGACATTAATGCGGCTATTTCCTGATCATCGTCAACTACAGTAAATCGAGGACATTTGTCGAAGTTTTGTATATATATTGTATGTGTGAAGTTTTGTATACAGGTTGTGCTGCGCCTGGGTGTGAGGACGAACCTTAGTCGAAATGCAAGTAATGACTAAATATTATTATTACAACGCATCCACGCACAAAGAAATAACGTTTTATTTATATTTTAGGTAAAAATTCGCACGTGAAATCTCCGTGTATATCGGCACTGCCCGGTGGAAATATCAAAATGACCACGAGAAATGACGTCAAAGCTACAACGACTACGTAACATGTACTTCTAGAAGGCATTGAAAGAACGAAGTCAATCATTTTCAAAGGGGCTTAATTCTGCAAATTTGCATGTAATTTTCTCGTAACAAACTTGGAAAGGCCGGCACAATTAGGTATAAATTTCAATATTCAATTTGAATTTGGTTCTTAGTTAGGTATTGGCAGCATTGAATGAAAATATATTTTTCACCAAAAACAGATATGAATGAGTGATGCAGTTAGGTATGATTGCCCCTCCTCTTCAATATCCAATGCTTTAAAACGAGTCGGCTAAACTCAACTACGTGCCCCCTAAGCCTTTAGACAATTTTATCGATTGTGCTTTTGTGTTTGATTGGGGGTGTTTTTCTTTTGCTTGTTTATCTTCAGTGTGTTGTATTTTCGTGTATTTTTTTTTACGTTTTTTGTTAGTTATTCTGTTAATTTCCTTCAAGCTGTAGCTAGTTTTCTTCAAGTTTTAGTTTGTTATTCTTTAAGTCAAGTTAGTTATTGTTCACGACCAGGGATCAACAATTGAAGAATAAAAAAAACGTACAAAAAATACACAATACAAAATACACAAATACAATACAAACAAACAAAGAAACAAACAAAAGACAACCCCCCAAAAACAAACACTCAGCCACAAAAAAAAAACAATCGGGTAAATTGTCTAATGGCTATGGGAACACGTAATCAAGTTTTACCAACGTGTCTGCCTGTAGGAAAATAAAGCTGGAGTTACAATCAATGCAACACAACATTGTTGCACAAAAAAATGAGTTTGAAGACATGAGAATGTATGGGAGCAGTTACAATGATGTAACACCACTTTGCTGCGCAGCAAATATTGTTCATACCTCAAACTTGGCATGGCATCAACATTTTTGAAAATATTCAATACCACCAGTTCCTATGAACGTCCAGGAAATGGAAAATGTCATATGCAAATGAAATTCAGAATTGTTTTTTATCTCATTTTTGCTTCGCAATATATTCTGCAGCTTTTAAAGGATAAAAAACTCACTGATATCACTTTCCAAAACTTTAAAGGATCCTTATTATCAAACAGCAATTTCGCTAATATAGCCATTGGCGCGTTTGAATCCAAAAAGAAGTCATTTAATTGATTCAGGATCATAGAATTTCAAACTTTTTCACTGTATGTATTAATGTTTGTTTTTACAGTCACATATTATTTGAATTAAAGTTACATATTTTTATTTTTACTAATGTTCGAAGAACATTAGTATTAAAATCGATTCGGCCAAAAATTCATATTTCTTTATATATATATATATATATGTACAAAAAATTTCAGTGAGATAATCTCGGGAACGCGCCATTCGATTGAGCTGAAACTTTCAGGATACATTGGTGTATATGCAGAATAGGTCCAGGTCTCTTTAAATGTCAGTTATTGTAAACCTTTTCGCGCCGGCGGGCATTTAAGTGATATTTTTAATATACCTATTATTTCGTGCACAAATGATTTTCGCAAAAATAAAGTTAATAAAATAAATTTCTAACGTGTTTTACATATGAATCGGATAATGCTTTGGAATATTTTAACCCTATGTGTGCGCTGGGTGCCTAAAAAGAGGACGGGAAAATTTGAAAATTTTTAAATTTCGATAACTTTTGACAGAGCTATTCAATCATTACCAAATTTTCAGGACATATTGATATTATTTAGTTGTAGATTAATGTGGCTTTTAATGAGCGTGCTGGCAACCCTGTAGCTAGGGCAGGCACTGAAAGTGAAAACCTCCAAATCATCGTCTCTCTTGAAAAAATGCAGTTTCTTCAAAAATAAGCCTTTCATATGTAAATCTTGTGCTTTGTTTACATAATCAAAAAAAAAAAAAAGATATGGTATAACGGGCACGCCTGGCAACCCTTGCCCAATTTACCTATATTTTTAGCATCAAAAACTTCTGTTCACGGAAACTCACGATCCGATGGGCAGAATTATTTGAAATTCACAGCATGTATTGACCTTAAATAGGACCAGGTCTGATAGAAGTGATTTTGAAATGCGGGCAATTCTGTGCCAGTGGTGCCATCTTGAAAAACCACTAAAAAAGATAACTGTTTTTAGCCCTATAAATTCTGATTGAATCGTTCGATTTTGACGAAACTTACACAATTGCTGGACCTTACTTTAAGCCACGTTTGGTAGAAATTTGGTCGAAAAATTCGATTGGAGCTGCCAGCTATGATAATTTTGGTGTCTTCATTTTGAAAAAAAAAATTTGGAAGTAAAAACATTCAAACCATCGAATATTCAAAAAAATGTCCGTTTCTTACAATAAAACCAATCTGTATATAAATCTTATGTTTTATCTACACGTTCAAAATAAAACTTTGGAAATTTCATGTCGGACAAGAACGGTAACCCTCTCCCAGTTAACCTATATTTTTAGCATCAAAAACTTCTGTTCACGGAAACTCACGAACCAATAATCAGATACAGCTAAAATTTACAGAATGCATTGGACTTAAGTAAGACCAGATTTGATAGAAGCGATTTTGAATTGTGGGCAACTCTGTGCCAGTGGTGCCATCTTGAAAAATTACAAAGAAAAAAAACTGCTTTTTGCCCTATGAAATGTGAATAAGTTACCAGATTTTCATGAAATTGACACAGAAGCTAAACCTAACTCTAATCTCTGTTTGGTGGAAATTTGGTTGAAAAATTTGATTGGTGCTACCTGCTATGGTAATTTTTGTGTCTTTGGTTTTGAAAATTCGCTCAGGAAAATAAAACTTTTTGTACTATAACTTCCAGTGCAGTCATGAAATCAATACGAATTTCATACAATTAATGAAACCTGTCATAAACATTATTCAGGCCAAATTTGGTTGAAAAGACACGATAGGGTTGCCAGCTATTGTTGGTTTTGTGTTTAATTGCAATATCTTTATTAAGCGGTTTTATCGTAGAATTTTCAAATGGTAATGATATTGTAGTGACAATAAACAGCAAATATTAAGCTTTCGATCATTTGAAAAAACTCGCTGCAGGTAACCCTAAATTTCTTTATACTCCTATAACTTCGAATGTAATTAAACAACGTGAAGCAGATTTGATATATTCTTGGATTTGATACTGGCGAAAGGTTGCCAGCACGAGTCGGTTGTGCTACTTTTGTATCAATAAATGCTTACAGTTAGTATACATACCGGAAACATTTACAATGAAAATAAATAACCGATGTTACAATTCGCAAAGTTCTGCAAATTTTTCGGATCGCAGCCCCAAACACCAACTTCAGTTACAGTGCTGCAGGCACTGAGCATTTTCTTCATTGATGTTATATGAGATGCTGCTTTCAAAATTATGTGAAATAAGCAACTGATAACGAATATAATTAACCCGTGTTTTGCTCTCATAAACGTTGAAATTCATGCCAGTGGTAATATCTGAAACCTTGCACCATATGAGTTATAATGCATTCTTAAGACGAAAGTAAAACGTGGCATTTGAAACAGTTTGGCCGTAATAAGCAGCACATGTGGTGGAATATGCACTCAAAACCTGCACGATTCTTCTACTGTTCTTCGAACATTAGTGTTTCTAGCGGTTCAGGTGCGCTAGAGTTTTTTTATTATTTAAGTAACTTGTGTCACCACAGTCGAATTTGGATGTATAGTTATGAAATAAATGTGATTGAAGTGTGATATCAACTAATTTATTGAATTAAAATGACATAGGCAGAATTTTGCGTAAATATAAGTTATTTTTGGTTCATAACAATTTTGATAGTTTTTTTCTTCTTTGGCTTACAATGCTGCTGGTTATTGTATTGTATTTTACATATTCTGTACTATTACTCTTGGATCATTGACTTTATGCATTAGCGGGTCCACTATTAATTTCTCTTTCATTTCTTCTCTCTTCTCACATTTCTTCGCTCAAAGTGTGCCACGGAAGAAAACACTATGAAAGCAAAACTGTTATGACCCATAAAATATAATAATAACACACAATTGTGTGTTTTTTAGGGTAGTTTTTGTTTGTTTGTGTGTTGTGTGTTTAATTATCATCGTGTTCAGTATGTTTTTGAGAATCCTTCGTCTAGTTTTTGTCCCTAATACCACCAGAGAACAAGCAGGAATCAAAAATTTAAGAATAACTAACAAAAACGTACAAAAAACACCAGAAGACAATACACTGAAGATAAACCAAAAACAAAAAACACCGCCAAAAACCAAGACACAATCACAAAATTGTCTAATGGTTATGAAACAAATTGTCAAGTACCATTATTATAACTAATATAATATGAATTTACTTGTTAGTGGAAACCAGAATGAAAACAAATTCAATTTTCAACTTCCGTCGAATCGATAAGTAAAACGCGTCAGCTATAATCGCGAGAGCCAAGAGAGTGATTGAATCAAGTTTCGAAGCGCAGACAACCCGCAGATAAGCCCCTTATAGCCCGTTCACACTAGACTCTAATTCAGGCGATTTCGATCAGCTGATCGCTTTAGAGCTAAATCAACTTAAATCTACCTGATTACCCATACATTTTTTTCGGCTTGTACTATTCTAAAAATTTCGGCTTCGATTGGGAAAAGCAGCCAGAAGTAGAATCAACGGAAAAATTACAGCAAACATTGACAACAACCTATTGCAATTCTAAGGAAGAATAACTTGAAGAATTCACGACTTGATTCAGGATAATTTCATAACATTGGAGAAATAGTCGATACTTCCATTATCCTTATATAACTCGTACTTGTAAAATTTGATTATTTTCAAAATATTTAGGAACAAGAAATATAGAAATACTTATCAATCAAATATTCTTATATGCAAATATAATATTCATGAATATATTTTGAATGCGTATTTCAAACAGTGACGAATGATTTTATTTAAATGTGATTTATAGGAGAAAAATTCTTATTTCAAAACAACATTTTCATCTGCCAAAAATTATTTTATACTAAAAAAAGAACGTTTGTCGTGCTTTTCCATTAAGTGTTATTTCGGTGCTTAAAACAAAATGTGATAAAAACATCATAAACGCATTCTATGAGCAGAGTTTTAAAAAATTAGTAAAAGTGTCAATTTGGTTATTTCAACAATTATTGAATATTGTAAATCCCTGGTGGTAAACTGTCGCTGTTCATTTGAATCTTCACTGGAAATTTAGTGATCGATTCCCGTTTTAAGACAACTAAAATAAATTCTGTACCAAAAATTCTGTAGGATTCTGTCTGTAAGACGATTAAAATAAATTCAGCACCAAAAACGAAAATGGAGGTTTCGCACACACCGGCAAGCAAGCCATCATCACATACCTTACCACTAGCCAGAATCGAGCCAGCGAGTAAAGTTCAACGAACTGCCGTACTTGTAACAATTGGAGACAATTGTTTTTAACGGTGGAGGAGTTGGCAAACACCTTGCATCAAATCCAAACAAGGTGTACGATATTCGTTTACGACCGCAATCTAGAATTTGCAGCATTGCACCTTTCCACGCATATTCCATTCCCACGAACGAGAAAGGCAAGCCAAAATTTAAGAATTAATTAAGTCAGTTGTAATATGGAGGGACTTCACTGATCTTTTCCAAAAAACCAATTTATGTAACATTTTAATAACTTGTACTTACGCTTCTCTATTCGCCGGAACTCTGGTGACTCGGGAAAATCTATTCCCACATTTTCGCACTATTTACTTCATATTTTAATATTTTTACTAATGTTCGAAGAACAATAGTATTAAACTCGTTTCGCCGAAAATTCATATTTCTTTATATATATATATATATATATATATATATATATATATATATATATATATATATATATATATATATATATATATATATATATATATATATATATCAGCAAAATGATTAAGGGAGATAATCTCTGGAGTGGCCGATTCGATTGAGTTGAAATTTTCGGAGAACGTAGATGTATATAGTAGGTAGGTCCACAACTTTCTCAAATTCAGATATTCTAAACCTTTTGGCGGCGGCGAGCGTTTTAGTGAATTTTGAGGTACTCCTATATTTCCAAGCAGTGTAAAGTTTTGTTAAAGAAAAGTATTGGGAGTGAAAATTAATTATGTTTTTAGCTCGTTTATGATAAAAAATAGGAAATTGTGAGCCGTGTGTGGGTGCAGGGTGCCTAAAAGTAGGCAAGGATTTTTTTCCAAATTTTGATTTGTCATTACTTCTAAGAAAAACAATGGATCATCGTGAAATTTGCAGAGCGTATTAATGTTGACTAAAATTTTGCAGAAGTGGATTTTGAAGATAGTGCGGGTAACCCTGTAGCTACGGTAGGCTCCTGAATAAAAAACCTTCAAATCATTGACCTTCCTGAAATTTTTTTGATTTTTGACAAAAAAATCAGATCACTGATAAATTTTAACCTTTGTCCATCATGTCAAATTAAAATTTTCAAAATTCCGATTTGCACAAGAACGGCAACCCATCACCAAATTACCTCTATTTTCAGCACTCGAAAGTTCTGTTCACGAGAACTGACGACCGGATTATCCGATCATAGTGAAATTTACAGGACATGTTGGTATTGGCTAGGACCAGGTCTGATAGAAGTGATTTTGAAATGCGGGCAACCCTGTGCCAGTGGTACCATCTTGAAAAATCACCCAGAAAAAAAACCGGTTTTTGGCCTTTAACTTCCGATTCAGCCATCAGATTTTGACAAGATTCATATAATACTTGGATCTTACTTTATGTAATATTTGGTGAAAATTTGGCTGAAAAATTAGAATAGAGTTGCCAGCTATAATGATTTTTGTCTCCTAAATCTTGCAAATTTGCTCAGCAAAATAAAGCTTTTTTCCCTATAACTTCCGGTCCAGTGTAAAAATCAGAACGAAGTTCACGTAGTTAATGGACTTTATTGTGAACCAAATGTCATAGAAATTTCGTACCAAAATCATGAAAGAACTGCCAGCTATGACCATTTTTGAAATTTGGTTTAATTTCTTTACTGAGCCATTATGTCATTAGATTTCCAAATGGAAATGATCCTGCAATGAAAATTAACAACAAATATTAACACTTTAAAAATTTGATAAGTTTTGAGGATAGTAACCCTAAAATTCTTTTCACCCGTATAACTTCCAGCGCAGTGATTCAATCGAAATGAAATTTACTGGTTGGGTTTAACTTAACGTGAAGCAGAATTGGTATCTAACCAGCATTAGCCATTTCCGTAAATATTGCACCAACAGATGCTTCAAACAACGTTCTCATACGCAAAGCATTTGCAATAAAAATAAGGTATTCTTTTTTAAATTTTTCGAGTTTTGGACATTTTTCGGATGGCAGCCTCAAACAACGTTTAACCGCTGAAACCTTCGCTGAAATCCTGCGAAGAGAACGAAATTCAAAGGATACGTTGATTTGAGTATGAGCTTGTTATGGTAAACTTATTGCTGCTTTTTCAGAAAGTATTGCCAGCACTGAATTATATGTGTTACAGTTGAGTTTTGTTGCTTTGGATAAGGAATGGTTGATATGATTCTAAAAAACAGTGTATTACGTCTTTCCACACTTTTTTGTCACTCAAAGACAATTTCTTCGAAAATTAGTTTTCTAGCGGTTCAGGTGCGCTAGAGTTTTTTTAATTAAACAATTAATTCTTTTCCGCGTTTATTGATTACAAATTCTAGCTAGAAATTGAATGACAATTCAATTCTCTTTGAATTTACTTGCGCCAATTTTTT
The DNA here is from genome assembly GCA_947369275.1 of Nemotelus nigrinus. Taxonomy (NCBI): domain Eukaryota; kingdom Metazoa; phylum Arthropoda; class Insecta; order Diptera; family Stratiomyidae; genus Nemotelus; species Nemotelus nigrinus. The sequence continues at coordinate 90,903,395 of OX376375.1, read as the reverse complement.
CCAATCTGGCAGCTCGAAAGCTTCGTTAATTTGCAAAAAGATAGCATCTGGCCGCCCTAATTCGGTCAATTTACCGTACAACTACATACGCATGCTAGATTTTTCGTTGCTCACCTACGGCTCACTACTCGCAAAAATACTACCACACTCTCAGGTTGCTTTGACAGATAATGCATTGCGTAAATGAAGGCGCCATTCCAATGTCAAAGTGGTTTTTTCTGGAAAATGGAAGGAGTTCACCCACTTATCATTCTATACAGTTTGGTAGAACTATAATGCAATTAAGTGAACTTAAGTGAGCGCTGAAACTGGACGACAATTCAGTCAATTGAAGTCGATCGGTTAATTTGCCCATAATAGAATTAAGTGAAGCTTCATGAAGCTGCCGCCAGAGTGGTGAATATGAATTTGAATTTGCATATTGCATTTGTGCAATATGTTTGAATAAGATTTTGCTGCAATTGAAATATAGTTGTCTTCATAGCTTGATATCTCTGTTGCAAGAAATCGTAGAAAATTGTTGCTGAGCTAAAACTCGGCACTTTGCTGTAGATTATTAGATATATAAAGATGGGCTTGGTGCAGGCTCTTAATTTCTACTTATATTCAAATAAGTGTACGAAAGGAATGTTTTTTGAGCAATATTGGTATGCGACCGGAATATATTTAATCAATAAGGTCATTGCTCCTGAAGATTAAAATGCAATAGTCGACCCCTGAAGCATGGTGTGCGGTTATTCTTTTAATGAAAAAAGCTGTGTGATGGCATTTTAAGTAGTTTATGTATTTTTTTTAAAGTAAGTAATTTAAAGATACAAGTAAATAAAATACTATATAATTTATTATTTCGTATGTACGTTCATTTATTATTTCGTATGTTGCTCAACGCGTTTTCTCTTTGAAATTATGTTTGATACTCATTATTCCTACCTCCTGTAGAAATAGCATTTAAATTATCGACGAAAAAATATTTTAGATACCTGTTATTCTTATTACAATGTCGCGCAGGATCATATTCGAGACATCTAATTACTACTTCCTATATTGTAAACTGTCAATGAACTGTTTAACAATAAAAGGTCTTATTGGAATTGTTTTTGCGGGATGATTAAAATTGAAAATGTTTTTTTTATTCACATTGAAAATTTTTATTTGACAAAGTGGTTTTGAAAGTATGCACTGATTCACATCAGATACCAGCACACAGTGCATACTTGACTGAAGTGAACACTGGCAGTTGGAAATCATTAACTTTTATTTACGCTAGTTCTGACAAATTTTAACATCTCCGACTTATATCCATTGATATAATTTACTTCTAAAGATTATTTAATTGTGATCATGGTTCTCTTCTTGTCTATAAATCAACATAGACAACGTATATCGTCTCTTAAGTTTATCAAAGCAGAGAATATTGATACGGGAAACTCGATCGTTTTGCAGAATAAGCCTCCGAAGCCAAATCAAGCGTACATCAAAGTTAATGATTTCCAACTGCAAGTGGTCACATCAGTCAAGTATGCACTGTGTGCTGGCATCTGATGAGAATCAGTGCATACTTTCGAAATCACTTTGTCAAATAATAATTTTCAATGTAAAAAAAAAAAATATTTCAATTTTAACCATCCCGCAAAAACAATTCCAATTTGATTTGGCTTCGGAGGCTTATTTCGCAAAACGATCGAGTTTCCCGTACCAATATTCTCTGCTTTGATAAGCTTTAGAGACGACATACGTTGTCTATGCTGATTAATAGACAAGAAGGGAACCATGATCACAATTAAATAACCTTTACTAATAAAAGGTCTGTTCGCGTACTACGATTAACTCCGTTTTACTGAAAACTGAAAATCTCCCTTCTTTCAGTAAATTTCAGTAGGGTCTGAGCTACTGAAAAATACTGAAAACTGTCAAATGGTTTTTGGCGTAATGTTATTATGAAGGATGAATATTTTGGTGGCGATAATTTATCACTGCTTAGGATGACTTCATAATCACTATTGTTCTCCCGAAAACCGACAACTGACGCTTTTGTTTGTCAATTTTTAGGAAATGCAATGAGAGCGTTTTCGTCTTTTTCATGAATATCCCCCACCGCATGATTCAGGAAAATTCAGTCAAATTCAATGACTGGAAGAACGCGAACATACTTAAAATATTCAAATATTTCACATACCTATTATTGCTTCTAAAATACCGCATACGAACGATCATTACTTCTACCTCCTGCAAAAATAGCAAGCGATCCACAAAAACATATTCAAATATTTTACGTGCCTTCTATTGGTTTTAGTCGTTACACATACCTCCTGTCAAATTTACTTAAGTGATTTACGGTCCCAGTCGTACGCCACTTAAGTGGCCCGAATTGAACGAAACTTAACGAAACGGCAGATAAGTACATTATTATGATTATGCATTATGCCGCTTGTTTTCTATGCAACCGTACTGTCATTTAAGCTACTTAAAGTTCACTTAATTGCATTATAGTTCTACCTTAATGCTTCAAATACATATTGGCCCAAGCTAGAGTATCTCGGGTTGGTCCACCACAGGCCAATTCGAGAACAGATGCTGCTGTCCACACCATGGCCAGAGTTGGTGAGCTTCAGTTGTCTATTCAGCCTGTCAAATCCGTTTGGTTGGTGCATGCTGGCGCCCAGATCGGAATGCGGGCCAATATCGACCAATCGTAGCCATCTCAAACCAAGATGGTGTACACATATTGGCCACAGGCTTTGTTGGTCTGGCTTGGGCCAATATGTATTTCGTACACAAAAATGACGGGGAAAACATGAGAGTAGAAAACTAAGAGGAGCGGGCTACCTCACCCTTCTGGCTCTACATCCAAGTGTGTGTAATAATAGGACAAAAACGCTCTCTTCGATTCTCTGGCTTGGGCCTGCTTGGGCTTAGCTGTCAAAATCGTTGTCAATCGTATGCGGTGTCGGTATTGCTTTCGAGTAAAGTGAATTTCAAACGTAATTAATTGTGTTGTGCGGTAGTGATTTTTTTTAAAAAACTATTTTTTTTGAACACTATAAACCCTTAGTTTTATATAACAACGACAAATTACATAAGCATTTCGTAAAGTTTAACTAATAATGACTCGAAAGTGTGTTGTGGGTTCATGCCGAAATCGGCGAGGATTTGGTGTCTTAAGGCTGGTACTGAGCTAATCGTGAAGCTAAATTTTGACATGTCTCCATTATCTGGTCATTCTTTCGAGCGAAAATTTTGGCAATGGAGAAAAACAGAGATCCTGCTCATTTCTGACGGATAAAATGTCAAAAATTTCACTTTTCGATCGATTTTCTTATTGGAAAGGCATTTGCACTCCTCCATTTTCAAATTGAAACACCAAATGCCACTTTTTAGCTCGAAAGAATGAACTGCACAAACTAAATTGGCGTGAAATGATTGGAGACATGTTTCAGTGCCATCTACGTTTTCAACGCGAAAGCAACTTCGAAGCAACTTTTCATGCTAAGAACAGAGTACCAATCTTGCTTATTTTCAAGCTAAATTTTCGCCGAAACAGATTTCACGTGAAATTTTGTATGAAAATTTCACGTGAAATCGAACTCAGTACTATGCTTTAGGAGTCTCTTTTCACAGGTAAATGAGTGTTAATATATATAATTTGGTTTAAATTTATCGTCGCGTGTAAAATATTTGTCAGGCATTGTGCGTGTTTCTCGAAAAATAAACGAAAAAGTAGCGAGTGGACCGTTTGTTTACGTTTTCGTTAATGACAGTTGCACAGCCATGTTTGATTTGTCTTCGATCCGTGGCGTAGCCAAAAATATCTACATCGGGCTAGAGAAAAAGAACTTGATAAATTTCAATGGTACAATGTTTATGTGTGGAAATTAATTTTAGAGATATATAAGTAATTATTGTAACAATTTTAAAAGTGAGTGTAAAGTGAAAAACATTGAAATAAAATTATATGTTAGTAAAGCAAAAGATAATTGTCGATTGTTCTGAACTTAGAAAAGAAAGTGAACTACAAAGATCGTGAGGGCTCAGCAAGCCCTAATTCCACCGAAGCCAGTCCGAAGCCCGGTTGTAAAAGATCAGCTGCATATGTTTAGTAGGATAACGTTTTTTATGAAAACATGTGCTTAGTTTCACAAACATGGAGCTTACGTGCAATTCCGGAACCACATTTAACTTTGTATTCTACTTGTTGTCTACTATCGTCCCAGAATTAATTTAAAGGCATTTATAAAAAGCGAAAAATACGCATATATTTCACCGTTAAAATGCACATATATTTCAGGAACCGCACATGTGGTAAAGCGATAAAATTTTATTTTAATTTTACCTAAAAACATCAAAATAAAAATGCAAAACTAAGATTGCATGATACCAAATACAAAATTGTGCGCCATACAATTGCCCCCGCTCAAACCACAAAAACTTTAATTACCTACGCCTTATGCCTGAATTACAGTCGACGCAGCGAGGCGCAGCCATCAGTGACCAAGCGCAGCCAACGAAATCGCCTGGTTACACTGCAACGTGACTCGTACGTGACTCACTGTCAGTGATGTAGAAGAATTTTCAGTTGATGTTTGAATTCCACTGCGACATCTCTGTATCCGCCTGTAGGCTTCTCATAAATAATCGGACGCTCCTTTATTTGGGCTATAAGCATCTCTATTGACACCTCGTCATCCAACACTGCATCTTTAATTGACTGCATTTTGAAATAATTCTTTATATATATATTTATGAAATAATTCTGTTTTCTCCGACGACTCACTTTACCCCTGATATTAACCACGTACCTAATTCGAGCTAAGTGAACTCAAAGCTTGGTTCGCGGGCCTTCGTCCGAATTTGGATTCGAATCAGGGATCGCACAAGCAAGAAGTCAGTAATCTACCAACTAGACTAATAAAGTATATTAAATTACTATATTCAATTTGCTATTAATTATCTTTCAAATTTGCTATTAACTATCTTTTTATTTTACTTTTAACTATCTAAGCTATTACCAATAAAAATTGTTTTCGAATTCCTCAAAAAATTAGTAATATAAAGTCAACTCTATTTACATTTTCACATACATTTCAAATCTCGCGCGTTTCTCAAGTAATTACAGCTGATTGCAACTCTTCGCTGCGACAAAAGTTGAATCCATTTCGAACTGAGCTGTGCCTGGCTGCGCATAGCTGCGACTTGGTGTGCTCGCTGCTATGGAAAACCCATATAGTCAACTCAACTATTCATGCACATAAGCTATTCTCAAGTTATTTCAATGCTTCATTTGTTCGGACCCAAAAGATTACGGAATACATTATCCGAAATATCACTCATGGTAGCTTTCAAGAATACTAGATGGAGAATCTGACGGAGCTTAAGGCCAATGTACACAATCTATTAATGCAGGAAGATCTTCATACTAGTCTTGACCCAACGGATATTCACCATTTGAGTGCCTCCGCACACGGGTCGAATTTCAATCGACTGGACTGCGACTCGAGCTCGAAACGTCATAGGCGTCACACTCGAAGTAGACAATTGCATCCGCACACGGGTCGACATGCAATCGAAGCGACAGCGACTCGAACTCGAAACGGGTCGTTTTCTACGCGAAGTTTTGACAAACAAACAATAGTATATATTATTTATTTATATATTTATTTTACGAAACAAGGCAACATACACAACAAGAAAACATAATATAAATCTAAAATACAATTAATCATTATAAATATTAAATAAAAATTATCCGTAAAATATATTTCAATACATCACAAATTTTGTAGCAGTTACTCTACAATATTTTAATTAAATTTATGCTAATAACGATAAAAATTAAGCGGGTTCAGATGTGGAATGGGCTTTGGACCAGTTATTTTTGAAGTTTGATTTGGTAATTCCCGAAGAGTAGTGGCTGTTTATAGAATTGAATACTCCACAGCACCTATTAATGGGCTCATTATATGATAAGTAGTGTGATGAATGAATTCATTGAACAGATTTGCAAATCTGGTGCGTCTTGGTCGGTTATTGAAAGTAATTTTACTAGAGAGATCTTCAATAATATTATATACTTGTACGTTATTAGTATATGTCGCTTTGTCACGTGTAACTTATATTCACCCACTATGGATTACTACAAGTAATAATGATCCGACCTTTACTGAATCCGATATGAAGCACTTCCATTAATATTCTGACAAGCATGTCCCAGGGTCCAACTAAATTCAATAGCTATACGCCTCTCTTCCACACTCTACGTGCAAAATTCTTATCCTCGCAGATGGCACTGCTATATCGTCTAAGAATGTCAATACCAATCGAATCATTAGCCATTGGCAGCAACAACTAGTGTTCAATAAAAGCTTCTCCAGTAAGTGGAAATTCATCCTGAAAAATTGCAAGCTTGTTTCTTTGTTAGGAAACTATATTATAAACACTTCGCTGTTGCTTGAATAAATATATAGGTGCTAAAGTGGAATTGTTTTTGCGGGATGATTAAAATTGAAAATTTTATTGAACTTTTTCTTTGTCAAAGTGGTTTCGAAAGTATACACTGATTCTCATCAGAAACCAGCTCACACAAACTCGATTGTTCTGCGTTTTGCGGAGATGTTTAAATTTGTCACAACTAACGTAAATAAAAATTACTGATTTCCAACTGCAAGTGGTCACATCAGTCAAGTAAGCACTGTAAGCTGGAGTCTGATGATCTTCGAAACCATTTTGTAAAAAAAACATTTTCTATAAAATTTTCCATTTTAATCATCCCGGAAAAACAATTCCACTTTGATTCTGCTTTCGGCGGCTTATTCCGCAAAACGATCGAGTTTCCCGTATCAATTATGCTCTGCTTTATCTATGCTGATTTATAGACAAGAAGGGAACCATGATCACAAATCAATAACCTTTATGAGTGGCCAACATAATTAAAATATATGTAGGAAAATTTCATGTATATAACATTACAATATGTAACATTACATTACGCAAACATATAAAAAAATATATACCTGATACGTTATCAGAAACACTAGTATTTTTCAAAGAACCAATCATAATAATACATAAAATAAAATAATTAATAATGCATACATTATAAAAAAAACTCTAGCGCACCTGAACCGCTAGAAAACTAATTTTCGAAGAAATTGTCTTTGAGTGACAATGTGGGAAGACGTAATACACTTTTTTGTAGAATCATATCAACCATTCCCCGTTCAAAGCAACAGAAATAAACTATAACACAAATGATGAAAATGTTCAGGATTTCGTCGAAAGATTTAGCGGTTAACGTTGTTTGAAGCTGCCATCCAAAATATGTGCAAAACTCGGAAAATTTAAAAATTGGTTTCTTAGTTTTATTGCAAATGTTTTGCATATGTGTATGTAATGTGAAGCATCTGTTGATGCAATAGTTACGAAAATGGCTAAAGCTCGTTACCCTGTGTCAGCAGCAAATAAAAATATACACCAAATCTGCTTCACGTTAAACTAAACCCAACCAATAAATTTCGTTTCGATTGAATCACTGCGCTAGAAGTTATACGGGTGAAAAAATTGTTAGGGTTACCACCCTCAAAACTTTCCAAATTTTTAAAGCGTTAATATTTGTTGTTAATTTTCATTGCAGGATCGTTCCCATTTGCAAATCTAATGACATAATGACATAATGACATAATCGCGCAGAAAAGAAATTCCAAAAAATTACAAAAATTGTCATAGCTGGCAGCCCTTTCACGATTTTTGTACGAAATTCCTATCAAATTTGCTCACATTAAAATGTTTTTACTGCATTAACTTCATTTTGATATCATGACTGCACCGGAAGTTATAGGGAAAAAGCTTTATTTTGCTGAGCAAATTTGCAAGATTTCGGAGACAAAAATCACCATAGCTGGCAACCTTATTCTAAATTTTCAGCCAAATTTTCACCAAATGTTAATTTTAGTAAGATCTAAATATTGTGTGAATTTCGTTTAAATCTGATGGCTGAATCGGAAGTTATGGGCCAAAAACCGGTTTTTTTTCTCAGTGATTTTTCAAGATGGCACCAATGCCACAGGATTGCCCGCATTTCAAAATCATTTCTATCAGACCTGGTCCTAGTTGATATCAACATGTTCTGTGAATTTCGTTATGATCGGATAATCCGATCGTCAGTTTTCGTGAACAGAACTTTCGAGTGCTGAAAATAGAGGTAATTTAGTGATGGGTTGCCGTTCTTCTGCAAATCGGAATTTTAAAAATTTTAAATTGACATGATTGACAAACGTTAAAATTTATCAGTGATTTGAATTTTTTGTCAAAAATCAAAAATTTTTCAGCAGATTCAATGATTTGAAGGATTTTTTTTCAAGAGCCTGCCGCATCTACAGAGTGACCCGCACTACCTTAAAAATCTTTGTGTATTAAACTTTAGTCAACATCAATACGCTCTGCAAATTTCACGATGATCCGATGTTTTCGTCAGAAGTAATGACAAATCAAAATTTGAAAAAAAATCCTTGCCTACTTTTAGGCACGCTGCACCCACACAAGGCTCAAAATTTCGAATTCTTTACCATAAGCAAGCTAAAAACATAATAAGTTTTCATTCCCAATACTTTTTTTGACCGAAAATTCACGCTGCTTTTAAATATAGGAGTACCTCAAAATTCACTAAAACACTCGCCACCGCCAAAAGGTTTAGGATATCTGAATTTTAGCAAATTGTGGACCTACCTACTAAATACATCTAAGTTCTCCGAAAGTTTCACTTCAATCGGATCGGCCACTCCAGAGATTATCTCCCTTAATCATTTTGATGATATATATATATATATATATATATATATATATATATATATATATATATATATATATATATATATAAAGAAATATGAATTTTCGGCGAAACGAGTTTAATACTACTTTTCTTCGAAAATTAGTAAAAAAAACACTTTCATATATTTCGAAAAAAAATATCACGCGTCTTGCTCGACTTTTCCCGTTCCAAACACTTCGAGCGAGACGAGTGCCTGTCCGGTCGCAGTCGCATTGAGTCCGAGTCGAGCACAAGTCGACCCGTGTGCGGGTCTCCATTTATTTACATTGGTCGAGTCGATTGAATGTCGACCCGTATGCGGACGCTCTTACCCTTGGCTACACAGGACTAGCTTGTATCAGCATCATAGCTGCATACTTAGTATGGAAACGCAAGCAAGAAGTTTTCGATGCCACCATGAGCAAACCAACACCGATGCCTCGACTCAGAAATCAACCAACGCAATCGTTTACTATTTCCGTTGATCCAGAGGAGTGATGGTTGACCAATTTGTTCAAGGTGGGGGAGAATGTTCGATCATCGTTTAAGTAATTGACATAGAATATATTAATGCAATTTAATAATCATATAAGTTCAGTATGTCAGTTTATTTAATATAAAATGCATGCCAATATCACGAAATCGCAAAGCAATTGTATATTCTGTTCCAGTTTATAAGCGGCGGATAAGCAATTAGGCTTCTGCCTGTAATAATGTTTATTTAGAAATATCAGTTCGCAGTAACGGCCTTGCAGCATAAACATATTGCGTAGCTGTAATTGTGTTTCGTACATGTACCTAAATAAGTAATTGAAGTTCAAGTTGTTTGAATGCAATTTGACCTGCTTAATGCACGAGGCATGAAAATGTGTATCATAATATTATTTAATGTTTGTTTTGAATGTAGCGTGAAATGGTCGGAAGCAAATAGCCATGTAAACAATTATTTGGTATTTAAGTAAGTGCAAGAAATAAAGTGATAGTACATTAACAACAACTTTGAGCGTACCGTCTTCTCTTCGCTAAGAATGTGCAACGGTATTGAACCGTAGCACAATATAGCGTCAGGTGGATTAATTGTATTCAACTGACAAGCGGCTTAGTAAAAGAACTTAATTGCTATACAAACAGAGGTTTTAAGTTCTGTATGAGTTCTCTTTGCTCCTCAGTTGGTTGATATCCTTCCGGTGTTATTTCCTGCCCCCGAAATTTCAATTTTTTTCTCCAAAATTTTTATTTTTCTAATTGCTCCATCAGTCCATTCCTATCCAATCTTTTAAAAACTTCTTCGAGATGTTTGTGATGTTCAATTTCGTGACGAGAAAAAATCAAAATATCGTCCAGGTAAACGAGTACATAATGTAAGTCCTGAAATATTTGATCCACGAACCGCTGAAATGTTTGAGGGGAGCTCCTTAATTCAAATGGCATGCGTTTAAATTCAGACAACCCAAAAGAGGTTGTTAAAGCGGTTTTTTGGGCATCGGTTTTGTTCATTGGTATATTATGAAAAGCTCGTACTAAATCTATATTCGAAAATATTCTACTTCCTTCAAGTTTTTGAAACCCGTCGTCTAAATTAGGTATCGGGTATGGGTCCGGCACCATAATGCGGTTTAACATCCTTAATTCTCCACAAATGCGAATAGATTTGCCATCACTTTTGGTCCGAATTAACAAAGGCGAAGACCATGCAGATTTAGATGGTTTACAAATTCCTAATTTGATCATGTGCTGTATTTCTTCTTTTGCTGCCTTATATATTTCAGGTCGAAGACGCCGTATTTTTGCATGCACTGGCGGTCCGATGGTTTCCGGTACATGTGATACCTTGTGCGGAGGAGACTGTATGAATTGAGCTTTCTTTGTGATGTTCGGGAGCTGTTGTATCAGTTTTTTCAATAAATATTGGAACAAGAGCTTCGTTGTGGCAAATTATACAAATGTGTGGCTCCTTTGACTCGCGCACTGTTCCTTTTATACTACCTAGTGTATTTCCATCCACTAATTTTGAGTATTTGAAATCAGGTAATAAATGATAGGCATTTAAAAAACTAGCTAAAACTAAAAACTAAACTAAAAAAACTAAAAATATAGGTAAATTGGGTAAGGGTTACCAGGCTGCCCGTTATACCATATCAAATTTAATTTTTTGTCTATGTAAACAAAGCATAAGATTTGCATATGAGTGGCTTTTCTTTGAAGAAGCGGCACTTTTTCAAGAGAGACGATGATTTGGAGGCTCTCACTTTCAGTGCCTGGTTTAAGTTCAGGGTTGCCAGCACGCTCATTAAAAGCTACAGAAATCTACAACTAACTAATATCAATATGTCCTAAAAATTTCGTAATGATTAAATAGCTCTGTCAAAAGTTATCGCAATTTAAAAATTTTCAAGTTTTGCCGTTCTCTTTTTAGGCACCCAGCGCACACATGGGGTTAAAAAATTCCAAAAATTATCCGATTCACATGTAAAACACGTTTGAAATGTATTTCGTCAACTTTATATTTGCAAAACTTATTTGTGTACGGAATAAAATATCACTAAAATGGCCGCCGGCGCCAAAGGGTTAAAGATTATTAACTTTTTGTGAGACTTGGCACTATTCTGCATATACAGCAATGTGTCCTGAAAATGTCAGTTCAATCGGATGGCGCGTTCCTGAGATTTTTTCACTGAAACTTTTTGACTGAATTTATATATATATATATATATATATATATATATATATATATATATATATATATATATATATATATATATATATATATATATATATATATATATATATATATATATATATATATATATATTCGCCTTCATCTCCTTTGTATGAAGAATTGGAGACTGTCATCATTCAAACCGAGGCGATACTCAATTCGAGACCTCTAGCACCATTATCCTTCAAATCTACTGACTTAAATGCCCTGACGCCAGGCCATTTCTTAATCGGCGAACCACTGACAAGCTCAGTAGATGTGCAAGCTGAAGAAAGTCGTTCAAGGCTAGTCTGTCGATGAAGACAGATCAACGATATTAGACAAAATTTTGGCAACGGTGGTCAACTGAAAAATTAACATTACTCCAGCAACGAAGCAAGTGGAAACTGAGGTGTGAAAATCTAAAGCCAGGGATGCTCGCAGTGATAAAGGAAGATAACCTTCCAGTACTTTAATGGCAAATGGGTCGAATTGTCAAGGGAACTGACGGTTTAATAAGAGTAGCCGACGTACGAATAGCTGCTGGAATACTTTGACGATCAATATACAAACTCGTCCTTCTTCTCGTAGAAGTCGAAGAGACCAACACACTTGGGAAAGTAGCTCGACCATGCACCATGCATATGGGTAAAGATAAGCCAACTGATAACCCGTCTGCAGGTCCAAGCATCCACAATCCATCATCGGCGCAAACAGGTGAACAGAAATAAAAGTGTAGACGATTAACGGCACCGCCAATAAATTTACTGTTATGGACAAATTTGGTACTTCCAGTCTTGAGCAATTCAGTGAAGATCATCCCCTTTGAGTCATCTCAAGGCATCTATTTTGAAAGCTTAGGAGCTGTCAATTTGGTTTTAAGTGAATAGAGCCTGGTAGTTCATTATAACTTAACACCTTATTGGGAAGAGTTGCAATCGATCCGGAGAGGATGGGCAACGCTCCACAAAATTTGTAGACATATAACATTACAATATGTAACATTACATTACGCAAACATATAAAAAAATATATACCTGATACGTTATCAGAAACACTAATATTTTCAAAGAACCAATCATAATAATACATAAAATAAAATAATTAATAATGCATACATTATAAAAAAAAACTCTAGCGCACCTGAACCGCTAGAAAACTAATTTTCGAAGAAATGGTCTTTGAGTGACAATGTTGGAAGACGTAATACACTTTTTTGTAGAATCATATCAACCATTCCCCGTTCAAAGCAACAGAAATAAACTATAACACAAATGATGAAAATGTTCAGGATTTCGTCGAAAGATTTAGCGGTTAACGTTGTTTGAAGCTGCCATCCAAAATATGTGCAAAACTCGGAAAATTTAAAAATTGGTTTCTTAGTTTTATTGCAAATGTTTTGCATATGTGTATGTAATGTGAAGCATCTGTTGATGCAATAGTTACGAAAATGGCTAAAGCTCGTTACCCTGTGTCAGCAGCAAATAAAAATATACACCAAATCTGCTTCACGTTAAACTAAACCCAACCAATAAATTTCGTTTCGATTGAATCACTGCGCTAGAAGTTATACGGGTGAAAAAATTGTTAGGGTTACCACCCTCAAAACTTTCCAAATTTTTAAAGCGTTAATATTTGTTGTTAATTTTCATTGCAGGATCGTTCCCATTTGCAAATCTAATGACATAATGACATAATGACATAATCGCGCAGAAAAGAAATTCCAAAAAATTACAAAAATTGTCATAGCTGGCAGCCCTTTCACGATTTTTGTACGAAATTCCTATCAAATTTGCTCACATTAAAATGTTTTTACTGCAGTAACTTCATTTTGATATCATGACTGCACCGGAAGTTATAGGGAAAAAGCTTTATTTTGCTGAGCAAATTTGCAAGATTTCGGAGACAAAAATCACCATAGCTGGCAACCTTATTCTAAATTTTCAGCCAAATTTTCACCAAATGTTAATTTTAGTAAAATCTAAATATTGTGTGAATTTCGTTTAAATCTGATGGCTGAATCGGAAGTTATGGGCCAAAAACCGGTTTTTTTTCTCAGTGATTTTTCAAGATGGCACCACTGCCACAGGATTGCCCGCATTTCAAAATCATTTCTATCAGACCTGGTCCTAGTTGATATCAACATGTTCTGTGAATTTCGTTATGATCGGATAATCCGATCGTCAGTTTTCGTGAACAGAACTTTCGAGTGCTGAAAATAGAGGTAATTTAGTGATGGGTTGCCGTTCTTGTGCAAATCGGAATTTTAAAAATTTTAAATTGACATGATTGACAAACGTTAAAATTCATCAATGATTTGAAGTTTTTGTCAAAAATCAAAAATTTTTCAGCAGATTCAATGATTTGAAGGATTTTTTTTCAAGAGCCTGCCGCAGCTACAGAGTGACCCGCACTACCTTAAAAATCTTTGTGTATTAAACTTTAGTCAACATCAATACGCTCTGCAAATTTCACGATGATCCGATGTTTTCGTCAGAAGTAATGACAAATCAAAATTTGAAAAAAATCCTTGCCTACTTTTAGGCACGCTGCACCCACACAAGGCTCAAAATTTCGAATTCTTTACCATAAGCAAGCTAAGAACATAATAAGTTTTCATTCCCAATACTTTTTTTGACCGAAAATTCACGCTGCTTTTAAATATAGGAGTACCTCAAAATTCACTAAAACGCTCGCCACCGCCAAAAGGTTTAGGATATCCGAATTTTAGCAAATTGTGGACCTACCTACTAAATACATCTAAGTTCTCCGAAAGTTTCACCTCAATCGGATCGGCCACTCCAGAGATTATCTCCCTTAATCATTTTGATGATATATATATATATATATATATAAAGAAATATGAATTTTCGGCGAAACGAGTTTAATACTACTTTCCTTCGAAAATTAGTAAAAAAAACACTTTCATATATTTCGAAAAAAAATATCACGCGTCTTGCTCGACTTTTCCCGTTCCAAACACTTCGAGCGAGACGAGTGCCTGTCCGGTCGCAGTCGCATTGAGTCCGAGTCGAGCACAAGTCGACCCGTGTGCGGGTCTCCATTTATTTACATTGGTCGAGTCGATTGAATGTCGACCCGTATGCGGACGCTCTTACCCTTGGCTACACAGGACTAGCTTGTATCAGCATCATAGCTGCATACTTAGTATGGAAACGCAAGCAAGAAGTTTTCGATGCCACCATGAGCAAACCAACACCGATGCCTCGACTCAGAAATCAACCAACGCAATCGTTTACTATTTCCGTTGATCCAGAGGAGTGATGGTTGACCAATTTGTTCAACGTGGGGGAGAATGTTCGATCATCGTTTAAGTAATTGACATAGAATATAGTAATGCAATTTAATAATCATATAAGTTCAGTATGTCAGTTTATTTAATATAAAATGCATGCCAATATCACGAAATCGCAAAGCAATTGTATATTCTGTTCCAGTTTATAAGCGGCGGATAAGCAATTAGGCTTCTGCCTGTAATAATGTTTATTTAGAAATATCAGTTCGCAGTAACGGCCTTGCAGCATAAACATATTGCGTAGCTGTAATTGTGTTTCGTACATGTACCTAAATAAGTAATTGAAGTTCAAGTTGTTTGAATGCAATTTGACCTGCTTAATGCACGAGGCATGAAAATGTGTATCATAATATTATTTAATGTTTGTTTTGAATGTAGCGTGAAATGGTCGGAAGCAAATAGCCATGTAAACAATTATTTGGTATTTAAGTAAGTGCAAGAAATAAAGTGATAGTACATTAACAGCAACTTTGAGCGTACCGTCTTCTCTTCGCTAAGAATGTGCAACGGTATTGAACCGTAGCACAATATAGCGTCAGGTGGATTAATTGTATTCAACTGACAAGCGGCTTAGTAAAAGAACTTAATTGCTATACAAACAGAGGTTTTAAGTTCTGTATGAGTTCTCTTTGCTCCTCAGTTGGTTGATATCCTTCCGGTGTTATTTCCTGCCCCCGAAATTTCAATTTTTTTCTCCAAAATTTTTATTTTTCTAATTGCTCCATCAGTCCATTCCTATCCAATCTTTTAAAAACTTCTTCGAGATGTTTGTGATGTTCAATTTCGTGACGAGAAAAAATCAAAATATCGTCCAGGTAAACGAGTACATAATGTAAGTCCTGAAATATTTGATCCACGAACCGCTGAAATGTTTGAGGGGAGCTCCTTAATTCAAATGGCATGCGTTTAAATTCAGACAACCCAAAAGAGGTTGTTAAAGCGGTTTTTTGGGCATCGGTTTTGTTCATTGGTATATTATGAAAAGCTCGTACTAAATCTATATTCGAAAATATTCTACTTCCTTCAAGTTTTTGAAACCCGTCGTCTAAATTAGGTATCGAGTATGGGTCCGGCACCATAATGCGGTTTAACATCCTTAATTCTCCACAAATGCGAATAGATTTGCCATCACTTTTGGTCCGAATTAACAAAGGCGAAGACCATGCAGATTTAGATGGTTTACAAATTCCTAATTTGATCATGTGCTGTATTTCTTCTTTTGCTGCCTTATATATTTCAGGTCGAAGACGCCGTATTTTTGCATGCACTGGCGGTCCGATGGTTTCCGGTACATGTGATACCTTGTGCGGAGGAGACTGTATGAATTGAGCTTTCTTTGTGATGTTCGGGAGCTGTTGTATCAGTTTTTTCAATAAATATTGGAACAAGAGCTTCGTTGTGGCAAATTATACAAATGTGTGGCTCCTTTGACTCGCGCACTGTTCCTTTTATACTACCTAGTGTATTTCCATCCACTAATTTTGAGTATTTGAAATCAGGTAATAAATGATAGGCATTTAAAAAACTAGCTAAAACTAAAAACTAAACTAAAAAAACTAAAAATATAGGTAAATTGGGTAAGGGTTACCAGGCTGCCCGTTATACCATATCAAATTTAATTTTTTGTCTATGTAAACAAAGCATAAGATTTGCATATGAGTGGCTTTTCTTTGAAGAAGCGGCACTTTTTCAAGAGAGACGATGATTTGGAGGCTCTCACTTTCAGTGCCTGGTTTAAGTTCAGGGTTGCCAGCACGCTCATTAAAAGCTACAGAAATCTACAACTAACTAATATCAATATGTCCTAAAAATTTCGTAATGATTAAATAGCTCTGTCAAAAGTTATCGCAATTTAAAAATTTTCAAGTTTTGCCGTTCTCTTTTTAGGCACCCAGCGCACACATGGGGTTAAAAAATTCCAAAAATTATCCGATTCACATGTAAAACACGTTTGAAATGTATTTCGTCAACTTTATATTTGCAAAACTTATTTGTGTACGGAATAAAATATCACTAAAATGGCCGCCGGCGCCAAAGGGTTATAGATTATTAACTTTTTGTGAGACTTGGCACTATTCTGCATATACAGCAATGTGTCCTGAAAATGTCAGTTCAATCGGATGGCGCGTTCCTGAGATTTTTTCACTGAAACTTTTTGACTGAATTTATATATATATATATATATATATATATAAATATATATATATATATATATATATATATATATATATATATATATATATATATATATATATATATATATATATATATATATATATATATATATATATATATATATATATATATATATATATATATATATATATATATTCGCCTTCATCTCCTTTGTATGAAGAATTGGAGACTGTCGTCATTCAAACCGAGGCGATACTCAATTCGAGACCTCTAGCACCATTATCCTTCAAATCTACTGACTTAAATGCCCTGACGCCAGGCCATTTCTTAATCGGCGAACCACTGACAAGCTCAGTAGATGTGTAAGCTGAAGAAAGTCGTTCAAGGCTAGTCTGTCGATGAAGACAGATCAACGATATTAGACAAAATTTTGGCAACGGTGGTCAACTGAAAAATTAACATTACTCCAGCAACGAAGCAAGTGGAAACTGAGGTGTGAAAATCTAAAGCCAGGTATGCTCGCAGTGATAAAGGAAGATAACCTTCCAGTACTTTAATGGCAAATGGGTCGAATTGTCAAGGGAACTGACGGTTTAATAAGAGTAGCCGACGTACGAATAGCTGCTGGAATACTTTGACGATCAATATACAAACTCGTCCTTCTTCTCGTAGAAGTCGAAGAGACCAACACACTTGGGAAAGTAGCTCGACCATGCACCATGCATATGGGTAAAGATAAGCCAACTGATAACCCGTCTGCAGGTCCAAGCATCCACAATCCATCATCGGCGCAAACAGGTGAACAGAAATAAAAGTGTAGACGATTAACGGCACCGCCAATAAATTTACTGTTATGGACAAATTTGGTACTTCCAGTCTTGAGCAATTCAGTGAAGATCATCCCCTTTGAGTCATCTCAAGGCATCTATTTTGAAAGCTTAGGAGCTGTCAATTTGGTTTTAAGTGAATAGAGCCTGGTAGTTCATTATAACTTAACACCTTATTGGGAAGAGTTGCAATCGATCCGGAGAGGATGGGCAACGCTCCACAAAATTTGTAGACAGATACAACACAATTGGTCCTGTGCCCGCACAACTATGTAACCTGAGAGGTGCTTTTAACGTAGTTGGAAATATCGTTAACACTCTGTTGGGAGTCCTAGATTCCGACTACGCAAGAAGGAAAGAAGGCGTCATTGATAACTTAAGGCATAATGATGAGCATCTTGTACAACTATTAAAAAACCAAACTTCGATCATAGATTCTACAACAAATATAATGATGCGCATGGAAAAATCCACCGGGCACGCCTAAGAAGAATTCTACCTCGCACTAAACAAGACAGTGACTTGAACAAACAAATCGCGAGAGAATTGTGGGACAATGAGGCAGTACAAGCCTTTTCATCCGCCACGGTACAATTGTTCGTAGGGACCCACAATATCCAAAGGATTCAATCCTTCCTCTTAGATGTTCTTATTGACACTCATCACGGCAAGGTTAATCCTCAGTTGCTATTGAATCAACAAATCTTACAAGAGCTAAGGGCTATCAAAGAAAATTTACCGCCACACTTACACTAACCAGACAAGCCGGAGAACAGGCTGGATCTTTACAGTTTGTTGACGATTGAAGGACGGATCATGAACAGCAAAATTATTTTTCGAATCAAATTACCACTCTTTTCGGATGAAATATTCGAGTTGCTTCACCTAGCACCAGTGCCAACAATAGTGAATCATACAGTTCTAATGATCCAAACGGCGTGAAACTATCTGATAACGACCTGGAACCGTGAGCAATATTATTCTCTTTCAAATCAGGAACTAGCAGCATGGTGCCGGATGGCTGCTCTAAATTACATATGTAAAAACTGCATTCTCTTTACCAAACACGATCAGACGTAAACGAGTGTGAATTAAGCTTCAGTAGTCATGTTCTGCCCAAGGGAGGCTGCTAGACTATTCAATTAAAGCGACCCCCAAGATGGATTCAACTGTTAACTCCCAACCACTGGATTTATTTTATGGGATCCAAGACGGACTTAAATATTGCTTGTGGCAATTTCGTAACTCAAGAAACCATTGATGATTCGGGAATTATTCAATTGCACGATGATTCTATTTTGAAGCAGGACCGTGTAACTATTCATGCACATAAGCTATTCTCAAGTTATTTCAATGCTTCATTTGTTCGGACCCAAAAGATTACGGAATACATTATCCGAAATATCACTCATGGTAGCTTTCAAGAATACTAAATGGAGAATCTGACGGAGCTTAAGGCCAATGTACACAATCTATTAATGCAGGAAGATCTTCATACTAGTCTTGACCCAACGGACATTCACCATTTGAGTGCCTCCGCACACCGGTCGAATTTCAATCGACTGGACTGCGACTCGAGCTCGAAACGTCATAGGCGTCACACTCGAAGTAAACAATTGCATCCGCACACGGGTCGACATGCAATCGAAGCGACAGCGACTCGAACTCGAAACGGGTCGTTTTCTACGCGAAGTTTTGACAAACAAACAATAGTATATATTATTTATTTATATATTTATTTTACGAAACAAGGCAACATACACAACAAGAAAACATAATATAAATCTAAAATACAATTAATCATTATAAATATAAAATAAAAGTTGTCCGTAAAAAATATTTCAATACATCACAAATTTTGTAGCAGTTACTCTACATTATTTTAATTAAATTTATGCTAATAACGATAAAAGTTAAGCGGGTTCGGATGTGGAATGGGCTTTGGACCAGTTATTTTTGACGTTTGATTTGGTAATTCCCGAAGAGTAGTGGCTGCTTATAGAATTGAATACTCCACAGCACCTATTAATGGGCTCATTATATGATGAGTAGTGTGATGAATGAATTCATTGAGCAGATTTGCAAATCTGGTGCGTCTTGGTCGGTTATTGAAAGTAATTTTACTAGAGAGATCTTCAATAATATTATATACTTGTATGTTATTAGTATATGTCGCTTTGTCACGTGTAACTTATATTCACCCACTATGGATTACTGCAAGTAATAATGATCCGACCTTTACTGAATCCGATATGAAGCACTTCCATTAATATTCTGACAAGCATGTCCCAGGGTCCAACTAAATTCAATAGCTATACGCCTCTCTTCCACACTCTACGTGCAAAATTCTTATCCTCGCAGATGGCACTGCTATATCGTCTAAGAATGTCAATACCAATCGAATCATTAGCCATTGGCAGCAACAACTAGTGTTCAATAAAAGCTTCTCCAGTAAGTGGAAATTCATCCTGAAAAAATGCAAGCTTGTTTCTTTGTTAGGAAACTATATTGTAAACACTTCGCTGTTGCTTGAATAAATATATAGGTGCTAAAGTGGAATTGTTTTTGCGGGATGATTAAAATTGAAAATTTTATTGAACTTTTTCTTTGTCAAAGTGGTTTCGAAAGTAAACACTGATTCTCATCAGAAACCAGCTCACACAAACTCGATTGTTCTGCGTTTTGCGGAGATGTTTAAATTTGTCAAAACTAACGTAAATAAAAATTACTGATTTCCAACTGCAAGTGGTCACATCAGTCAAGTAAGCACTGTAAGCTGGAGTCTGATGATCTTCGAAACCATTTTGTAAAAAAAAACATTTTCTATAAAATTTTCAATTTTAATCATCCCGGAAAAACAATTCCACTTTGATTCTGCTTTCGGCGGCTTATTCCGCAAAACGATCGAGTTTCCCGTATCAATTATGCTGTGCTTTATCTGTGCTGATTTATAGACAAGAAGGGAACCATGATCACAAATCAATAACCTTTATGAGTGGCCAACATAATTAAAATATATGTAGGAAAATTTCATGTTTATAACATTACAATATGAAACATTACATTACGCAAACATATAAAAAAATATATACCTGATACGTTATCAGAAACACTAATATTTTTCAAAGAACCAATCATAATAATACATAAAATAAAATAATTAATAATGCATACATTATAAAAAAAAACACTTTCATATATTTCGAGAAAAAATCAAAATATCGTCCAGGTAAACGAGTACATAATGTAAGTCCTGAAATATTTGATCCACGAACCGCTGAAATGTTTGAGGGGAGCTCCTTAATCCAAATGGCATGCGTTTAAATTCAGACAACCCAAAAGAGGTTGTAAAAGCGGTTTTTTGGGCATCGGTTTTGTTCATTGGTATATTATGAAAAGCTCGTACTAAATCTATATTCGAAAATATTCTACTTCCTTCAAGTTTTTGAAACCCGTCGTCTAAATTAGGTATCGGGTATGGGTCCGGCACCATAATGCGGTTTAACATCCTTAATTCTCCACAAATGCGAATAGATTTGCCATCACTTTTAGTCCGAATTAACAAAGGCGAAGACCATGCAGATTTAGATGGTTTACAAATTCCTAATTTGATCATGTGCTGTATTTCTTCTTTTGCTGCCTTATATATTTCAGGTCGAAGACGCCGTGTTTTTGCATGCACTGGCGGTCCGATGGTTTCCGGTACATGTGATACCTTGTGCGGAGGAGACTGTATGAATTGAGCTTTCTTTGTGATGTTCGGGAGCTGTTGTATCAGTTTTTTCAATAAATATTGGAACAAGAGCTTCGTTGTGGCAAATTATACAAATGTGTGGCTCCTTTGACTCGCGCACTGTTCCTTTTATACTACCTAGTGTATTTCCATCCACTAATTTTGAGTATTTGAAATCAGGTAATAAATGATAGGCATTTAAAAAACTAGTTAAAACTAAAAACTAAACTAAAAAAACTCTAGCGCACCTGAACCGCTAGAAACACTAATGTTCGAAGAACAGTAGAAGAATCGTGCAGGTTTTAAGTGCATATTCCACCACATGCGCTGCTTATTACAGCCAAATTGTTTCAAATGCCACGTTTTACTTTTGTCTCAAGAATGCATTATAACTCATATGGTAGAAGGTTTCAGATATTACCACTGGCATGGGTTTCAAAGCTTATGAAAGAAAAACACTTGTTAATTATATTCGTTATCAGTTGCTTATTTCACCAAACTTTGAAAGCAGCATCTCATATAACATCAATGAAGAATATGCTCAGTGCCTGCAGCACTGTAACTGAAGTTGGTGTTTGGGGCTGCGATCCGAAAAATTTGCAGAACTTAGGGAATTGAAACATCGGTTATTTATTTTCATTGAAAATGTTTCTGGTATGAATACTAACTGTAAGCATTTGTTGATACAAAAGTAGCACAACCGACTCGTGCTGGCAACCTTTCGCCAGTATCAAAGCCAAGAATATATCACATCTGCTTCACGTTGTTATATAACATTCGAAGTTATAGGATTATAAAGAAATTGAGGGTTACCTGCAGCGAGTTTTTTCAAATAATCGAAAGCTTAATATTTTCTGTTTATTGTCACTACAATATCATTACCATTTGAAAATTCTACGATAAAACCGCTAAATAAAGATATTGCAAACAAACACAAAACTAACAATCGCTGGCAACCCTATAATGGCTTTTCAACCAAATTTGGCCTGAATAATGCTTATGGTAGGTTTCATTCATTGTATGAAATTCGTATTGATTTCATGACTGCACTGGAAGTTATAGGGCAAAAAGTTTTATTTTCCTGAGAGAATTTTCAAAACCAAAGACACAAAAATTACCATAGCTGGCAGCACCAATCGAATTTTTCAACCAAAATTCTATCAAACAGAGTTTAGAGTAAGTTGAGGCTACTGTGTCAATTTCATGAAAATCTGGTTACTTATTCACATTTCATAGGGCAAAAAGCAGTTTTTTTTCTTTGTAATTTTTCAAGATGGCACTACTGGCACAGAGTTGCCCACAATTCAAAAGCGCTTCTACCAGACCTGGTTCTTCTTAAGTCCAATGCATTCTGTAAATTTCAATGGTATCTGATTATTGGTTCGTGAATTCCCGTGAACAGAAGTTTTTGATGCTAAAAATATAGGTTAACTGGGACAGGGTTACCGTTCTTGTCCGACATGAAATTTCCAAAGTTTTACTTTGAACGTGTAGATAAAGCATAAGATTTGTATACAGATTGGTTTTATTGTAAGAAACGGACATTTTTAGGATATTCGATAATTTGAATGTTTTCACTTCAAATTTTTTTTTTTTCAAATTTAAGACACCAAAATTATCATAGCTGGCAAACCCAAAGACACAAAATTACCATAGCTTGCAGCACCAATCAAATTTTTCAACCAAATTTCCACCAAACAGAGATTAGAAATAGGTTTAGCTACTGTGCCAATTTCATGAAAATCTGGTAATTTATTCACATTTCATAGGGCAAAAAGCAGTTTTTTTCTTTGTAATTTTTCAAGATGGCACCACTGGCACAGACTTGCCCACAATTCAAAATCGCTTCTATCAAATCCGGTCTTACTTAAGTCCAATGCATTCTGTAAATTTTAGCTGTATCTGATTATTGGTTCGTGAGTTTCCGTGAACAGAAGTTTTTGATGCTAAAAATATAGGTTAACTGGGAGAGGGTTACCGTTCTTGTCCGACATGAAATTTCAAAAGTTTTATTTTGAACGTGTAGATAAAACATAAGATTTATACACAGATTGGTTTTATTGTAAGAAACGGACATTTTTTGAATATTCGATGGTTTGAATGTTTTCACTTCAAAATTTTTTTTTTCAAAATGAAGACACCAAAATTATCATAGCTGGCAACTCCAACCGAATTTTTCGACCAAATTTCTACCAAACGTGGCTTAAGGTAAGGTCCAGCAGCTGTGTGAGTTTCGTCAAAATCGAACGATTCAATCAGAATTTATAGGGCTAAAAGCAGTTATCTTTTTTAGTGATTTTTCAAGATGGCACCACTGGCACAGAATCGTCCGCATTTCAAAATCACTTCTATCAGACCTGGTCCTATTTAAGACCAATACATTCTGCAAATTTCAATTAATTCTGCTCATCGGGTCGTGAGTTTCCGTGAACAGAAGTTTTTGTTGCTAAAAATATAGGTAAATTGGGCAGGGGTTACCAGGCGTGCCCGTTTTACCATATCTTTTTTTTTTTTGGTTATGTAAACAAAGCACGAAATTTACATATGAGTGGCTTTTTTTTGAAGAAACGGCATTTTTTCAAGAGAGAAGATGATTTGGAGGGTTTCAATTTCAGTGCCTGCCCTAGCTACAGGGTCTCCAGCACGCTCATTAAAAGCTACACAAATCTACAACTAAATAATACCAATATGTCCTGAAAATTTCGTAATGCTTGAATAGCTGCGTCAAAAGTTATCGCAATTTAAAAATTTTCAAATTTTCCCGTTCTCTTTTTAGGCACCCAGCGCACACATAGGGTCAAAAAAATTCCAAAGCATTATCCGATTCATATGTAAAACACGTTCGAAATTTATTTTGTTAACTTTATTTTTGCGGAAATTATTTGTGCACGAAATAATAGGTATATTAAAAATATCACTAAAATGGCCGCCGGCGCCAAAAGGTTAACAATAACTGACATTTAAAGAAACCTGGACCTATTCTGCATATACACCAATGTATCCTAAAAGTTTCAGCTCAATCGGATGGCGCGTTCCCGAGATTATCTCACTGAAATTTTGTGATGATATATATATATATATATATATATATATATATATATATATATATATATATATATATATATATATATATATATATATATATATATATATATATATATATATATATATATATATATATATGGAAATATGAATTTTTGGCCGAATCGATTTTAATACTAATGTTCTGCGAACATTAGTAAAAAACACTTTCATATATTTCGAAAAAAATATCACGCGTCTTGCTCGACTTTTCCCGTTCCAAACACTTCGAGCGAGACGAGTGCCTGTCGAGTCGCAGTCGCATTGAGTCCGAGTCGAGCACAAGTCGACCCGTGTGCGGGTCTCCATTCATTTACATTGGTCGAGTCGATTGAATGTCGACCCGTATGCGGACGCTCTTACCCTTGGCTACACAGGACTAGCTTGTATCAGCATCATAGCCGCATACTAAGTATGGAAACGCAAGCAAGAAGCTTTCGATGCCACCATGAGCAAACCAACACCGATGCCTCGACTCAGAAATCAACCAACGCATTCGTTTATTATTTCCGTTGATCCGGAGGAGTGATGGTTAACCAATTTGTTCAACGTGGGGGAGAATGTTCGATCATCGTTTAAGTAATTGACATAGAATATAGTAATGCAATTTAATAATCATATAAGTTCAGTATGTCAGTTTATTTAATATAAAATGCATGCCAATATCACGAAAACGCAAAGCAATTGTATATTCTGTTCCAGTTTATAAGCGGCGGATAAGCAATAAGGCTTCTGCCTGCAATAATGTTTATTTAGAAATATCAGTTCGCAGTAACGGCCTTGCAGCATAAACATATTGCGTAGCTGTAATTGTGTTTCGTGCATGTACCTAAATAAGTAATTGAAGTTCAAGTTGTTTGAATGCAATATGACCTGATTAATGCACGAGGCATGAAAATGTGTATCAATTCGACCCATTTGCCATTAAAGTACTGGAAGGTTATCTTCCTTTATCACTGCGAGCATCCCTGGCTTTAGATTTTCACACCTCAGTTTCCACTTGCTTCGTTGCTGGAGTAATATTAATTTTTCAGTTGACCACCGTTGCCAAAATTTTGTCTAATATCGTTGATCTGTCTCTATCGACAGACTAGCCTTGAACGACTTTCTTCAGCTTGCACATGTACTGAGCTTGTCAGTGGTTTGCCGATTAAGAAATGGCCTGGCCTCAGGGCATTTAAGTCAGTAGATTTGGCAGATAATGGTGCTAGAGGTCTCGAATTGAGTATCGCCTCGGTTTGAATGACGACAGTCTCCAATTCTTCATACAAAAGAGATGAAGGCGAATATATATATATATATATATATATATATATATATATATATATATATATATATATATATATATATATATATATATATATAAAAATATATATATATATATATATATATATATATATATATATATATATATATATATATATATATATATATATATATATATATATATATATATATATATATATATATATATATATTTATATATAAAAATTCAGTCTAAAAATTTAAGTGAAAAAATCTCAGGAACGCGCCATCCAATTGAACTGAAATTTTCAGGACCCATTGCTGTATATGCAGAATAGTGCCAAATATCACAAAAAATTAATAACCTTTAACCCTTTGGCGCCGGTGGCCATTTTAGTGATATTTTTAATATACCTATTATTCTGTACACAAATAATTTTTTCAAAAATAAAGTTGATGAAATACATTTCAAACATGTTTTACATGTGAATCGGATAATTGTTTGGAATTTTTTAACCCCATGTGTGCGCTGGGTGCCTAAAAAGAGAACGGCAAACTTGAAAATTTTTAAATTGCGATAACTTTTGACAGAGCAATTTAATCATTACGAAATTTTTAGGACATATTCATATTAGTTAGTTGTAGATTTCTGCAACCCTGTAGCTAAAGCAGGCACTGAAAGTGAGAACCTCCAAATCATCGTCTCTCTTGAAAAAATGCCGTTTCTTCAAAGAAAAGCCACTCATATGTTGATCTTATGCTTTGTTTACATAGACAAAAAATTAAATTTGATATAACGGGCACGCCTGGTAAACCTTACCCAATTTACCTATTTTTTTAGCATCAAAAACTTCTGTTCACGGAAACTCACGATCCATTAAGCAAAATTGATTGAAATTTGCAGAATGTATTGGTCTTAAACAGGACCAGGTCTGATAGAAGTGATTTTGAAATGCGGGCGATTCTGCGCCAGTGGTGCCATCTTGAAAAATCACTAAAAGTGATAACTGCTTTTAGCCCTATAAATTCTGATTCAATCGTTCGATTTTGACGAAATTCACACATAAGCTGAAAAACAATAGGTAGAAGTTTGGTTGAAAAATTCGGTCGGAGCTGCCAGCTATGATAATTTTGGTGTCTTACAATTGAAAAATAAAAATATGGAAGTGAAAACATTCAAACCATCGAATATCCTAAAAAATGTCCGTTTCTTACAATGAAACAATCTGTGTACAAATCTTATGCTTTATCTACACGTCCAAAGTAAAACTTTGGAAATTTCATGTCGGACCAGAACGGTAACGCTCTCCCAGTTAACCTATATTTTTAGCATCAAAAACTTTTGTTCACGGGAACTCACGAATCAATTATCAGATATAGTTGAAATTTATAGAATGCATTGGACTTAAGTAGGGCCAGGGCTGATAGAAGCGATTTTGAATTGTGGGCAACTCTGTGCCAGTGGTGCCATCTTGAAAAATTACAAAGAAAAAAAAAACTCTAGCGCACCTGAACCGCTAGAAACACTAATGTTCGAAGAAGAGTAGAAGAATCGTGCTGGTTTTAAGTGCATATTCCACCACATGCGCTGCTTATTACAGCCAAATTGATTCAAATGCCACGTTTTACTTTTGTCGCAAGAATGCATTATAACTCATATGGTAGAAGGTTTCAGATATTACCACTGGCATGGGTTTCAAAGCTTATGAAAGAAAAACACTTGTTAATTATATTCGTTATCAGTGGCTTATTTCACCAAACTTTGAAAGCAGCATCTCATATAACATCAATGAAGAATATGCTCAGTGCCTGCAGCACTGTAACTGAAGTTGGTGTTTGGGGCTGCGATCCGAAAAATTTGCAGAACTTAGGGAATTGAAACATCGGTTATTTATTTTCATTGTAAATGTTTCTGGTATGAATACTAACTGTAAGCATTTGTTGATACAAAAGTAGCACAACCGACTCGTGCTGGCAACCTTTCGCCAGTATCAAAGCCAAGAATATATCACATCTGCTTCACGTTGTTATATTACATTCGAAGTTATAGGATTATAAAGAAATTGAGGGTTACCTGCAGCGAGTTTTTTCAAATAATCGAAAGCTTAATATTTGCTGTTTATTGTCACTACAATATCATTACCATTTGAAAATTCTACGATAAAACCGCTAAATAAAGATATTGCAAACAAACACAAAACTAACAATAGCTGGCAACCCTATAATGGCTTTTCAACCAAATTTGGCCTGAATAATGCTTATGGTAGGTTCCATTCATTGTATGAAATTCGTATTGATTTCATGACTGCACTGGAAGTTATAGGGCAAAAAGTTTTATTTTCCTGAGAGAATTTTCAAAACCAAAGACACAAAAATTACCATAGCTGGCAGCACCAATCGAATTTTTCAACCAAATTTCTATCAAACAGAGTTTAGAGTAAGATGCAGCTACTGTGTTAATTTCATGAAAATCTGGTTACTTATTCACATTTCATAGGGCAAAAAGCAGTTTTTTTTTCTTTGTAATTTTTCAAGATGGCACCACTGGCACAGAGTTGCCCACAATTCAAAATCGCTTCTACCAGACCTGGTTCTACTAAAGTCCAATGCATTCTGTAAATTTCAATGGTATCTGATTATTGGTTCGTGAATTCCCGTGAACAGAAGTTTTTGATGCTAAAAATATAGGTTAACTGGGACAGGGTTACCGTTCTTGTCCGACATGAAATTTCCAAAGTTTTACTTTGAACGTGTAGATAAAGCATAAGATTTGTATACAGATTGGTTTTATTGTAAGAAACGGACATTTTTAGGATATTCGATAATTTGAATGTTTTCAATTCCAAATTTTTTTTTTTCAAATTTAAGACACCAAAATTATCATAGCTGGCAGCTCCAAACGAATTTTTCAACCAAATTTCTACCAAACGTGGCTTAAAGTAAGGTCCAGCAATTGTGTGGGTTTCGTCAAAATCGAACGATTCAATCAGAATTTATAGGGCTAGAAGCAGTTATCTTTTTTAGTGATTTTTCAAGATGGCACCACTGGCACAGAATCGCCCGCATTTCAAAATTACTCCTATCAGACCTGGTCCTATTTAAGACCAATCCAGTCTGCAAATTTCAATTAATTCTGCTCATCGGATCGTGAGTTTCCGTGAACAGAAGTTTTTGATGCTAAAAATATAGGTAAATTGGGCAAGGGTTACCAGGCGTGCCCGTAATACCATATAAATTTTTTTTTTGGTCTATGTAAAAAAAGCACGAAATTTACATATGAATGGCTTTTTTGTGAAGAAACGGCATTTTTTCAAGAGACACGATAATTTGGAGGTTTTCATTTTCAGTGCTTGCCCTAGCTTCCGGGTTGCCAGCACGCTCATCAAAAGCTTCACGAATGTACAACTAAATAATATCAATATGTTCTCCAAATTTCGTAATGATTGAATAGCTCTGTCAAAAGTTATCGCAATTTAAAAATTTTCAATTTTTACCGTTCTCTTTTTAGGCACCCAGCGCACACATGGGGTTAAAAAATTCCAAAACATTATCCGATTCAATTGTAAAACACGTTCGAAATTTATTTTGTTAACTTTATTTTTGCAAAACTTATTTGTGTACGGAATAATAGGTATATTAAAAATATCACTAAAATGGCCGCCGGCGCCGAAGGGTTAAAGATTTTTAACTTTTTCTGAGACCTGGCACTATTCTGCATATACACCAATGTGTCCTAAAAATTTCAGTTCAATCGGATGGCGCATTCCTGAGATTTTTTCACTGAAATTTTTTGATGATATATATATATATATATATATATATATATATATATATATATATATATATATATATATATATATATATATATATATATATATATATATATAAATATATATATATATATATATATATATATATATATATATATAGAAATATGAATTTTTGGCCAAAGTGATTTTAATACTAATGTTCTTCTTCGAACATTAGTAAAAACTGCTTTTTGCCCTATGAAATGTGAATAAGTAACATGATTTTCATGAAATTGATACAGTAGCTGAACTTTACTCTAATCTCTGTTTGATAGAAATTTGGTTGAAAAACTTCATTTGAGCTGCCAGCTATAGTAATTTTTGTGTCTTTGATGTTGAAAATTCGCTCAGGAAAATAAAACTTTTTTCCCTATAACTTCGAGTGCAGTTATGCAATCAATACGAGTTTCATACAATTAATGGAACCTATTTTAAGCATTATTCAGGCCAAATTTGGTTGGAAAGCCACGATAGGGTTGCCAGCTACTGTAGGTTTTGTGTTTGTTTGCAATATCTTTATTAAGCGGTAATGATATTGTAGTGACAATAAACAGCAAATATTAAGCTTTCGATTATTTGGAAAAACTTTCTGCAGGTAACCCTAAATTTCTTTATACTCCTATAACTTTCAATGTAATATAACAACGCGAAGCAGATGTGATATATTCTTGGCTTTTATACTGGCGAAAGGTGTCCAGCACGAGTCGGTTGTGCTACTTTGGTATCAATAAATGCTTACAGTTAGTATACATACCGGAAACATTTACAATGAAAATAAATAACCGATGTTTCAATTCTCAAAGTTCCGCAAATTTTTCGGATCGCATCCCCAAACACCAACTTTAGTTACAGTGCTGCAGGCACTGAGCATTTTTTTTCAATGATGTTATATGAGATGTGTTGCGAAACAGCCTCGCCACAGCTATCACCCTAACACATATACCCACAAACCTTGCGAATGCAGTGCTGCATGCGACAGTCGAATGCATTGCATTGGCAGCGAAAACCGGCTTTGCGTATGCGTTTGATTGTCGCATGCGTCATTGCATTGCATCAGGTTCGCTGACCTGTGCTCAGCTGATATGCAAATACTTGCATGAGCTGCGTTATCAGGCCGGTGAAAACGGGAGTTGCATGGTGCGAGGTGTGGAGAAGAATTTCTGCACAGCTGAGCAACACGAAAAAAGACGGGACTTGGCGGCAACGGGAGCTGGATGAGGGATAGATTGGGATTGGGATCGATAGAGTGTGGCGTGCGAGAGTTTTTGCGGAGATACTTTGGAAGATTTTGGATTTAAAAGAAAAGTGAAAGTGAGATTGAACGAGGAGTACTTTAAAACAAGGAGATTATCGTTGTTTTTTTTTGAAGAAGTGATGAAAAACTTGGAAAGAAAGTGTATGTTTCGTGAGAATCAATTCGTCAAATGAATTGATTTTTTTTATGCAACTGGTGCGTTCCGGGAGTTATAAATGCATTCAAGTACATTGGTGAAAACTGGGAAAAATCCAGTAAAACTACTGTATATTTAATCGAATAGTGAACATTTTTTTTCCTCCTGCGAATCGGATTTGAAAGACTTTGTAGGAGCTGGAAAGTAAAAAAACAACGATTTGTTTTGAAGTTTGTGCTATTATAATGAGAAAAATTAGCAAGTTTGAATAATTTAACAAAGTGATTTACTGGAAACTAAGTTTGTGTTATTGACATTGAGACAAAAGTTTAACAGAGTGAAAAAGCTAGCGCTGTTTTTATTCTAAATTGGGTTTTTTTGAGCACGAAATTTTTTTTTTTTTGGGAGTTCCTGCTATTATCAGTGGAACAAAAGGGAAAAAAAAAGTTGTTTGCAAGAAAGAAACGTTTCTTATTGGAAGTCATACAGAAACTTTCAAGGGTCAATAAAATGAGCAAGCAGTTGAGAAGAACTTGGAGTCCGGTGTGGAAAAATTAAAAATTTAGAGTTCGCATTTGGCGTTCGGACATCGCAATTCATGCAGCACGGCAAGATGAACCCGCACGAGGGATTAATAAATTGCCCAGATAAGTGGTCATTTTTTTTTAATCAGTTTTTTCAAAACGAACTTAGAATTAACGTACTCCATGTAGATTGAATTAATTTAACAGTATTGAGGAATTCAAAATTATTTGATTATCAGTTTTTAAAAAAAAAATAGTTTTCAATTAGTATTATTAGTTTGAGTGGATTGTTAACATAACATATATTGTGGACATAACGTGGTAACGTTATATATAAGTGATCATGTGTATTCTTTCTTTTTCACTTTAGTTTTCTTGATTAGTCATTGAATTTTCAGGTTTTTGCTTTTGATTTGTATAGTAAGTTATATAGTTTCATTATATAATCGTTATATTTTTAAATCATTGTCAAGATCGGTGTGAACGAATTCCGGCCGGGGTTGCGTACGTATATATCCACTTCTAAAATTGGTGAATAACGATTTTTTTTTGTTTTTTTTATTCATGACGTTTATTTTTCTTTTAGTTCTTGCTTACAGCACCTAATTTTTAGTTAAATTTTTATTACTCATACTCTTCATTCCATTGTTATTCATTTTTGTCTACTTTCCTTTCTTTGGCTTGGTAATTTATTTTCATGAATTTAAATATATATAATGAAAATTAGATAATTTGTTCATTTTAATGATGCCTACAGTTCTTCTTCCCTTCCCTTCCTTTCCCGTTTATTCGTCCCATGCATTAAATGTTGTATCGTCTGCGTGCCGTAGCACGAAGGTCAGGTTCGTCCCAAAAACCCACGCCAGACTGAGCTAGCTGGCAGGTTTGGCACGCGGGACAGAACCGAATCTGACCTAAATTAAAATGTTGCACTGACGGCGGCTCGGCTGCTTTCGGGTTTCGCAACAAATGGCACCCAAATATGGTAAATTAGTTTGTGGTTGTTTTCTTCAGAATTTTATTTAGTCAATTTTTTTTTGTAATTTCAGTACGTCAATTTTATATGGGTTTTATTAAGTTTGATTTTTGATTCCATTTCATGCTACGCGTGATTAAGCTGATGGGCTGGGGTGATATTTGTTCCCGGGAGCACTTGATTGCCTCAGCCATATTTTTTTTCTCTCTTTGGCCATAGTTGGCACTTAATCAGATTATTCATGTTGGATTTCATTTAAATTAATATTTTTTTTTCTTCCTTATTTTCTTTTTCTATTTTATACGTTTTTTCTCTTTTTAAATGTTTTTTTTTCCTTCATTTCATTCCGGTCGAGCGGTCGTCAGTGCAGCATTGGCGCCCGTTCTCGTGCTATTGTGAGTTGTCCAGTGTATGACAGAGGGACGCCTCTTTTCACTTGTGTACTGACTCTCAGCTTGAGGCGAAACAAAAGGAACCACTCGAGTTGAAAGTCGCTGAAATATCCTTTGATTGTGAAGTCGCTTGGCCAGAGGCGAGCAGTTTTGATTTTTTTTCAGTGCCTCGAGCCTTTTGTTTCTTGCATTGAAGTTCGATGATACTAGATTGTGACTGAGTCCACCGGTTTGTCGGTGTAGGTCTACTTGATTGTAACTTGGTGAGCAGTTCACGAA
Organism: Nemotelus nigrinus; assembly: GCA_947369275.1. Lineage (NCBI taxonomy): Eukaryota > Metazoa > Arthropoda > Insecta > Diptera > Stratiomyidae > Nemotelus > Nemotelus nigrinus. The sequence continues at coordinate 90,870,188 of OX376375.1, read as the reverse complement.
ATGGTGTCATCGAATTTTCTTGACTCAGCTGGGAAGTTCAACTTGTGGTCATCTGTTTACCATTTCCTTAGTTCCCATTTTCTCATTATGTGTTCAAATTTTATTACCTTCTCCTTTCCTTCAAAAACATCCCTACGGGAAGGAAAAATGTAGGCATCATTAATTTTTTTTTAATGATTTGCATTTATTTTCAATTTAGTTATTTTGGGAAACATCTTTCTTCTTTTGTTTACTTTTGACAATCTACGGAGTACTCTTGGTTATAACTCACAAGTAACAGTGTACTTATCTGGGTGGTAAAATATTTAATCGCTTCAGTAATTTTAATTTTTTACGGAGTTTCGTTTCTCCTTCTGTATAGAATTTATTGGTCTATCAAATTCAAGATTTATATATACCGTCACGAGTTTGCTTTAGAGGGGGGAAATAAATTTCTTTCTCGGTTCTTGTTCAACTTTCCGGGTTTATTTTAGTCTTGAGAGGGAAACTGTAGGTGATCGGGTTTTGGGTGAATTTGTGAATTGGAATTGTTAGTAATAGTTAGTTTTATACTTTTATTTCATAGGTCTTATCTAATTATTTACATTTTTAATTAATCGAGCATGAGGCGACGAACGGCGAGTTGGGACCCTAGTTATTCCCATATTGACCGAGAGCTAGGTCGTCTTAGTCTTTCCGCTTCCAGCACTCCCCCAAGAGTTGGTCAAGGGCACACGGTTCTGCCACCCACTACTGCGGTGGAGCCCTCTCAAATTGGAGCAGATCATTTGTCGTCGACGGTTAATAGGGGTCCTCTTGGTACGGAGCCGCGGGTTACCTTTCGAGAGGCAGGACGAAACGCCGAACATCCACGGACATTGGTCTCTATTACGAAATGGGGTTTGTTGTTCGATGGGGTCTCGAAAGATATGGACGCTCGGCAGTTCCTGTTTCGCGTGTCCACGATGGCTTCTGATTATGGAGTTTCGGGACATGAATTGGTAAGGGACCTGCACTTGCTTTTGAAGGGCGTAGCCGCTAATTGGTACTGGCAGCTGCGAGATCTCTATAGGAACTTGACGTGGAACCAACTCCAAGCGGAATTTTTTGAACGATTCGCACCGCATCGCACGGATGTTGATATTCGGCGGGCTATGGACGCTCGACGGCAACGTCCCAATGAGAGCTTTATTGATTTTTATGAAGCGATTGAGGCATTGGCTCTTCAATTGCAAGTTTCGTTAGGTGATGAAGACCTGCAATGTATTCTTTTTAGGAATATGAATGTTCGACTTCAGGAGCATTTGGCAGGGTTCGATTTTTCGAATACCCGTGATCTCGTCAGAAGATGCACTCGCGTTGAGTCCGTGTGGCGTGGATTGGATGTCGAACGTCGACCAATTCGTCGTCCGTTGGGAATCAATGAAATTGATGTAAATGACGAATTCATGGAACGACCAGAGTCCTGTCGTCGGTCGGGATTAGCACATGGCGAAGAATGGAGCCATGGAATAGAAGAGCCTAGTAGAATGAGTCTTAGGCATTGTGAAACAAATCATGTGCACGAAGTCGTGACGAAACGATTCAATACCCCAAGTCCACAACTCAGCACTCAACGTGGACAATTTCGGGTCTGTTGGAATTGTAAAGACCTGGGACACTCCTTCTTAGATTGTTCGATGCCCATTAAGCGAGTTTTTTGTTTTGGATGTGGTTCTGATGGGGTCATGAAGCCTCAGTGTCCCAAATGTCGAGCTTATGATGGTAGTAAAGTAACGGTGACGAACAGAAATCAGTCTGACTCTCCGCGGTTCAACTCGCGCCACGGAAAGGTGGATGTAGCCACTAATGTTGATCCGGAGTTGCGACGTCTATCTTGACTGGATGATATGCATCCCAAATTTCTTTCACTTCAAAATGACAATATCACATCCTACCCACTCACATCCAACCCATATGTTCAAACGCAATTCTCTGATGGCCTTTCATTTTCTGATTCGAGTATTGAATCCACTTGCGTCAATTCATTTCGACCTGCTTGTCTGGGATTGTCCTCGTCCAGGCGCTTCCATAGATCCTGGAGGTACTTTGCCGCTAGAAAATTTTTGAAACGCGCCAGCGTTGAGTCGATAGTTACCATTAAAGGTGATAATCGCCCTTTCGCCGAAATCATCATCAAGGGACGAAAGTTAACGGGATTACTCGACAGTGGGGCTAGTGTCAGCATACTCGGCGCTGGTTCTTTGGACCTGCTCTCAGACTTGGGCCTGCATATGCATACTATGCAGACCCACGTTCAGACAGCTTCGGGTCAAAAGAGTCCAGTGGTGGGATATGTTGGCACCCTGGTGCGATTTAACGACCAGAGTAAATGGACGCGGTTTTTGGTCGTTCCGTCTCTAACCCACCCTGTCTATCTGGGCATGGACTTTTGGGACCTTTTCAAAATCGCTCCAACGCAATGTCACTCGGTCGAAGCCCTTACAGAGCCTGCGTGCCCTGGTTTTCACCTATTGACCACTCAGGAGCAGCAACGACTCGATCTTGTCATACATCAGTTTCCTTCATATAACAAGGAGGGCCTGGGCAAAACCAAACTCGTGTCACATAAGATCGACACGGGTTCCGCTCAGCCCATTAAACAACGACACTATGCCATGTCACCGGTTATACAGAAACTGATGTATGATGAGCTCGATCGTATGTTGTCACTGGGTGTGATAGAGGAAAGCCATAGCGCGTGGAGTTCCCCCGTCACCTTGGTGAGGAAGCCTGGCAAGGTGCGTCTGTGCCTCGATGCCCGACGTCTGAACGAGGTCACCTTAAAAGATGCCTACCCATTACCTCTCATTGAGGGACTGTTGGCACGCCTACAAGATACCAGGTTCATCACTAGTTTGGATCTGAAAGACGCTTTCTGGCAGATTCCACTAGACGAAGCATCACGTGATAAAACTGCCTTTACCGTCCCCGGCAGACCTTTGTATCGTTTCACGGTTATGCCGTTCGGTCTGTGCAACGCTCCGCAGACTATGTGTCGGTTAATGCACAAAGTAATACCACACGAACTGCAGGACAAGGTATTTGTTTACTTGGACGACTTACTCGTCACAAGCTCAACATTTGATGAGCATTTGGAGCTCTTGAGCACTGTTGCGAGACGGCTCAGAGACGCCAACTTGACCATCAATGTGGAAAAAAGCAAGTTTGTCCAAAAGGAGATCAAGTACCTTGGCTTCGTGGTTGGTGATGGGATTTTACGAACCGACCCGGAGAAGGTGTCAGGTATTCTGACATATCCAGAGCCCCGAACGGTAAAGGACGTGAGACGGTTCATGGGAATGGCGGGATGGTACAGACGTTTTATTCCAAATTTTGCTTCCGTCACTGCTCCACTCACGGATCTGCTAAAAAGCAAGCGTTCTTTCAACTGGTCTTTGGCTGCTAACAATGCCTTCAATGAAGTCAAGAAACTGTTGGTTTCCGCTCCGGTGCTAGCCAATCCCGATTTCACAAGGCACTTTTATATTCAATGTGACGCTAGTACATTGTGTATTGGAAGTGTCTTGTTCCAGAAAGATGATGATGGTGGAGAGCATCCCATCGCGTATATGTCCCTGAAACTTAACGCGGCGCAACGCAACTACAGTGTTACCGAATTGGAATGCCTAGCTGCGGTGCAAAGTGTTAAGAGGTTCAGAGCGTACGTCGAGGGGCTGCCCTTCACTATCATCACAGATCATGCCAGCCTAAAATGGCTGATGCAACAACAGGATCTGTCTGGACGATTGGCTCGCTGGAGCCTGAAGCTACAGGGGTACGATTTTAAAATTGAGCTTCGAAAAGGAAGCCTCAACGTCGTTCCAGACGCCTTATCAAGGGCTTGCTTTTCGGATGTGCAGGTAGCAGCGATTGAGGGTTGTCTCCCGGAGCACAAGCATTTGGGTGCAGTCATTCCGGAATCGGCGTTTCAGGAGCCTTCTTACGAGCATTTGAGGGGGCAAATTTTGAAGCAGCCTCATCTGTTTCAAAATTTGCATGTCTCTAATGGTCGTATTTACATAACCATGAGCACCAGCGAAGCGCCGATTTCGGATATTCCCCGGGTCAAGTTATGGGTCCCTGATGGTAAGCAGAAGTCGCTCATCGAACGAGCTCACGATGATCCCCGTGGGTCGCATTGTGGAATTCGGAAAACGATTGAGCTGCTGCAAAGATATTATTATTGGCCTCGATTGAGGCAAGATGTTACGCAGCATGTAAGAGAGTGCGTAGTTTGCAAGCGGATCAAGCCTCCGAATTCTTCATTGAGACCACCTTTGGGATCCCCCAGAGAATCCGAGCGGCCGATGCAGCGACTTTTTGTGGATTTCATGGGCCCATATCCTCGCTCAAAATCTGGAAATACCCAATTGTTTGTGGTCCTGGACCATTATACAAAGTTTGTGTGGCTCAAGCCCATGGTGAAGGCTACAGGCGAGGCGATTGTGCGCTTTCTCGAGCGAGAGATCTTTCTGACCTTCGGAGTACCCGAATGGCTTCATTCAGACAATGGGGTCCAGTTTGCTTCCAAAGCGTTTGCTCAGCTTTTGGATAAATATGGCGTGAAGCATTGTTTCACACCACTGTACTCACCACAGGCAAATGCTTCGGAGCGAACTAATGTGTCTACGCTGAACGCAATCAGAGCCTATATAGGTTCCGATCATGGCAGGTGGGATGAGAAGCTCTCGGAATCGTGTTCTGCCTTTCGAAAGGTAGTTCATGATTCTACTGGTTTTTCGCCTCACTTCCTCATGTTCGGATATCACCCTATCCAGCACGGTTCAGAATACGCACTCCTCAGAAGCCTACAAGCTTTTGAAGATAGTGAGGTGCAATTACGTTCTGGCTGCGACAGACAACGCCTAGTACAGGACCTTGTTAAAGACAAACTGAGTGAGGACTACAAAAAGGGGGCTCAGCGCTATAATCTTCGAACGAGGCCACGCAATTTTTCCGAGGGTCAGCAAGTCTATGTTCGCAACTTTGCCGTTAGCAATGCCATCGATCGCTTTGCTGCTAAGTTCGCTCCCCGCTTTGTTCCTGCGATCGTAAAACGACAAACTGGGCAAGTCACTTACGAGCTGCAGGACGCGAGTGGGAAGCTGCTGGGAGTTTACCACTCCAAAGACATACGGGACTGAAAACTGAATGAAAAACAACTAGCTCAGGTTGATGTGAAGATTGGACGAAATGTGGCATGTTATGCGCCCGGCTTGGTGAGACTTCAGGGTTTGGGTCGTCCCCACGATTGTTGCGAAACAGCCTCGCCACAGCTATCACCCACACACATATACCCACAAACCTTGCGAATGCAGTGCTGCATGCGACAGTCGAATGCATTGCATTGGCAGCGAAAACCGGCTTTGCGTATGCGTTTGATTGTCGCATGCGTCATTGCATTGCATCAGGTTCGCTGACCTGTGCTCAGCTGATATGCAAATACTTGCATGAGCTGCGTTATCAGGCCGGTGAAAACGGGAGTTGCATGGTGCGAGGTGTGGAGAAGAATTGCTGCACAGCTGAGCAACACGAAAAAAGACGGGACTTGGCGGCAACGGGAGCTGGATGAGGGACAGATTGGGATTGGGATCGATAGAGTGTGGCGTGCGAGAGTTTTTGCGGAGATACTTTGGAAGATTTTGGATTTAAAAGAAAAGTGAAAGTGAGATTGAACGAGGAGTACTTTAAAACAAGGAGATTATCGTTGTTTTTTTTTGAAGAAGTGATGAAAAACTTGGAAAGAAAGTGTATGTTTCGTGAGAATCAATTCGTCAAATGAATTGATTTTTTTCATGCAACTGGTGCGTTCCGGGAGTTATAAATGCATTCAAGTACATTGGTGAAAACTGGGAAAAATCCAGTAAAACTACTGTATATTTAATCGAATAGTGAACATTTTTTTGCTCCCGCGAATCGGATTTGAAAGACTTTGGAGGAGCTGGAAAGTAAAAAAACAACGATTTGTTTTGAAGTTTGTGCTATTATAATGAGAAAAATTAGCAAGTTTGAATAATTTAACAAAGTGATTTACTGGAAACTAAGTTTGTGTTATTGACATTGAGACAAAAGTTTAACAGAGTGAAAAAGCTAGCGCTGTTTTTATTCTAAATTGGGTTTTTTTGAGCACGAAAATTTTTTTTTTTTGGGAGTTCCTGCTATTATCAGTGGAACAAAAGGGAAAAAAAAAGTTGTTTGCAAGAAAGAAACGTTTCTTATTGGAAGTCATACAGGAACTTTCAAGGGTCAATAAAATGAGCAAGCAGTTGAGAAGAACTTGGAGTCCGGTGTGGAAAAATTAAAAATTTAGAGTTCGCATTTGGCGTTCGGACATCGCAATTCATGCAGCACGGCAAGATGAACCAGCACGATGGATTAATAAATTGCCCAGATAAGTGGTCATTTTTTTTAATCAGTTTTTTCAAAACGAACTTAGAATTAACGTACTCCATGTAGATTGAATTAATTTAACAGTATTGAGGAATTCAAAATTATTTGATTATCAGTTTAAAAAAAAAAACTCTAGCGCACCTGAACCGCTAGAAAACTAATTTTCGAAGAAATTGTCTTTGAGTGACAAAAAAATGTGGAAAGACGTAATACACTTTTTTGTAGAGTCATATCAACCATTCCTTGTTCAAAGCAACAGAACTCAACTATAACACAAATGATGAAAATGTTCAGTGCTGGCAACATTTTCCCAACGAAGCAGCAATAAGTTAACCTTCACAAGCTCATCCTTAAATCAACTTATCCTTTGAATTTTGTTCTCATCGGAGGATTTCATCGAAAGCTTCAGCGGTTAAACGTTGTTTGAGGCTACCATCCGAAAAATGTTCGAAACTCGGAAAATTTAATAATTGGTTTCTTAGTTTTATTGCAAATGTTTTGCATATGTGTATGTAATTTGAAGCATCTGTTGATGCAATAGTTATGAAAGTGGCTAATGCTGGTTACCCTGCTTCAGCAGCAAAGCAAAATATATACCAAATCTGCTTGACGTTAAGTTAAACCCAACCAGTAAATTTCGTTTCGATTGAATCACTGCGCTAGAAGTTATACGGGTGAAAAAATTTTTAGGGTTATCACCCTCAAAACTTTTCAAATTTTTAAAGCGTTAATATTTGTTGTTAATTTTCATTGCAGGATCGTTCCCATTTGCAAATCTAATGACATACTCGCGCAGTAAAGAAATTCTAAAAAATTACAAAAATGGTCATAGCTGGCAGCCCTTTCACGATTTTTGTACAAAATTCCTATGACATTTGGTTCGCATGAAATGTTTTTTACTGCATAAATTTTATTTTGATGAAATGACTGCACCGGAAGTTATAGGGAAAAAAGCTTTATTTTGCTGAGCAAATTTGCAAGATTTAGGAGACAAAAATTACCATAGCTGGCAACCCTATTCCAATTTTTCAGCCAAATTTTCACCAAATGTTACCTTAAGTAAGATCCAAATATTGTGTGAATTTTGTTTAAATCTGATGGCTGAATCGGAAGTCATAGGCCAAAAAGCTGTTTTTTTTCTCAGTGATTTTTCAAGATGGCACCACTGCCACAGAGTTGCCTGCATTTCAAAATCATTTCTATCAGACCTGGTCCTAGTTAATACCAACATGTCCTGTAAATTTCATTATGATCGGATAATCCGGTCGCCAGTTCTCGTGAACAGAACTTTCGAGTGCTGAAAATAGAGGTAATTTAGTGATGGGTTGCCGTTCTTGTGCAAATCGGAATTTTAAAAATTTCAAATTGACATGATGAACAAACCTTAAAATTTATGAATGATTTGAATTTTTCGTCAAAAATCAAAAATTTTTCAGGAGGTTCAATGATTTGAAGGATTTTGTTTCAAGAGCCTGCCGCAGCTACAGGGTTGCCCGCACTACCTTAGAAATCCATGTGTATTAAACTTTGGTCAACATCAATACGCACAGCAAATTTCACGATGATCCAAGGTTTTTGTCAGAAGTAATGACAAATCAAAATTTGAAAAAAAATCCTTGCCTACTTTTAGGCACGCTGCACCCACACACGGCTCAAAATTTCCAATTCTTTACCATAGACAAGCTTAAAACATAATAAGTTTTCATTCCCAATACTTTTTTTGAACAAAAAATCACGTTGCTTGGAAATATAGGAGTATCTCAAAATTCACTAAAACGCTCGCCGCCGCCAAAAGGTTTAGGATATCTGAATTTCAGCAAGTTGTGGACCTACTTACTAAATACATCTACGTTCTCCGACAGTTTCAGCTCAATCGAATCGGCCACTCCAGAGATTATCTCCCTTAATCATTTTGATGATATATATATATATATATATAAAGAAATATGAATTTTCGGCGAAACGAGTTTAATACTACTTTTCTTCGAAAATTAGTAAAAATAGTTTTCAATTAGTATTATTAGTTTGAGTGGATTGTTAACATAACATATATTGTGGACATAACGTGGTAACGTTATATATAAGTGATCATGTGTATTCTTTCTTTTTCACTTTAGTTTTCTTGATTAGTCATTGAATTTTCAGGTTTTTGCTTTTGATTTGTATATTAAGTTATATAGTTTCATTATATAATCGTTATATTTTTAAATCATTGTCAAGATCGGTGTGAACGAATTCCGGCCGGGGTTGCGTACGTATATATCCACTTCTAAAATTGGTGAATAACGATTTTTTTTTGTTTTTTTTATTCATGACGTTTATTTTTCTTTTAGTTCTTGCTTACAGCACCTAATTTTTAGTTAAATTTTTATTACTCATACTCTTCATTCCATTGTTATTCATTTTTGTCTACTTTCCTTTCTTTGGCTTGGTAATTTATTTTCATGAATTTAAATATATATAATGAAAATTAGATAATTTGTTCATTTTAATGATGCCTACAGTTCTTCTTCCCTTCCTTTCCTTTCCCGTTTATTCGTCCCATGCATTAAATGTTGTATCGTCTGCGTGCCGTAGCACGAAGGTCAGGTTCGTCCCAAAAACCCACGCCAGACTGAGCTAGCTGGCAGGTTTGGCACGCGGGACAGAACCGAATCTAACCTAAATTAAAATGTTGCACTGACGGCGGCTCGGCTGCTTTCGGGTTTCGCAACAAATGGCGCCCAAATATGGTAAATTAGTTTGTGGTTGTTTTCTTCAGAATTTTATTTAGTCAATTTTTTTTTGTAATTTCAGTACGTCAATTTTATATGGGTTTTATTAAGTTTGATTTTTGATTCCATTTCTTGCTCCGCATGATTAAGCTGATGGGCTGGGGTGATATTTGTTCCCGGGAGCACTTGATTGCCTCAGCCATATTTTTTTTCTCTCTTTGGCCATAGTTGGCACTTAATCAGATTATTCATGTTGGATTTCATTTAAATTAATATTTTTTTTTCTTTCTTATTTTCTTTTTCTATTTTATACGTTTTTTCTCTTTTTAAATGTTTTTTTTCCTTCATTTCATTCCGGTCGAGCGGTCGTCAGTGCAGCATTGGCGCCCGTTCTCGTGCTATTGTGAGTTGTCCAGTGTATGACAGAGGGACGCCTCTTTTCACTTGTGTACTGACTCTCAGCTTGAGGCGAAACAAAAGGAACCACTCGAGTTGAAAGTCGCTGAAATATAATTTGATTGTGAAGTCGCTTGGCCAGAGGCGAGCAGTTTTGATTTTTTTTCAGTGCCTCGAGCCTTTTGTTTCTTGCATTGAAGTTCGATGATACTAGATTGTGACTGAGTCCACCGGTTTGTCGGTGTAGGTCTACTTGATTGTAACCTGGTGAGCAGTTCACGAAATGGTGTCATCGAATTTTCTTGACTCAGCTGGGAAGTTCAACTTGTGGTCATCTGTTTACCATTTCCTTAGTTCCCATTTTCTCATTATGTGTTCAAATTTTATTACCTTCTCCTTTCCTTCAAAAACATCCCTACGGGAAGGAAAAATGTAGGCATCATTAATTTTTTTTTAATGATTTGCATTTATTTTCAATTTAGTTATTTTGGGAAACATCTTTCTTCTTTTGTTTACTTTTGACAATCTACGGAGTACTCTTTGTTATAACTCACAAGTAACAGTGTACTTATCTGGGTGGTAAAATATTTAATCGCTTCAGTAATTTTAATTTTTTACGGAGTTTCGTTTCTCCTTCTGTATAGAATTTATTGGTCTATCAAATTCAAGGTTTATATATACCGTCACGAGTTTGCTTTAGAGGGGGGAAATAAATTTCTTTCTCGGTTCTTGTTTAACTTTCCGGGTTTATTTTAGTCTTGAGAGGGAAACTGTAGGTGATCGGGTTTTGGGTGAATTTGTGAATTGGAATTGTTAGTAATAGTTAGTTTTATACTTTTATTTCATAGGTCTTATTTAATTATTTACATTTTTAATTAATCGAGCATGAGGCGACGAACGGCGAGTTGGGACCCTAGTTATTCCCATATTGACCGAGAGCTAGGTCGTCTTAGTCTTTCCGCTTCCAGCACTCCCCCAAGAGTTGGTCAAGGGCACACGGTTCTGCCACCCACTACTGCGGTGGAGCCCTCTCAAATTGGAGCAGATCATTTGTCGTCGACGGTTAATAGGGGTCCTCTTGGTACGGAGCCGCGGGTTACCTTTCGAGAGGCAGGACGAAACGCCGAACATCCACGGACATTGGTCTCTATTACGAAATGGGGTTTGTTGTTCGATGGGGTCTCGAAAGATATGGACGCTCGGCAGTTCCTGTTTCGCGTGTCCACGATGGCTTCTGATTATGGAGTTTCGGGACATGAATTGGTAAGGGACCTGCACTTGCTTTTGAAGGGCGTAGCCGCTAATTGGTACTGGCAGCTGCGAAATCTCTATAGGAACTTGACGTGGAACCAACTCCAAGCGGAATTTTTTGAACGATTCGCACCGCATCGCACGGATGTTGATATTCGGCGGGCTATGGACGCTCGACGGCAACGTCCCAATGAGAGCTTTATTGATTTTTATGAAGCGATTGAGGCATTGGCTCTTCAATTGCAAGTTTCGTTAGGTGATGAAGACCTGCAATGTATTCTTTTTAGGAATATGAATGTTCGACTTCAGGAGCATTTGGCAGGGTTCGATTTTTCGAATACCCGTGATCTCGTCAGAAGATGCACTCGCGTTGAGTCCGTGTGGCGTGGATTGGATGTCGAACGTCGACCAATTCGTCGTCCGTTGGGAATCAATGAAATTGATGTAAATGACGAATTCATGGAACGACCAGAGTCCTGTCGTCGGTCGGGATTAGCACATGGCGAAGAATGGAGCCATGGAATAGAAGAGCCTAGTAGAATGAGTCTTAGGCATTGTGAAACAAATCATGTGCACGAAGTCGTGACGAAACGATTCAATACCCCAAGTCCACAACTCAGCACTCAACGTGGACAATTTCGGGTCTGTTGGAATTGTAAAGACCTGGGACACTCCTTCTTAGATTGTTCGATGCCCATTAAGCGAGTTTTTTGTTTTGGATGTGGTTCTGATGGGGTCATGAAGCCTCAGTGTCCCAAATGTCGAGCTTATGATGGTAGTAAAGTAACGGTGACGAACAGAAATCAGTCTGACTCTCCGCGGTTCAACTCGCGCCACGGAAAGGTGGATGTAGCCACTAATGTTGATCCGGAGTTGCGACGTCTATCTTGACTGGATGATATGCATCCCAAATTTCTTTCACTTCAAAATGACAATATCACATCCTACCCACTCACATCCAACCCATATGTTCAAACGCAATTCTCTGATGGCCTTTCATTTTCTGATTCGAGTATTGAATCCACTTGCGTCAATTCATTTCGACCTGCTTGTCTGGGATTGTCCTCGTCCAGGCGCTTCCATAGATCCTGGAGGTACTTTGCCGCTAGAAAATTTTTGAAACGCGCCAGCGTTGAGTCGATAGTTACCATTAAAGGTGATAATCGCCCTTTCGCCGAAATCATCATCAAGGGACGAAAGTTAACGGGATTACTCGACAGTGGGGCTAGTGTCAGCATACTCGGCGCTGGTTCTTTGGACCTGCTCTCAGACTTGGGCCTGCATATGCATACTATGCAGACCCACGTTCAGACAGCTTCGGGTCAAAAGAGTCCAGTGGTGGGATATGTTGGCACCCTGGTGCGATTTAACGACCAGAGTAAATGGACGCGGTTTTTGGTCGTTCCGTCTCTAACCCACCCTGTCTATCTGGGCATGGACTTTTGGGACCTTTTCAAAATCGCTCCAACGCAATGTCACTCGGTCGAAGCCCTTACAGAGCCTGCGTGCCCTGGTTTTCACCTATTGACCACTCAGGAGCAGCAACGACTCGATCTTGTCATACATCAGTTTCCTTCATATAACAAGGAGGGCCTGGGCAAAACCAAACTCGTGTCACATAAGATCGACACGGGTTCCGCTCAGCCCATTAAACAACGACACTATGCCATGTCACCGGTTATACAGAAACTGATGTATGATGAGCTCGATCGTATGTTGTCACTGGGTGTGATAGAGGAAAGCCATAGCGCGTGGAGTTCCCCCGTCACCTTGGTGAGGAAGCCTGGCAAGGTGCGTCTGTGCCTCGATGCCCGACGTCTGAACGAGGTCACCTTAAAAGATGCCTACCCATTACCTCTCATTGAGGGACTGTTGGCACGCCTACAAGATACCAGGTTCATCACTAGTTTGGATCTGAAAGACGCTTTCTGGCAGATTCCACTAGACGAAGCATCACGTGATAAAACTGCCTTTACCGTCCCCGGCAGACCTTTGTATCGTTTCACGGTTATGCCGTTCGGTCTGTGCAACGCTCCGCAGACTATGTGTCGGTTAATGCACAAAGTAATACCACACGAACTGCAGGACAAGGTATTTGTTTACTTGGACGACTTGCTCGTCACAAGCTCAACATTTGATGAGCATTTGGAGCTCTTGAGCACTGTTGCGAGACGGCTCAGAGACGCCAACTTGACCATCAATGTGGAAAAAAGCAAGTTTGTCCAAAAGGAGATCAAGTACCTTGGCTTCGTGGTTAGTGATGGGATTTTACGAACCGACCCGGAGAAGGTGTCAGGTATTCTGACATATCCAGAGCCCCGAACGGTAAAGGACGTGAGACGGTTCATGGGAATGGCGGGATGGTACAGACGTTTTATTCCAAATTTTGCTTCCGTCACTGCTCCACTCACGGATCTGCTAAAAAGCAAGCGTTCTTTCAACTGGTCTTTGGCTGCTAACAATGCCTTCAATGAAGTCAAGAAACTGTTGGTTTCCGCTCCGGTGCTAGCCAATCCCGATTTCACAAGGCACTTTTATATTCAATGTGACGCTAGTACATTGTGTATTGGAAGTGTCTTGTTCCAGAAAGATGATGATGGTGGAGAGCATCCCATCGCGTATATGTCCCTGAAACTTAACGCGGCGCAACGCAACTACAGTGTTACCGAATTGGAATGCCTAGCTGCGGTGCAAAGTGTTAAGAGGTTCAGAGCGTACGTCGAGGGGCTGCCCTTCACTATCATCACAGATCATGCCAGCCTAAAATGGCTGATGCAACAACAGGATCTGTCTGGACGATTGGCTCGCTGGAGCCTGAAGCTACAGGGGTACGATTTTAAAATTGAGCTTCGAAAAGGAAGCCTCAACGTCGTTCCAGACGCCTTATCAAGGGCTTGCTTTTCGGATGTGCAGGTAGCAGCGATTGAGGGTTGTCTCCCGGAGCACAAGCATTTGGGTGCAGTCATTCCGGAATCGGCGTTTCAGGAGCCTTCTTACGAGCATTTGAGGGGGCAAATTTTGAAGCAGCCTCATCTGTTTCAAAATTTGCATGTCTCTAATGGTCGTATTTACATAACCATGAGCACCAGCGAAGCGCCGATTTCGGATATTCCCCGGGTCAAGTTATGGGTCCCTGATGGTCAGCAGAAGTCGCTCATCGAACTAGCTCACGATGATCCCCGTGGGTCGCATTGTGGAATTCGGAAAACGATTGAGCTGCTGCAAAGATATTATTATTGGCCTCGATTGAGGCAAGATGTTACGCAGCATGTAAGAGAGTGCGTAGTTTGCAAGCGGATCAAGCCTCCAAATTCTTCATTGAGACCACCCTTGGGATCCCCCAGAGAATCCGAGCGGCCGATGCAGCGACTTTTTGTGGATTTCATGGGCCCATATCCTCGCTCAAAATCTGGAAATACCCAATTGTTTGTGGTCCTGGACCATTATACAAAGTTTGTGTGGCTCAAGCCCATGGTGAAGGCTACAGGCGAGGCGATTGTGCGCTTTCTCGAGCGAGAGATCTTTCTGACCTTCGGAGTACCCGAATGGCTTCATTCAGACAATGGGGTCCAGTTTGCTTCCAAAGCGTTTGCTCAGCTTTTGGATAAATATGGCGTGAAGCATTGTTTCACACCACTGTACTCACCACAGGCAAATGCTTCGGAGCGAACTAATGTGTCTACGCTGAACGCAATCAGAGCCTATATAGGTTCCGATCATGGCAGGTGGGACGAGAAGCTCTCGGAATCGTGTTCTGCCTTTCGAAAGGTAGTTCATGATTCTACTGGTTTTTCGCCTCACTTCCTCATGTTCGGATATCACCCTATCCAGCACGGTTCAGAATACGCACTCCTCAGAAGCCTACAAGCTTTTGAAGATGGTGAGGTGCAATTACGTTCTGGCTGCGACAGACAACGCCTAGTACAGGACCTTGTTAAAGACAAACTGAGTGAGGCCTACAAAAAGGGGGCTCAGCGCTATAATCTTCGAACGAGGCCACGCAATTTTTCCGAGGGTTAGCAAGTCTATGTTCGCAACTTTGCCGTTAGCAATGCCATCGATCGCTTTGCTGCTAAGTTCGCTCCCCGCTTTGTTCCTGCGATCGTAAAACGACAAACTGGGCAAGTCACTTACGAGCTGCAGGACGCGAGTGGGAAGCTGCTGGGAGTTTACCACTCCAAAGACATACGGGACTGAAAACTGAATGAAAAACAACTAACTCAGGTTGATGTGAAGATTGGACGAAATGTGGCATGTTATGCGCCCGGCTTGGTGAGACTTCAGGGTTTGGGTCGTCCCCACGATTGTTGCGAAACAGCCTCGCCACAGCTATCACCCACACACATATACCCACAAACCTTGCGAATGCAGTGCTGCATGCGACAGTCGAATGCATTGCATTGGCAGCGAAAACCGGCTTTGCGTATGCGTTTGATTGTCGCATGCGTCATTGCATTGCATCAGGTTCGCTGACCTGTGCTCAGCTGATATGCAAATACTTGCATGAGCTGCGTTATCAGGCCGGTGAAAACGGGAGTTGCATGGTGCGAGGTGTGGAGAAGAATTGCTGCACAGCTGAGCAACACGAAAAAAGACGGGACTTGGCGGCAACGGGAGCTGGATGAGGGACAGATTGGGATCGGGATCGATAGAGTGTGGCGTGCGAGAGTTTTTGCGGAGATACTTTGGAAGATTTTGGATTTAAAAGAAAAGTGAAAGTGAGATTGAACGAGGAGTACTTTAAAACAAGGAGATTATCGTTGTTTTTTTTTGAAGAAGTGATGAAAAACTTGGAAAGAAAGTGTATGTTTCGTGAGAATCAATTCGTCAAATGAATTGATTTTTTTTATGCAACTGGTGCGTTCCGGGAGTTATAAATGCATTCAAGTACATTGGTGAAAACTGGGAAAAATCCAGTAAAACTACTGTATATTTAATCGAATAGTGAACATTTTTTTTCCTCCCGCGAATCGGATTTGAAAGACTTTGGAGGAGCTGGAAAGTAAAAAAACAACGATTTGTTTTGAAGTTTGTGCTATTATAATGAGAAAAATTAGCAAGTTTGAATAATTTAACAAAGTGATTTACTGGAAACTAAGTTTGTGTTATTGACATTGAGACAAAAGTTTAACAGAGTGAAAAAGCTAGCGCTGTTTTTATTCTAAATTGGGTTTTTTTGAGCACGAAATTTTTTTTTTTTTGGGAGTTCCTGCTATTATCAGTGGAACAAAAGGGAAAAAAAAAGTTGTTTGCAAGAAAGAAACGTTTCTTATTGGAAGTCATACAGAAACTTTCAAGGGTCAATAAAATGAGCAAGCAGTTGAGAAGAACTTGGAGTCCGGTGTGGAAAAATTAAAAATTTAGAGTTCGCATTTGGCGTTCGGACATCGCAATTCATGCAGCACGGCAAGATGAGCCAGCACGATGGATTAATAAATTGCCCAGATAAGTGGTCATTTTTTTTTAATCAGTTTTTTCAAAACGAACTTAGAACTAACGTACTCCATGTAGATTGAATTAATTTAACAGTATTGAGGAATTCAAAATTATTTGATTATCAGTTTTAAAAAAAAAAATAGTTTTCAATTAGTATTATTAGTTTGAGTGGATTGTTAACATAACATATATTGTGGACATAACGTGGTAACGTTATATATAAGTGATCATGTGTATTCTTTCTTTTTCACTTTAGTTTTCTTGATTAGTCATTGAATTTTCAGGTTTTTGCTTTTGATTTGTATATTAAGTTATATAGTTTCATTATATAATCGTTATATTTTCAAATCATTGTCAAGATCGGTGTGAACGAATTCCGACCGGGGTTGCGTACGTATATATCCACTTCTAAAATTGGTGAATAACGATTTTTTTTTGTTTTTTTTATTCATGACGTTTATTTTTCTTTTAGTTCTTGCTTACAGCACCTAATTTTTAGTTAAATTTTTATTACTCATACTCTTCATTCCATTGTTATTCATTTTTGTCTACTTTCCTTTCTTTGGCTTGGTAATTTATTTTCATGAATTTAAATATATATAATGAAAATTAGATAATTTGTTCATTTTAATGATGCCTACAGTTCTTCTTCCCTTCCCTTCCTTTCCCGTTTATTCGTCCCAAGCATTAAATGTTGTATCGTCTGCGTGCCGTAGCACGAAGGTCAGGTTCGTCCCAAAAACCCACGCCAGACTGAGCTAGCTGGCAGGTTTGGCACGCGGGACAGAACCGAATCTAACCTAAATAAAAATGTTGCACTGACGGCGGCTCGGCTGCTTTCGGGTTTCGCAACAGATGCTGCTATCAAAATTTTGTGAAATAAGCAACTGATGACGAATATAATTAACCCGTGTTTTGCTCTCATAAACGTTGAAATTCATGCCAGTGGTAATACCTGAAACCTTCCACCATATGAGTTATAACCATATGAGTTATAATGCACAGTTTGTCAAAAGTTATCGCAATTTAAAAATTTTCAATTATTCCCGTTCTCTTTTTAGGCACCCAGCGCACACACGGGGTTAAAAAATTCCAAAACATTATCCGATGCACATGTAAAACACGTTCGAAATTTATTTTGTTAACTTTATTTTTGCAAAACTTATTTGTGTAGGGAATAATAGGTATATTCAAAATATCACTAAAATGGCCGCCGGCGCCGAAGGGTTAAAGATTTTTAACTTTTTCTGAGACCTGGCACTATTCTGCATATACACCAATGTGTCCTAAAAATTTCAGTTCAATCGGATGGCGCATTCCTGAGATTTTTTCACTGAAATTTTTTGATGATATATATATATATATATATAGAAATATGAATTTTTGGCCAAAGTGATTTTAATACTAATGTTCTTCTTCGAACATTAGTAAAAACTGCTTTTCGCCCTATGAAATGTGAATAAGTAACATGATTTTCATGAAATTGATACAGTAGCTGAACCTTACTCTAATCTCTGTTTGATAGAAATTTGGTTGAAAAACTTCATTTGAGCTGCCAGCTATAGTAATTTTTGTGTCTTTGATTTTGAAAATTCGCTCAGGAAAATAAAACTTTTTGCCCTATAACTTCCAGTGCAGTTATGCAATCAATACGAGTTTCAAACAATTAGTGGAACCTATTTTAAGCATTATTCAGGCCAAATTTGGTTGGAAAGCCACGATAGGGTTGCCAGCTACTGTAGGTTTTGTGTTTGTTTGCAATATCTTTATTAAGCGGTTTTGTCGTAGAATTTTCAATTGGTAATGATATTGTAGTGACAATAAACAGCAAACATTAAGCTTTCGATTATTTGAAAAAACTTGCTGCAGGTAACCCTAAATTTCTTTATACTCCTATAACTTTAAATGTAATATAACAACGTGAAGCAGATGTGATATATTCTTGGCTTTGATACTGGCGAAAGGTTGCCAGCACGAGTCGGTTGTGGTACTTTTGTATCAATAAATGCTTACAAATAGTATACATACCGGAAACATTTACAATGAAAATAAATAACCGATGTTTCAATTCTCAAAGTTCCGCAAATTTTTCGGATCGCATCCCCAAACACCAACTTTAGTTACAGTGCTGCAGGCACTGAGCATTTTTTTCAATGATGTTATATGAGATGCTGCTATCAAAATTTTGTGAAATAAGCAACTGATGACGAATATAATTAACCCGTGTTTTGCTCTCATAAACGTTGAAATGCATGCCAGTGGTAATATCTGAAACCTTCCACCATATGAGTTATAACCATATGAGTTATAATGCACAGTTTGGCCGTAATAAGGAGCTCATGTGGTGGAATATGCACTCAAAACCTGCACGATTCTTCTACTTTTCTTCGAACATTAGTGTTTCTAGCGGTTCAGGTGCGCTAGAGTTTTTTTTATCTTGTGTTGGGATTGATTTAGTGATTATCCCAATCTTTTGCAGTATCACACTGCCTCTTTACCTACAAAAGGCGGTGTAAGGCAGATTAGGAGCGTATTCTGGGCTACAACACAGACTGTTTAACCTTTAGAATCAATTCATTTTAATCTTCGAAAAGTTAAGGGCGTAATCTGGGCCGCAGCGCAGATCAGTCGATTTTAGTCAACGTATTCCCGCCAACTCTGGGATCGAATTATTAGCGAAACCATGCTGACAAAGGAGGATCAGTTCTTGGAATTAACGTCCAAACAGAATGAAATTCCTAAATTACCACTATTCCAAAATTTGATGGGGATTATGCTAAGTGAAAATCATTCCATGATTTGTTCGCGCAGATGATTCATGAACAACCATTAGGTAATGCACAAAAAATGTCTTACCTTAGAGTAAACCTTATTGGTGAAGCTGAGCGCTTAATCCGCCATTTGCCAATCTCTGACGAGAACTATACAGCAGCATGGTCTATCTTGAATAACCGCTATGATAACAAGCGACTCATGGTTTCCACCCTTTTAGACAAACTGTTGTGCCAGCCCGCAATATCATCAGCGGTATTGAAAGGAATGCATGACGTTACAGCGGAATGTCTTCTTGGGTTACAGAGTTTACAAGTTGACAAAGCAACCTGGGACCCGATGATGCTGCATGTTCTGGCAACTCTGGCAACACTCAGTTAAATGCCCTGCGTGCTTCCCTTGCCAGTTAGCTCAGCTGCGTCGGCCGTGGGGTTTGGGCTGAGTGAAACTTCCTGCTTGAAGCACGCTAACGTACACCAACATAGATCATACTAACCATGGGGGGGAAATAAACAAGAGTCATCTTTGGTGTCAAGGCGGACTGGATAGACCCTTCGTCCACTTATCTCTTACTCCATCATCGAGATAAAACAAAAGACTGATTTCAGATATTGACAATTCATGTTATTTCAAAGAGAAAAATAATAACAAAATCAAAATTTGTGACGACCGGTCGACCGCTCCTGACGACGGTCGACCGTTGTTCCGGAATATGGTGTCTGGAAATTCAAGGTTTGTCAACATACATATGATCTTTCTTTGTTTTCTGTTTTTTTTTTATATTAATTCGAAAATTTATATTGTAGTCAACAGAAAAATCAACTAATTCAAATTATTAACCTCAAAAGAGCTCAAACAAAATTTTGCCAAAGTAAAAGCTTTAAAATGACTTTTCAAAAGAAAGAAAAATGTCGCAAAGTATATTTCCACGGTGCCTATCTCATTGTTGATTGCTTTCAACCTCGTTCTCCGTTGATTTTTTTTTTTTATATATATCCAATAACCACCAAAGCTAATTTATGATTTAGTAGAGTTTGTGATTCCAGGAACTAGGAACTATTTCAGAAGTTTTCGAATAATGTGTTTGTCATTTTATGAACCAGACCGCTTCTATCGCAACAACCCAGTCGGTCCACATAAGAATTTTGCGATCGGTCAATTTCGAACCATAATTGACTCAGTTCTCAACAGCGAACAGTATCAAATTGGTATTTTTGTGGCGGTTTTTCCCCGATTCAAGAGCTACCAGTTCTAAAGCGGCACGCTTCAGATCGATGTACACTGCGATTGCTTATTTTAAGGTCTGTTCCCGTGCCACGATTAATTGCGATTAATCGCGATTAATTGCAATGAAGCTGTTCCCGTACTCCGTTTTACTGAAAACTGAAAATTTCCCCTCTTTCAGAAATTTCAGTAGGGTCTGAGCTACTGAAAAATACTGAAAAGTGTCAAACGGAGTAAATATTTTCAAATGTGCGCAGCAAGCAACATATTTTCGGCGTAATGTTGCTATGAAGGTCGAATATTTTTGTGGCGATAATTTATTACCGCTTAGGATGACTTTATAATCACTATTGTTCTCCCAAAAACCGAAAACTGACACTTTCGGTTGTAAATTTTCAGGAAATACAATGAGAGCGTTCCCGTACTTTTCATGAAATTCCCCACCACATGATTCAGGAAAATTCAGTAAAATTCAGTTACTGAAAGTACGGGAACAGACCTTTAATGAATGCACTTAAGTTACTTCAACATGAGAGAAGAAGAAAACGACTGTACAATTACTTGCTTAAGAGCTCACACTTGCAATAGCAAAGAATACAACAACAAAAGTCCAGTTAATTCGAATTCATTGTTAACTATCTGCTCAACATAATAGATAAATATTCACTTCGATGACCACTGAAGTTTCCTTCAAAGTTCGTATGCAAAACTTTTTTCAAAAGTCCAAGCAGCAATCGATTTGAAATAAATTCCAAATATCACAAAATATTTCTTTTCTATTTTTTTCACACAACGATAGTTCTATCTAATCCACACACATTTATTCCAGTTTCGTTTCCAGGGAATTATGTTTTTTACTAATTTTCGAAGAAAAGTAGTATTAAACTCGTTTCGCCGAAAATTCATATTTCTTTATATATATATATATATATATATATATATATATATATATATATATATATATATATATATATATATATATATATATATATATATATATATATATATATATATATATATATATATATATATATATATATATATACATATATATATATATATATATATATATATATATATATATATATATATATATATATATATATATATATATATATATATATATATATATATATCATCAAAACGATTAAGGGAGATAATCTCTGGAGTGGCCGATCCGATTGAGGTGAAACTTTCGGAGAACTTAGATGTATTTAGAAGGTAGGTCTACAATTTGCTAAAAGTCGGATATTTTAAACCTTTTGGCGGTGGCGAGCGTTTTAGTGAATTTTGAGGTACTCCTATATTTAAAAGCAGCGTGAATTTTTGTTCAAAAAAAGTATTGGGAATGAATATTTATTATGTTCTTAACTTGCTTATGGTAAAGAATTGGAAATTTTGAGCCGTGTGTGGGTGCAGCGTGCCTAAAAGTGGGCAAGGACTTTTTTTCAAATTTTGATTTGTCATTACTTCTGACGAAAACATCGGATCATCGTGAAATTTGCAGAGCGTATTGATGTTGACTAAAAATTAATACACATGGATTTTGAAGGTAGTGCGGGTCACTCTGTAGATGCGGCAGGCTCTTGAAAAAAAATCCTTCAAATCATTGAATCTGCTGAAAAATTTTTGATTTTTGACAAAAAATTCAAATCACTGATAAATTTTAACGTTTGTCAATCATGTCAATTTAAAATTTTTAAAATTCCGATTTGCACAAGAACGGCAACCCATCACTAAATTACCTCTATTTTCAGCACTCGAAAGTTCTGTTCACGAAAACTGACGATCGGATTATCCGATCATAATGAAATTCACAGAACATGTTGATATCAACTAGGACCAGGTCTGATAGAAATAATTTTGAAATGCGGGCAATCCTGTGGCAGTGGTGCCATCTTGAAAAATCACTGAGAAAAAAAACCGGTTTTTGGCCCATAACTTCCGATTCAGCCATCAGACTTAAACGAAATTCACACAATATTTAGATCTTACTTAAGGTAACATTTGGTGAAAATTTGGCTGAAAATTTAGAATAAGGTTGCCAGCTATGGTGATTTTTGTCTCCGAAATCTTGCAAATTTGCTCAGCAAAATAAAGCTTTTTCCCTATAACTTCCGGTGCAGTCATGATATCAAAATGAAGTTTATGCAGTAAATACATTTTAATGTGAGCAAATTTGATAGGAATTTTGTACAAAAATCGTGAAAGGGCTGCCAGCTATAACAACTTTTGTAATTTTTTGGAATTTCTTTTCTGCGCGATTATGTCATTAGATTTGCAAATGGGAACGATCCTGCAATGAAAATTAACAACAAATATTAACGCTTTAAAAATTTGAAAAGTTTTGAGGGTGGTAACCCTAAAACTATTTGAAAAAAAAAACAGTTGGAAAAAAACAGTTTGAAAAAAAAAAACAGTTTTTTTCAAACTGTTTTTTTTTTTCAAATAGTTTTCGTTTTCTGAAAACAACAGAAACACCCATCACTTACGGTAACATCCAGTATCAATCTGCTGCTGGTCGAGTGAAAAAAGTTTTCAAAAAGTTTCAAAAAACAGTTGTTTTTGGAAAAAAACAGCTCGTTTTCGTTTTCTGAAAACAACAGAAACGCCCATCACTAATTTCGATGCAGTCATACAGCGGTCAAGAGCCGAACATTACCGCGTGATGCATGTACATGCTCAGCTCCAACCACCGTACGCCGCACCAAAAGCGAATGCACTGCATCCAATGGATGTAGAAGCGAAATCGATATGATTTTCGCAACGAGAAAAAAAAAATTGACGATGAAGTGGATTTTTTTGTGTGCGTGCAACAACCTCACCGCGAGATTTGCAAACTATTGACTATTCCCTTAGCTTCATTGAACGACGTTTCCAGGCTTTAGAAGCATTGGGAACTGATAAGCGAACGTTAAATAAGCCCTCAATGACCCGAACTGCAGCATTAGTGTCAGTTAAGGATCCACTTCCAGCCGTTAAATGCAAAAACTGTGGCGGAAATCATAAGATAAATACCTGCGTATCATTCAAGCAGTTACAAATTCCTGAGCGCATCAACAAGGCTAGGCAATTAAAATTGTGCTTGAATTGTTTAGGTGAGGGGCATCTCGCCTCACAATGTACTTCAAGAGCATGTTTAAAATGCCAAAAAGGGCATAACACACTTATACACTGGGAAAGCAAGAGAAGTACAACCCCGAATCTACCACAAAGAGCACTCGAGAAGCCCAGCCAACTAGATCTTTGCTACGAAAGTAAATGCAATTGTGCTTCCGCGAATAACGTCGGTGCAACCTTCGAGCCCTTTGGACATCGCCACCCGGGAAGCCATACCTAAAAATATACGTCTGGCAGACCCGACCTTTGATCAACCTGGTGATGTCGACCTTCTTATATGTGCCGAGATCTATTACGAATTGCTTGCTATCGGTTAAATCCGATTAGCAAAAAAGTTTCTCATGCTTCAGAACACAGTGTTCGGATAGATAGTGGCCAGAAAATTCGAAACTACCATTACAACACTTGTGACTTGTGGAGTTGCTGAAATTGAAGAAAGGACTCTAAATGAACAGATAGAACGGTTTTGAAAGTTAAAAGAGGCGGGTAGCGAAAATCGTCATATGACAGGGTCAGAATTAAAATATGAAAGTGAATTTGCGAAAACCACTAAAAGAACGAACGAAGGACGGTTTGTAGTCAAATTGCCGTTTGCTCAAGATCCGGCTATGCTTGGAGAGTCGATGGAGATTGCTACACGGCGACTCTTGCAAATAGAACGAAGACTTGGTAAAGACAAAAGCTTGTGCCAGCAATATCGCCAATTTATGAATGAATACAAAGAACTAGGTCATATGAAAGAAGTAAATATAAATATATAAATCATTGTGCACTAAGACCAGAAAGCACGACAACTAAGCTGAGAGTCGTGTTCGATGCATCTCCGAAAACCTCGGTATGTTTTGACTGCGGATATAGAAAAGATGTACCGCCAAATCAATATGTCTGAACCAGATAGAAAATTCCAACTGATATTATGGCGAGATAACCCATTGGAAAGCATAAAGTGCTACGAGCTTAATACAGTAACTTACGGAACAAGCTCTGCTCCATATCTAGCAACAAAATGTGTGCAGGAGCTTGCAAACGAGACATCCAGCTGATATCCGTCTGAAGCAGCTGCACTTAAACATGATTTTTACGTAGATGATGTAATGTCAGGTGCAGATAGCCTTGCGAATGCAATAGAGAAAAAGCAGCAATAACAACAGATTCTAAAATTCGCTCATTTCAAGTTACGCAAATGGTGTGCCAATCACTCTTCTCTACCACAAATATTCCAGTCGAGGATCAAGCCTTAGCTTGGAGCACGGCGGAAGAAATCGAAGGACACAGTAAAACTTTGAGTCTAATTTGGGCACCCAAGAAGGATGAATTTAGAATAAAAGCACTTTCGACCCAATCAAATAGCGTAACGAAGAGAGCCGCTTTTGTTGATTTCTCTCAACTGTTCGACCCATTAGGACTGGTAAGACCGGTGACAGTTGTTGCTAAAATATTCCTCCAAAAGCTGTGGAGACTCAAAGTAGACTGGGATGCAGCATTACCCATGAATTTGCATTCAGCGTGGCTAAAATATCGCCAGGGTTTGGGAAAATTGAACAAAGTAAATAAACCGCGCCATGTTGCGAGAGGAAAGATTCCCCAAGGTGCCCAGCTTCATATTTTTGCAGACGCGTCTTTAAATTTCTTTATACTCCTATAACTTTGAATGTCGTGAAGCATATGTGATATATTCTTGGCTTTGATACTGGCGAAAAGTTGCCAGCACGAGTCGGTTGTGCTACTTTTGAATCAATAAATGCTTACAGTTAGTATTCATACCGGAAATATTTACAATGAAAATAAATAACCGATGTTTCAATTCCCAAAGTTCTGCAAATTTTTCGGATCGCAGCCCCAGACACTAACTTCAGTTACAGTGCTGCAGGCACTGAGCATTTTCTTCATTGATGTTATATGAGATGCTATTTTCAAAATTTTGTGAAATAGGCAACTGATAACGAATATAATTAACCCGTGTTTTGCTCTCATAAACGTTGAAATTCATGCCTGTGGTAATATCTGAAACTTTCCACCATATGAGTTATAATGGATTCTTGAGACCAAAGTAAAACGTGGCGTGTGAAACAGTTTGGCCGTAATAAGCAGCTCATGTGGTGGAATATGCACTCAAAACCTGCACGATTCTTCTCCTGTTCTTCAAACATTAGTGTTTCTAGCGGTTCAGGTGCGCTAGAGTTTTTTTTATATATTAGTTGGTCGTTGTCTAGTCTTTTGCTGGATTTTTATCTGTTGATTTTAACAATAAAAATTATAATAATAAAAACTTTAACGCACGTGAACCGCTTGAAAGACTAAAACTTGATGAACAGTAGAAGAATCGTGCAGATTCTGAGTGCATATTCTACCACACGTGCTCTAACCTGTGTCGATTGATAAATCACTTTGATCTTTACAACGCATTTGAACTCAAATGGTGGAAAGGTTTTTAGGACTACCACTTGCATAAATTTCAATATTTAGGAAAGCCAAACACTGCAAAACTTATAAAATATAATGAAAGAAAATGCTTTTTGTCTGCAATACTTTACCAGCACTCCAACTTGAAGTCTTCCTTAATTGCTTCACGTCAAAATCCAATAACTCTATTAGTCTCGTATTTATCTGATTTAAAAATGTTTGTGATCAAAACCCGAAAGCTGTTTGCGACTGAAAAATTTTTAGAACTTAGAAAATTTAAACATTGGTAACTTATTTTCTTTGTACATGTTTGCGATATGAATACTTAATGTAAGCATTTATTGATACAAAGATAGCGAAAAATGACTCGCATTGGCAACCCTTCCCGATAATCAAAGCCAAAAATATACCACACCTGCTTCACATTAATATCAACCTACTCTGCGAATTTGGGTATGATCCAATGGACTGCATTGGACGTTTTTGGGGGACTAAGAAATTTAACGTTACCAGTTGCAAAAGTTTTCGAATTTCGAAAACTTACTAATTGCTGTTTATTATCACTACAAGATCATCACAGTTTAAAAACTTTGCGTCAAAATTACTTAATAAATATAAAATTACTAAATACCAAATTACTTAATAAATATATACAGAGCCAACAATAGCTGGCAACCCTGTAATGGTTTTTTTTACCAATTTTCTTCTGAATAATGCCTATATTAAGCTCTATATATCATATGAAATTTTTTTTGATTTCACGACTGCACTGGAAGTTATAGTTTCCTGAGCGTATTTTCAAAACCTAAGACTAGTAAATTACCATAGCTGGCAGCACCAACCGAATTGTTCAATCAAATTTCTACCATAAAATTGCCCGCATTTTCAAATCGCTTCTAACAGATATGGTCCTAGTGGATATTAACACATTCTGTCAATTTTATTTGTATCTGATTATTGGGTCGTGAATTCTCGTGAACAGAAGATTTTGATCTTTAAAATATAGATAAATTGGAAGAGGGTGACCGTTCTTGTCCGATATGAAATTTGAAAAATTTTGCTTTTGCTGTGTAGACAAACTGTATGATTTTTAAAGGAGATGGTTTTCACTGGAAAATTTTTCAGGATAGTCGGTTGTTTGAAGGTTCTCACTTTCACTGCCTGCCATAGGTGCAGGGTTGTTTTATGACGATTTGATTATCCGGTCAATAATCATCGCAATTCAAAAACTTTCAAATTTTCCCAATCTCATTTTAGGCGCACATCCATAGGGTTAAAAATTTCAAAAAAACTATCATATTCACATTTGAACTACGTTCAAAATTAGGCTTATAAATATTTTTTTGTGAAAGGTATTTTTTGGCAGAAAAATCGGTGTATATAAAATATCACTTAAATGGTCGCCGGCGCCAAAGAGTTAAAGATTATTAGCTTTTTTGTGAGACTTGTGCACTATTCGGCATATACACCAGCATATCCTGAAAATTTCAGTTCAGTCTGATTTATATATATACATATATATGTATATACATATTTATATATATATATATATTTATATCTATATATATATATATATATATATATATATATATATATATATATATATATATATATATATATATATATATATATATATATATATATATATATATATATATATATATATATATATATATATATATATATATATAGATATATATATATATATATATATATATATATATATATCAGGGGCGGCTCGTCGATGTACGCAAAGGAAGCAGTGCTTCCCTTGCTAATCCACAAAATTGATTAAATAATCAGTATGTAACAATCAAAAGATTTACAATCAATATTTAACAATCAATGGAATAACATTTATTTTCTTACAAAAGACAAAATTCCATCGCTACTATGAATCTAATGGTTTTATTTTACAACAGTCCAACTACAGAGCTTCCACGTTAAATTTACAGCGACACAACTAAAACTCAAACGTTTTACTATAAACTACAAGCACTGTATACCATTCAATTCAAAACATACAGTTCATTCAGATGTACTACACACAACACTGAAGTGATCTTGCTTCAATGCTCAAACTCGTGATTTCCACATAGATCTACTTTACGCTTTGCCTAAATGATGCCCACAAAAATTTTACAGTCAATGTACTCACATAGTATCGCGGACGCTGGCTCAGTTCGCAGCGTCTTGGTGGATTGAAAAATTCAAAAAACCCTTGCCCCATCCACCCACTGAACGACCCGAAAACCTTTGTTAATGAATGAACTTAATACGCTGCAATAGTATCCGCGTCTCCTGTTTGCCCTCAACATTTATCTGCAGATTCTCTTCTGCTCCTCTTCTTACGAGCCGTTCCCCTTAGGAATTGATGCATTTTCTGCTTTGTTCACATGTATACATGTACGATGCAAGCCATTGTGATGTTCATGTGCGGAATATAATAGTAGAAGTTACATTTTTTCGTGTGCAGTTTTCCGCAGATCGGTTTTTTGTGTCTGCTTTGGGTTCGCTTTCGCAAAAGACGTAGTTTTTTGGTTCTGGTGCTTTGGTGAAATGACCACTTGATTGCTTTGGACGCCTATGTTGACGCTGAAAATTCATCCGCGTCGCTATTATGGTTGCTTTTCGTCATGATCTACGTTATCGAATTTGTATTCTTCTCTGCTCATTTTCTTACGAGTTGTTCCCCTTCTAATTCGATGCCTTTTATGCTTTGTTTGCATGGTGTGTGTGTACGGTGCAAGTGATTATGACGTTGGTATGGAGAATGTGTAGGAGTTAAATTGTTTCGTGTGCAATTTTCTCCAGATTGGTTTTTTTTGCTTTAGATTAAATGACCACTTGATTGCTTTCGCCTCTGTTATTTCTATGTTGAATTTCTGAAGTGTTTTCTTTAGCATTTATAATTTACATTAGGTGCGCTTTTTTTTGTCTTCTTCGCAAAAAAACGCACCTGTTTATAACAGGTGTGACTTTTGACTTGAATTATTTTGTATTGTCAGTACTGTCGGTTATATAAAAGGATAGTTTTTAAAGTAAATTATAGCATAAAGCTCGTTAAACTGAGAGCGTATTGAATAGATTATGTTTCGACAAGTTAATATTTACGCGTTTAATATGGTTTTTAATGTGCAAAACCAAAATTGATGTGATTGTGCCATAGAGTATTTACTGCGGTAGTCTTTTTCATTGAGGATCTTATTGAGTCTTAGCAACCAAGACCACTAATTTCGCTCAGTCAACTGTTTGCAAAATGTAACTACATTAGGCACTTTTATTTTAATTATATGAGGAATTTATTTTTATTGTGGCATTGGCTATTTAATTTAATTTGCTAAAAGATGCATTATATCCTGTACTTTGAGCTATAAAAAAACTTTCACCATTTATTTAGCCTGTAGTATGCTTTCAATTTAACTTTTTTTTATAATTCAAAGAAAAGTTAAAAAAATTAGTATTTTTTTTGCTTTCAAATACTATACATATTTGAGCTTTTGTGACATTTTTGATATTAGTAGGAATGTCACTGAAATAAGCTGTTGACAATCATTCATTAACTTTTAATGTAAATATGGTCAGCATTGAAATACCTAATTAAATTTTACACGATATTTAAAAAAAATCGCATGTATAGTTTACTACGCGCTTCTTAAGTATGCTTATCTATATCATATGCTTCTATATTTTGCTTGTGCTTCCCTTCGTCTCAAAACCACGAGCCGCCACTGATATATATAAATATATACATAATAAAAAGCTCTGGGCCTGATAATATTCCTTCTCTGTTTTTAAGAAACTGTGCTTTCTCATATCAATTCCTCCACTTATCATTTTCAATATGTCGCTTTGCACTGGCTTATTCCCTGAACTCTGGAAGTCAGGCTATGTAGTTCCTATTTTCAAATCAGGTGACAAATGTAACTACTGTCCTATTTGTGTCTTGTCAACCATTGCTAAAGTGTTTGAAAATTTAGCTTGCAACTTTGTCACTCCTCTGATAATGCCTCTAATTATTTGTAATCAGCATGGTTTCTGTAGTGGAAAATCCACCGCAACTAATCTTATTTCATACTACAACTTTATTCGTAATTCTGTGATATCGTCCGGCCAAGTTTATTCAATTTATACAGATTTTAGTAAAGCATTTGATAAAATTAACTTAACGCTTTTGTTGAAAAAACTCAAAAACATTGGATTTCATTGTTCTATGTATGAATGGCTCTGTAACTATGTAAGCAATCGGTCATTATTTGTGAAATTTCATGATACATTCTCAAATCCCTTCTTTCCTGCTTCTGGTGTACCTTAAGGCTCACATCTTGGTCCATTATTGTTTTTATTACTAAAGTTCGAAGAAGAACATTAGTATTAAAATCACTTTGGCCAAAAATTAATATTTCTATATATATATATATATATATATATATATATATATATATATATATATATATATATATATATATATATATATATATATATATATATATATATATATATATATATATATATATATATATATATATATATATATATATATATATATATATATATATATATACACGTATATATATATATATATATCATCAAAAAATTTCAGTGAAAAAATCTCAGGAACGCACCATCCGATTGAGCTGAAATTTTCAGGACACATTGATGTATATGCAGAATAGTGCCAGGTCTCACAAAAAAATAATAATCTTTAACCCTTTGGCGCCGACGGCCATTTTAGTGATTTTTTTAATATACCTATTATTCCGTACACAAATAATTTTTGCAAAAACAAAGTTGACGACATAAATTTCGAACAAGCTTTACATGTGAATCGGATAATGTTTTGGATTTTTTTAACCCTATGTGTGCGCTGGGTGCCTAAAAAGAGAACGGGAAAATTTGAAAATTTTTAAATTGCGATAACTTTTGACTGAGCTATTCCATGATTACAAAATTTTCAGGACATGTTTGTTTTATTTAGTTGTAGATTTGTGTATGTTTTAATGATTGTGCTGGCAACCCTGTAGCTAGGGCAGGCACTGAAAGTGAAAACCTCCAAATCATCGTTTCTCTTGAAAAAATGTCGTTTCTTAAAAAAAAGCCACTCATATGTAAATTTTGTGCTTTGTTTACATAAACAAAAAAAAAACTTTGATATGGTATAACGGGCACGCCTGGTAACCCTTGCCCAAGTTACCTATGTTTTTAGCATCAAAAACTTCTGTTCACGGAAACTCACGATCCAATGAGCAGAATTTATTGAAATTTTCAGAATGTATTGGCCTTAAATAGGACCAGGTCTGATAGATGTGATTTTGAAATCCTGGCGATTCTGTGCCAGTGGTGCCATCTTGAAAAAAAAAAAAAAAATTCGAAAAAATTCGAAATTGAAAAATTCGATTGGTGCTGCCAGCTATGGTAATTTTTGCGTCTTTTTGTGAAAATTCGCTCAGGAAAATAAAACTTTTTGCCTTATAACTTCCAGTGCAGTCATGAAATCAATACGAATTTCATACAATTACTGGAACCTATTATAAACATTATTCAAGCCAAATTTGGTTGAAAATCCATGATAGGGTTGCCAGCTATTGTTGGTTTTGTGTTTGCTTGCAATATCTTTATTAATTTATAGCATTTTCAATTGGTAATGATATTGTAATGACAATAAACAGCAAATATGAAGCTTTCGATTATTTGAAAAAACTCGCTGCAGGTAACCCTAAATTTCTTTATACTCCTATAACTTCAAATGTAATATAACAACGTGAAGCAGATGTGATATATTCTTGGCTTTGATACTGGCGAAAGGTTGCCAGCACGAGTCGGTTGTGCTACTTTTGTATCAATAAATGCTTACAGTTAGTATTCATACCGGAAACATTTACAATGAAAATAAATAACCGATGTTTCAATTCCCAAAGTTCTGCAAATTTTTTGGATCGCAGCCCCAAACTCCAACTTCAGTTACAGTGCTGCAAGCACTGAGCTTTTTCTTCATTGATATTATATGAGATGCTGCTTTCAAAATTTTGTGAAATAAGCAACTGACAACGAATATAATTAACCCGTGTTTTGCTCTCATAAACGTTGAAATTCATGCCAGTGGTAATATCTGAAACCTTCTACCATATGAGTTATAATGCATTCTTGAGACAAAAGTAAAACATGGCATTTGAAACAATTTGGCCGTAATAAGCAGCGCATGTGGTGGAATATGCACTCAAATCCTGCACGATTCTTCTACTGTTCTTCGAACATTAGTGTTTCTAGCGGTTCAGGTGCGCTAGAGTTTTTTGTTTTTACTAATTTTCGAAGAAAAGTAGTATTAAACTCGTTTCGCCGAAAATTCATATTTCTTTATATATATATATATCATCAAAATGATTAAGGGAGATAATCTCTGGAGTGGCCGATTCGATGGAGCTGAAACTTTTGGAGAACGTAGATGTATATAGTAGGTAGGTCCACGACTTGCTGAAATTCAGATATCCTAAACCTTTTGGCGGCGGCGAGCGTTTTAGTGAATTTTGAGGTACTCCTATATTTCCAAGCAACGTGATTTTTTGTTCAAAAAAAGTATTGGGAATGAAAACTTATTATGTTTTAAGCTTGTCTATGGTAAAGAATTGGAAATTTTGAGCCGTGTGTGGGTGCAGCGTGCCTAAAAGTAGGCAAGGATTTTTTTTCAAATTTTGATTTGTCATTACTTCTGACAAAAACATTGGATCATCGTGAAGTTTTCAGAGCGTATTGATGTTGACTAAAGTCTAATACACATGGATTTCTAAGGTAGTGCGGGTAACCCTGTAGCTGCGGCAGGCTCTTGAAAACAAATCCTTCAAATCATTGAACCTCCTTAAAAATTTTTGATTTTTGACAAAAACTTCAAATCATTGATAAATTTTAACGTTTGTGCATCATGTCAATTTAAAATTTTTAAAATTCCGATTTGCACAAGAACGGCAACCCATTATTAAATTACCTCTATTTTCAGCACTCGAAAGTTCTGTTCACGAGAACTAACGACCGGATTATCTGATCATAATGAAATTCACAGGACATGTTGGTGTTAACTTGGACCAGGTCTGATAGAAATGATTTTGAAGTGCGGGCAATCCTGTGGCAGTGGTGCCATCTTGAAAAATCACTGAGAAAAAAAACAGCTATTTGGCCTATTACTTCCGAAGAAGCTATCAGATTTAAACGAAATTCACACAATATTTGAATCTTACTCAATGTAACATTTGGTGAAAATTTGGCTGAAAAATTAGAATAGGGTTGCCAGCTATGGTGATTTTTGTCTCCCTAATCTTGCAAATTTGCTCAGCAAAATAAAGCTTTTTTCCCTATAACTTCTGGTGCAGTCATGATATCAAAATGAAGTTTATGCAGTAAATAGATTTTGATGTGAGTCAAATGTCATAGGATTTTCGTACAAAAATTGTGAAAGGGCTGCCAGCTATGACCATTTTTGTAATTTTTTGGAATTTCTTTACTGCGGGATTATGTCATTAGATTTCAAATGGGAACGACCCTGCAATGAAAATTAACAAAAAATATTAACGCTTTAAAAATTTGAAAAGTTTTGAGGGTGGTAATCCTAAAAATTTTTACACCCGTATAACTTCTAGCGCAGTGATTCAATCGAAACGAAATTTATTGGTTGGTTTTAGTTTAACGTGAAGCAGATTTGGTATATATTTTGCTTTGCTGCTGACACAGAGTAACGAGCTTTAGCCATTTTCGTAACTATTGCATCAACAGATGCTTCAAATTACATACTCATATGCAAAACATTTGCAATAAAACTGAGAAACCAATTTTTAAATTTTCTTTTGAACATTTTTTGGATGGCAGCTTCAAACAACGTTAACCGCTAAAGCTTTCGACGAAATCCTCCGATGAGAACGAAATTCAAAGGATAAGTTGATTTAAGTATGAGCTTGTTAAGGTACACTTACTGCTGCTTCGTTGGGAAAATGTTGCCAGCACTGAACATTTTCATCATTTGTGTTATAGTTGAGTTCTGTTGCTTTGAACGAGGAATGGTTGATATGATTCTACAAAAAAGTATATTACGTCTTTCCACATTGTCACTAGTTTTCATTAGTTTTCTAGCGGTTCAGGTGCGCTAGAGTTTTAATATTTACAAACGATATAAGTTCAGTTTTTCCTGACGTTCAGTTTTTATTGTTTGTAGATGACTGTAAAGTTTTTAAAGATATGAACACTCTATCGGATATCCATTTGCTACAGTCAAATATTGATCGTTTGTATGCATACTGTGTTGATAATAATTTAGAACTAAATATTGGCAAATGCAAATTTATTATTTTCAACAGGACCAGAGCAAGTTTTGGGGGTACTTACACATTTAATGGTGTTCCTATAGAAAAAGTTAATCAAATCAAAGATCTGGGTATTAGCTTTGACGGTAATTTAAGCTTTACCAATCACATTAATCACAATGCTCACGAAGCTCGCAGATTGCTTGGCTTTATTATACGTAATTCACGTGAGTTTAATAATGTCAATACTTTGAAGCTATTATACACGTCTGTTGTTCGCAGTAAGCTCGAATATGTATCAGTTCTCTGGAACCCGTATTACATGGTGCACATTGAAAGAAAGAAAGAAAGGTGCACATTGAACTAGAAAGAGTTCAGCCTAAGTTGTTACGGTACGTTGCTTCCAAACTTCGTTTGAACGGTATTGAACGATTCGTAAAACTTTCGTTAGCACAAACGAACATTGAACACAATATAAACATAAAAAAAAAAAATCTCCATCGTCCTCTAAAGAGAGAACGATGGAGATTGGGCATCAAGCACAATTCATGAATTAGTTTATATTATTAGTTTAGATTGTTATTAGTTTAGGTTGTATTAGTTTAGATTGTTAGTTTCGCTGTTAGTTTTAACTAAGTAATTACATCAAGACAACACGAGTAAACACCAAGTCACGACAAACAATGGTACGCACAGCCTCACCATAATTGGCAATAATAAATGTTATCAACCGAATATAGATACAAACAATTTGTAGCGAAGAACATGAAAACAATCAACACCAAGTCACTACAAACAATGGTACGTACAACATCACCATACTTAGCAATAATGGAATTCCGATCGCGACATTGTCGAAACATAGCGATATCTATGATATATATATACCGCGAATTGAACTACACAAATTAACCGACAAGGCAGAGCAACGTATGGGTCGAGCCGTCAAGGTCGACGACACCAGACCTAGGCCAACAAGTGACCTACATACGATGAATACCGAGCGGATGCCGAATTGCCGATTACTTAGATCAAAGCCTCAGATCGAAAGGCGATGAAAGTAAATGCTGTGGTGGTAATGTAAGGGACCCGAGATGTGGAGGGGAGTCGTAATACGCGGAAGGAAACCGAGATCCGGAGGACATTAGCGTACGCAGCAAGAAACATGCACACCCGAAAACTTCGACACGCACAAATCATCGCACGAAAGACACGGCGGACGGGTCCACGGTCGTAAGCTAATATTAGCTAAATTCGAACAAATCGAAGGTTACCGGGAGGATCGCGCACATGTTTCCTCGCAGAATAATTAGTTTTGAATCGCGAATCAGCCACCTACCTGTAATTTGAGGCCGAAAATCCTGGAGCACCACCCGAATTCAATACGCACAACACCGAATTTACACAATGTTTATATTCGGAAACGTCAACTGGGAGAAATGTCAGTGGAGATGTTCCAAGTCAGACCGTTCCAAGTGGGGAATGTGTGGTGAATTCAAAACCCAACACTCGGATGAGTGAAATCAAATTCGGGTGAGTGCACTAAGCGGGTTTTTTAAAATCCCGCTGCCGCCAGGAAAATTTTCCTGTGGGCAGGATTGATGGAAGAGGGTCTCTTTTGCTGCGAATTGGGTGAGTGGACGGAGGTCTCGAGCTGCGGGTGCAGAATCAGTTTGATAATTTATCTTCTTTTGGCTTTTTACATATTTGGCTGTGAATTGGAAAATATAACCGCTGGCGGTAATCTGGAGGATTTGGAAGCGGCAGCATTAATATTAATTAATCCTTTGTGGTACTGAACGTGAAAAATTTGCGTGGGAAGGTTTCAGTTTTGTGGACGAAATAGAAATTCGAGATTCGTATCGAACGAGGAGAACCAGTCGAGAAGGACGTTGGAGAAAATTGAATTGATACTGTGGCGCGAGCATCGATCGACGAAAAGGGCCCCATCGCGGGAGTAAGAGCATCGCGGCGATCCTGAATAATCAGCAGGTTAGATAGCAAGTAAGAAATAAAAGAAATTTTGTGAATTAGATTTAGTAGAATTTTAAAGGAAAGAAAAAAAGGAATTGTGAGAAGATTACCATTTTATGGTAACGCGTTGGAGAATATCGCAGCATTCGTATCATTTTGTTACAATAAAGTGTGTGATCGTGAATTGTGCGGGGTTTGAAATTTTCGATAAAGAATCGGTGTTGTATCTAAGAGGCCGTCATCCTCTTCTCGCTTCAGGGCGACGGTAGCGAGGCAGTGTTTCGGGTTTAGAAGCGAGTGGCGCCCACCCGCGACCCTTTTTCTTCGCGAGCGAGAGCCGCCCGAAAACTGCCGCCCTTGTAAAGGGTTCTAGAGCGCGTTGCGGTCAGTAACGGTGACAAATTGGCGCCCAACGTGGGGCCTATAACGGTAATAGCGGAAAAAACGGTTCGCAACTGTACCCGTGAAAATTTGATGAGCCAAGTCCCAAATTGTGGGAAGGCATTTAGGCGCGTAAATTGATGTTATAGCCATCTTAAAAGCTAATTTTAAAGTATCTTACGCGTGAACGGTAATAGTATCTTCATTTTGAAATTAATTTTGAATATTTTGAATTTTTAAAGTTGGATGGTACTATTTCCTAAAATCTATATATACATATATTTTTTGATTGATATCATTTTATGTTCATATATTTGAATTCTGGATTTTGTGTGTGTGACAGGGTGGCTGAACAAGAATTCTGATTGTGTAATAGAAATAGTGAATTTTGCAATTCGTGCGTACGGGAGGTGTGAAAGTGTGATAGTGTGCTTTAGAAGAGTTTCAGGTAAAACTACAAAGAAGCTGAGGTAGATAGTGGCATTAGTTACGGTGTTAACGGTACGCATAGAAGGGGGAAAAAAGAAGATCGTTCCTATCGTTATTTCTTTCAAGATTCGGGATATTGAAGATATCGTGTGTAAACTAGCAATCTTATAGATTGTCACTTTGAAATATATATATTTTGCGAAGTATTCATTTTTTTGTTCGGATCGATTATAGGTGGAATTTTCAGATACATTGCTCTCTTAATGAGGTTCTCTTATATTTAAATTCGTGGGGGATAATGTGTTAGAGTGACTGAGAAGTGTAATTTGAGGGTCAAACAGATTGAAGAGTTAAGTTTTAGTGCGAGATCGGCGGAAGGTTGCGATTTTGGGTGAGGGCATTTTGAGGACCTATTTCGCGGGTTCTTGTTTTACTTTGGTTGATCGAAAGAAAATTCCGATCCTGATATTCAGCCAGCTGTGTATATTCGTGTTAGGAGATTAAAATGAAAATTTTAGTGGATCGTCTAAGTAAGGACGAGCTCACGTACGAGCTCGCCATCCGTGGCTTTCCGTCGGACACGGTGGAGAATATGCGTAAGACGCTAAGGGCGACACTAAAGGCGGAGTCAGCTCAGGATACGTCCTATGTGGAAGCGGCGTATCCGTTTGATTTCGAAACCGATTTTACTGAATTAACAGCGAAAGCGTCGGAAATCGAAGAGCTGATTTCGAAAGTGACAGGTGATAAAACTTCGTCAGATTTCCTTAAAGCTAAAGTAAAGATTGAATTCGGATTCCGTCGACTGAACAACATACAAGCAGTCACGCCAGAGCAGTTGGATTCTGCGAAGAAGATTAGGAATCGGTTAATCATTGCAATGGGGACCCTAGTGGAGAAGACCGAGGAAAACAGCGAAGGGGAAGCGGAGCTCGATGACGAGCCCCAGACCATGGTTGCGCCGCAGGAGGTGCGGGTGCCCAGTCTAGCCGAAGTGGTAAAATGGGGGCTGAAGTTCAGTGGGGATGCGTCGGGATCAGTAAACGCTTTCCTTGAGCGGGTGGAAGAATTGCGGCAGGCGAGAGGTCTCACGAAGTCACAGCTCTTCAGGGCAGCCGTAGACCTATTTGACTCGCGAGCGCTGATTCGGTTTAGAGCCAACCGCGGGTTGGTGGCGTGCTGGGATGAGCTTGTGGAGGAGCTTAGGGCGGAGCTCTTGCCAACGGACTACGAGGACCGCCTTCGTGATGAAATTCGGAAGCGTACTCAAGGCGAGAACGAATCGATGGGGGTGTATGTGGCAGTGATGGAGCGCCTTTTCTCGCGTTTGAAACAAAGCTGCTCGGAGGAAGAGAAATTGAAGACTTTGCGCAGAAACATTTCACCTTACTATCAGCAACATTTAAGCTTGACGCTGATATCATCGATTGCGGATCTGGTGAAGATGGGGCGAACGCTGGATGCCACAAGGGCATCGGTAGCGGCTTTCGTACCGCCCAATACACGTCCAAGGCGATGTTTGGAACCGGACCTGGCTTACATGAGCGCTGAACCTACAGAGCAGGTAGCCGCGCTGTCTGGACAGAGACGCGTACAGTGCTGGAACTGTAGGAGGGAAGGCCACGTGTCTAGAGAATGTACAGAGCCCCGGCGTTGTTTCGGTTGCGGTCGTCAAGGGGTTTTACGTGCGGCATGTCCAACGTGTCGAGCTAGGACAGCGGAGCCAGGGGCCCATGCGCGATCGGAAATGCAAGCGTCGGGAAACGGTCGCCGTGCACACTAAGCGACCGAGCGGGCACTAGAGGGAGGTCGCAGCGAGTTGAAAAGTCGTCGAAGGTGGACTACGCTTTGGCTGACAGGGATCAGGACAGTCGCCCTCACTTGCGGGTGGAGATAGCGGGCGTCGTCATGGAAGGTCTGTTGAATTCGGGCGCGAGTCGTACGATTCTGGGAGAAAGAGGATGGTTGCGTTTGGTCAGTAGAGGAGTAATGCGGAGCGATGGCGAAGTTGAAGAAGTGCGGCTTGCAAACGGGGAGGTGTGTAAGGTGAACGGTGTAGTGCGTCTGGACTTCGCGCTGAATGGTCGAAAGAGGGAACTGGAAGTACTGGTCATTTTGGCAATCCCTCAGGAAGTTATATTGGCAGTAGACTTTTGGCAAGGCTTCGGAGTAGTACTGGACATGAAGGGTCGACAGTGGACAGCCGTTGCTGTGGCAGAGGCGGTGTCGGGGAAGGTGCTACGCAGTCAATCTAACCTATCCGAAGAGGAGGCAGCAAAACTAACTGGAATGTTGAGTGAGCAGTTTTGTCTGATGGGCGATGGGCTGGGTTGCGCGAAGTCTGTGAAGCATGGGATCAAAACGACGGCGGCTCCAATTAAGCAACGATATTATCCAGTCTCGCCCGCGGTACAACGCCAAATAAATCTAGAGCTGGATGAGGTGCTAAAGTTAGGAGTAGTTGAGCCGTCGTCGAGTCCTTGGTCTTCGCCAATTCTTTTAGTCCGAAAGAAAGACGGGTCCTATCGTTTTTGTGTGAACTTTAGGAAAGTGAATGCAGTATCCGAGAAAGATGCCTATCCCCTGCCGTATATCTCCACGACGCTGGAGAAACTACGGAACGCGAAGTACTTGTCGACGTTGGACGTGAAGTCGGCGTACTGGCAAGTACCTATGGCAGAAGATTCACGTCAATATACTGCATTCACTGTACCAAGAAGAGGACTGTTTCATTTCTTACGAATGCTTTTCGGACTCCACAATTCTGGGGCTACGTGGCAACGCTTAATAGATACAGTGTTGGGACCCGCTCTCGAACCGTTCGTATTTACGTACTAAGATGATATTATTGTGGTTACAGACATTTTTGATCGACATTTGGAGATATTGCGAGAGGTTTTTACACGTCTGAGAGAAGAAGGCTTACGCGTGTCAAGAGAAAAGTGCCATTTCTGCAGGGCACAATTGAAGTATTTGGGGTACGTGGTAGACGAAGAAGGGCTGCATGTCGATCCTGAGAAAGTGAAGGCCATAAGTGAGTATCCCTGTCCGGGATCAGTGAAGCAAGTCAGACAGCTATTGGGGATGGTATCATGGTACCGTCGGTTTATCCCGGATCATGCTACTATGGTGGCTCCACTAAACGATCTTTTAAAAAAAGGGCGTAAGTTTAACTGGTCCAGTGATTGTGAACGGGCCTTCAATGCCTGTAAACATAAGTTGTCCACCGCACCGGTGTTAGCGTGTCCCGACTTCGAACTGCCCTTTAAGGTGCAAACTGACGCTTCAAATGTGGGTATAGGAGCAGTGTTGAGCCAGGCGCACTCTACGGGAGAAAAAGTGGTATGTTATTTAAGTAGATCACTATCGGCACAGGAGAGAAGGTACTCTACAACTGAACGGGAGTGTTTAGCAGTGCTTTGGGCCGTCGAAAAATTCCGTCCATACATCGAGGGGACACGGTTCGTAGTAATAACGGATCATCACTCGCTGGTTTGGCTGAACAAGCTTAAGGACCCAACCGGCAGATTAGCGAGATGGGCGGTGCGCCCCCAGCAATTTGAATTTGAAGTAGTGCATAGGAAGGGTAAAGAGCATTGAGTCCCTGACGCACTTTCACGGGCAATCGTAGAGTTAGACAGCATATCGGCTCCTCAAACGTCGAATAAGTGGTTTACGAAAATGATAGAAAACGTCCGGGATGACCCGCGGAAGTATTCAAATTGGAAAATCGTAAGTGACACGCTTTGGAAACAAACCTCCGGTAAAGAGAGAAGAGGGGAGACGAGTGCTGCCTGGAACCGCGTAGTGCCGAAAACAGAAAGGGGTGAAATTCTCAATAGATGTCACGACGACCCAAAAGCGGGGCATAGGGGAGTCGCTCAGACGTTGGCGCGTGTTGCGCAGAACCACTACTGGCCTGGAATGCGATCTGACATTAAAGAATACGTCAGAAGGTGTAAAGTGTGCCAGGCATGTAAAGTAGAGCGGAAGGCACCGGTGGGTCTGATGTCGTCTAGAGCGGGGGTGGCGAAAGCACCATGGGAAATGGTATGTATAGACCTGGTGGGACCATTACCTAGGTCGACTCGTGGCCATAGCTATATCTTGACAGTGGTGGACTATGTCACTAAATTCTCAGTGATTCTTCCAGTACGAACCGCAACGGCGTCAACATTTTTCGCTTATTGGAAGAAAACGTTTTCTTAGTCTTCGGCGTTCCGAGAGTTCTAGTTTGCGACAATGGAGTGCAGTTTAGGGGTAGACATTTCAGCAAGGCAGTGGAGGAATACGGTGTTCAAGTGAGTTACACCGCCTTGTATCATCCTCAAGCTAATCCGGCGGAGCGGCGAAACCAAGACATCAAATGCATGCTGAGATGTTACGCTGCAGACAATCATCGCTCTTGGGACCAGAATTTGGCCAAAATCGCGTGCGCGTTACGTACGTATAAGCACGAGGTCACTGGCTTTTCTCCCTACTTCCTGAATTTCGGTAGGGAGATGATTACTTATCGAGAAAGAGTTGAACTCCCGTCTGACGCGCAGAGGGATTTATCGCCGATGACGAGAGCCCGGACACTAGAAGGAATATTAGCAGACGTAGTGAAGAGGATGCAGAAGGCGGCTACGGCTAATAAAATTCGCTATGACCTCCGTCGGCGAGCAGAAGTCTTTCAGGTAGGAGACTGCGTATGGAGGAGAAATTATGCTCAGTCCGACGCAAGCAAGTACTTTTCCGCTAAACTAGCCCCCGCGTTCGTAGGTCCCTTCACGGTTTTGAAACAAACGTCGACTTGGACGTACGAATTACTAGACGAAAAGGGAAAGAGCGCAGGTACATGGCATGCTAAAGACCTTAAGCGGTACGTGCCGTGATTTAGATATGAAGGAATTCGTAGGGGCATCATTAGCTGGAGTTTCGAATTTGCAAGGGGAAGTTAAGGTATTAATGAGTGGTAGAGGGACTAAACTACAATAACGTTCGGTCACAACGAACTGAACTAACTATTAATACGTCTTTTGGTGGTGGGTTAAGAGAAGGGTTTGAAGATAGGCGGTGAAGGGTTAGTTATAAGTAGGCCTAATATTAGTTTCATATTTAGTGATGTATTCTAGGGTTAGTTTATAGGTATTAGCATGTTATTAAAATTGATTTGTATATTGGAAAAAAATACCGATAGCGTGGTGGTGGTGAAAGTTTCCTCCTTGTCATTTTTTATTTTTTTTTCTCTTTCCTTTTTTTTTCCTTTTTGTTGTTTTTTTTTACATTCGTTTTTTTTGGCCTTCCCCTTTGGCATTCGTTGTAGATAATGACCTTCGTATGGTGAAATAGCGTTTCCTTAAAACGAGTTCGAAGAGCATTAGTATTTTAGATAATAAGGGTAAAAGTACCGACACCAGGCAAATCTAAAACATGCAGCATATTAACATGTAGGAAAAATTATGGTTAGAGTAATAGAGTCGTGGATGTAAGGAGTGTGCTTGTATGATGAGAAGGGAATGAGTGTTGTGATATAGCGTAAAGGAAAAAAAAAATCAGAATTCAAGTATCGAGCGGGATGGACGGACATTTGAGTCGACTTTCGGGTATTGCGTGTTAAATGAGAATTATAAATCGCGGTTATTCGAACGGGGATGGTCGAGTATTTCTATGAAATACTCTGAAGCAAGGGGGGTGTCACGATTCGTAAAACTTTCGTTAGCACAAACGAACATTGAACACAATATAAACATAAAAAAAAAATCTCCATCGTCCTCTAAAGAGAGAACGATGGAGATTGGGCATCAAGCACAATTCATGAATTAGTTTATATTATTAGTTTAGATTGTTATTAGTTTAGGTTGTATAAGTTTAGATTGTTAGTTTCGCTGTTAGTTTTAACTAAGTAATTACATTAAGACAACACGAGTAAACACCAAGTCACGACAAACAATGGTACGCACAGCCTCACCATAATTGGCAATAATAAATGTTATCTACCGAATATACATACAAACAATTTGTAGCGAAGTACATGAAAACAATCAGCACCAAGTCACTACAAACAATGGTACGTACAACATCACCATACTTAGCAATAATGGAATTCCGATCGCGACATTGTCGAAACATAGCGATATCTATGATATATATATACCGCGAATTGAACTACACAAATTAACCGACAAGGCAGAGCAACGTATGGGTCGAGCCGTCAAGGTCGACGACACCAGACCTAGGCCAACAAGTGACCTACATACGATGAATACCGAGCGGATGCCGAATTGCCGATTACTTAGATCAAAGCCTCAGATCGAAAGGCGATGAAAGTAAATGCTGTGGTGGTAATGTAAGGGACCCGAGATGTGGAGGGGAGTCGTAATACGCGGAAGGAAACCGAGATCCGGAGGACATTAGCGTACGCAGCAAGAAACATGCACACCCGAAAACTTCGACACGCACAAATCATCGCACGAAAGACACGGCGGACGGGTCCACGGTCGTAAGCTAATATTAGCTAAATTCGAACAAATCGAAGGTTACCGGGAGGATTGCGCACATGTTTCCTCGCAGAATAATTAGTTTTGAATCGCAAATTAGCCACCTAACTGTAATTTGAGGCCAAAAATCCTCGAGCACCACCCGAATTCAATACGCACAACACCGAATTTACACAATGTTTATATTCGGAAACGTCAACTGGGAGAAATGTCAGTGGAGATGTTCCAAGTCAGACCGTTCCAAGTGGGGAATGTGTGGTGAATTCAAAACCCAACACTCGGAGGAGTGAAATCAAATTCGGGTGAGTGCACTAAGCGGGTTTTTTAAAATCCCGCTGCCGCCAGGAAAATTTTCCTGTGGGCAGGATTGATGGAAGAGGGTCTCTTTTGCTGCGAATTGGGTGAGTGGACGGAGGTCTTGAGCTGCGGGTGCAGAATCAGTTTGATAATTTATCTTCTTTTGGCTTTTTACATATTTGGCTGTGAATTGGAAAATATAACCGCTGGCGGTAATCCGGAGGATTTGGAAGCGGCAGCATTAATATCAATTAATCGTTTGTGGTACTGAACGTGAAAAATCTGCGTGGGAAGGTTTCAGTTTTGTGGACGAAATAGAAATTCGAGATTCGTATCGAACGAGGAGAACCAGTCGAGAAGGACGTTGGAGAAAATTGAATTGATACTGTGGCGCGAGCATCGATCGACGAAAAGGGCCCCATCGCGGGAGTAAGAGCATCGCGGCGATCCTGAATAATCAGCAGGTTAGATAGCAAGTAAGAAATAAAAGAAATTTTGTGAATCAGATTTAGTAGAATTTTATAGGAAAGAAAAAAAAGGAATTGTGAGAAGATTACCATTTTATGGTAACGCGTTGGAGAATATCGCAGCATTCGTATCATTTTGTTACAATAAAGTGTGTGATCGTGAATTGTGCGGGGTTTGAAATTTTCGATAAAGAATCGGTGTTGTATCTAAGAGGCCGTCATCCTCTTCTCGCTTCAGGGCGACGGTAGCGAGG
This sequence comes from Nemotelus nigrinus, assembly GCA_947369275.1. Taxonomy (NCBI): domain Eukaryota; kingdom Metazoa; phylum Arthropoda; class Insecta; order Diptera; family Stratiomyidae; genus Nemotelus; species Nemotelus nigrinus. The sequence continues at coordinate 90,825,892 of OX376375.1, read as the reverse complement.
CAGTGTTTCGGGTTTAGAAGCGAGTGGCGCCCACCCGCGACCCTTTTTCTTCGCGAACGAGAGCCGCCCGAAAACTGCCGCCCTTGTAAAGGGTTCTAGAGCGCGTTGCGGTCAGTAACGGTGACAAATATTTATTCTGTGATCATTGAGTTGCTAAACATTACGTCGCTTCAGGCTCGTCGGGCATGTCGTGATGTCACATTCTTATATAATTTGTTTAATGGCAATTTTAATTCCCCTTATCTCCTCGGTCTATTGCGATTTCAGGTTCCCTCCAGGCAAACTAGATTAAACGATCTATTCATTGTAGATAACTTCAGGTCAAATTTTTACCACAATTCTCCTCTCATGGGACTCCAATTTACGGGCAATATTTTGAGCAATCGGGTTGATTTTTTTAATGATTCTTTTAATATCATTAAACATGAGCTTTGCACTTTTTTCCATGGATAAATTAGACACAGGATTGATTTAGTATCGTTCAGTTTTCAGTGTTTTAACTACTACTTATCAGTTGATATTGTTATCATTAGCTTTTTTTTTTAGATTCTATAACAGACACCAAACTTTTGTTTTTTTTTTATCTTTTCTTTTATTTTTATTATCATTTTTATATTAAAGATAGTTAAGCTATAAACATATGTATGAAATGGATTTTATTTCCGTGAATAAATAAATAAATAAATAAATATATATATAGATATATATATATATATATATATATATATATATATATATATATATATATATATATATATATATATATACAGATATATGAATTTCTACCCAAAGTGATTTTAATACTAATGTTCTTTTTTGCACATTAGTAAAAAAAAACAAATAATATTGTTGAAGACATAGTTCTTAAATAAAAAAAACCGCTAGAAAACTAATTTTCGAAGAAATTGTCTTTGAGTGACAAAAAAATGTGGAAAGATGTAATACACATTTTTGTAGAACCATATCAACCATTCCATATGCAAAGCAACAAAACTATACTAAAGCACAAATGATGAAAATGCTCAGTGCTGACAATACTTTCCAAACCAAGCAGTAATGAGTTAACCATAACAAGCTCAAACGTAAATCAACTTAGTACTAATGTTCGAAGAAGAACATTAGTATTAAAATCGATTCGGCCAAAAATTCATATTTCCAATATATATATATATATATATATATATATATATATATATATATATATATATATATATATATATATATATATATATATATATATATATATATATATATATATATATATATATATATATGTGTATATATATATATATATATATATATATATATATATATATATATATATATATATATATATATATATATAGTGCCGGTAAAAATGATAAGACACCCCATGTTTTTTAACACCCCATGTTTTTTAATCCCCGGCTAATTACCCAGGTTAACGTAATGTGGTGCGGCAATCTCAGATACATACACAGCTTCCTGGGATTGTTTTGTTATTTTACGATTTCTTGAAAAACATGGGGTGTCTTATCATTTTTACCGGCACTGTATATATATAATATAAAAAAAATTTCAGTGAGATAATCTCGAACACGCGCCATCCGATTGAGCTTAAACTTTCAGGATGCATTGGTGTATATGCAAAACAGGTCCAGGTCTCACTAAATGTCAATTATCTGTAACCCTTTGGCGCCGGTGGCAATTTAAGTGATATTTTTAATATACCTATTGTTCCGTACACAAATAATTTTCGCAAAAATTAAGGTAACAAAATAAATTTCGAACGTGTTCTACATGTGAATCGGATAATGTTTTGGAATTTTTTAACCGCATGGGGCGCTGGGTGGCTAAAAAGAGAACGGGAAAATTTGAAAATTTCTAAATTGCGATAACTTCTGACAGAGCTATTCTATCACTACGAAATTTTCAGGACAAATTGATATTATTTAAATGTAGATTTTTGTAGATTTTTGTGATTTTTGTATTTTTGTTAACTGAGCGTGTTGGCAACCTTGTAGCTAGAGCAGGCACTGAAAGTTAAAACCTCCAAATCATCGTGTCTCTTGAAAAAATGCCGCTCATATGTAAATCTTGTGCTTTGTTTACATAGACAAAAAAAAAGTGATTTGGTAAAACGGCCACGCCTCGCCTATATTTTAAGCATCAAAAACTTCTGTTCTCGGAAACTAACGATCCGATGAGCAGAATTATTTGAAATTTACAGAATGTATTGGTCCTTAATAGGACCAGGTCTGATAGAAGTGATTTTGAAATGCGGGTGATTCTGTGTCAGTGGTGCCATCTTGAAAAATCACTAAAAAAGATAACTGCTTTTAGCCCTATAAATTCTGATTCAATCGTTCGATTTTGACGAAATTTACACAGTAAAAGAAAAAATTTTGACGAAATTTACACAGTGAAAAAATAAAAATTTGGAAGTGAAAATATTCAAACCATCGAAAATCCTAAAAACTGTCCGTTTCTTACAATAAAACCAATCTGTTTACAAATCTTATGCTTTGTTTACACGTTCAAAGTTAAACTTTGGAAATTTCATGTCGGACAAGAACGGTAACCCTCTCCCAGTTAACCTATATTTTAGTATCAAAAACTTCTGTTCACGGGAACCCACGAACCAATAGTCAGATACAACTGAAATATACAGAATGCATTAGACTTAAGTAGGACCAGATCTGAGAGAAGTGATTTTGAATTGTGGGCAAATCTGTGCCAGTGCTGCCATCTTGAAAAATTACATAGAAAAAAACTGCTTTTTGCCCTATGATATGTGAATAAGTTACCAGATTTTTATGAAATTGTTACAGTAGCTCAACCTTACTCTAATCTCTGTTTGATAGAAATTTGGTTGAAAAACTTCATTTGAGCTGCCAGCTATAGTAATTTTTGTGTCTTTGGTTTTGAAAATTCGCTCAGGAAAATAAAACTTTTTGCCCTATAACTTCCAGTGCAGTCATGGAATAAATACGAATTTCATACAATTAATGGAACCTGTTATAAACATTATTCAGGCCAAATTTAGTTGGAAAGCCACGATAGGGTTGCCAGCTATTGTTGGTTTTGTGTTTAGTTGCAATATTTTTATTAAGCGGTTCAATCGTAGAATTTTCAAATGGTAATGATGTTGTAGTGACAATAATTAGCAAATATTAAGTTTTCGATTATTTGAAAAAACTCGCTGCAGGTAACCCTAAATTTCTTTATACTCCTATAACTTTGAATTTTATTAAACAACGTGGCTCTGCTACTGGCGAAAGGTTGCCACCACGAGTAGGTTGTGCTACTTTTGTATCAATAAATGCTTACAGTTAGTATTCATAACGGAAACATTTACAATGAAAATAAATAAACTATGTTTCAATTCCCAAAGTGCTGCAAATTTTTCGGATCGCAGCCCCAAACACTAACTTCAGTTACAGTGCTGCAGGCAGTGAGCATTTTCTTCATTGATGTTATATGAGATGCTATTTTCAAAATATTGTGAAATAGGCAACTGATAACGAACATAATTAACCCGTGTTTTGCTCTCATAAACGTTGAAATTCATGCCAGTGGTAATATCTGAAACTTTCCACCATATGAGTTATAATGGATTCTTGAGACCAAAGTAAAACGTGGCGTTTGAAACAGCTTGGCCGTAATAAGCAGCTCATGTGGTGGAATATGCACTCAAAGCCTGCACGATTCTTCTACTGTTCTTCGAACATAAGTGTTTCTAGCGGTTCAGGTGCGCTTGAGTTTTCCTTTGAATTTCGTTCTCATCGGAGGATTTCATCGAAAGTTTCAGCGATAAAACCTTGTTTGAGGCTGCCATCCGAAAAATGTTCAAAACTCGGGAAATTTAAAAATTGGTTTCTTATTTAAAAATTGGTTTCTTATAATTGCAAATAATTTGCATCTGAGTACATGATTTGAAGCATCTGTTGGTGCAATATTTATGAAAATGGCTAATGCTAGTTACCCTGTGTCAGCAGCAAAGCAAAATATATACCAAATGTGCTTCAAGTTAAGTTAACCCCAACCAGTAAATTTCGTTTTGATTGAATCACTGCGCTGGGAGTAATACGGGTGAAAAGAATTGAAGGGCTACCACCCTCAAAACTTTTCAAATTTTTAAAGCGTTCATATTTGTTGCTCATATTTCATATTTGTTGTTAAACTCCGCCGATCACAAGTCTAACTTTTGATATGCCGGTCCCAAGCCCGGAGAAAGGAGGAGGGTTGGAGGCAACGAGGTAACTCTATCCTCAGTAAAATGTGTACAATTGCAGCCTGATGGCTGTAGTAAGCATGAGTATGAAACCTAAGGATTTTATCTCTGCAGGTGGCAGCCAGACTGAGTCTGGATATCCACCCGTGCTGGGCGTGCTCAGTATGGCAGGGGCTCGAATTCTGCAGGCCTTAACCTCATGTATAACTGCAATGGAGGACCCTGGTTGCAGTGGAAGCTCACAGGTTACCATCATGGAAGACTCCATGGCCAGCAAGTTTTCGGACTTGCTGATAGCATCCCCCTGATCACAGGCTCCGGAAAGGCGAGTAGAGCGTCAGCTGGAAGTCCGACTTCGGCCGTACCAGGGGAAAAGATGTTTCTTCCCAAATCTTCACATAAGAGGAGAAGGGATGCATTAGAGGAGGTAACTCCGACTAGTGCAAATGAGATGCCCGCAGGCAGTACAGGTAGTAAGAGTGCTCATTCCTCTGAACTCTGGAAACCTGTGGAGGCTCTCAGTTGCAGACAACCTAGGAAACTGCGCAAAGGGGGCAAGCTGCCGGCGAAGGCTGACAGAGAGACAAATGCAGTATTAACTGTAGGTGTTTCCCTGGAGACTGGATGTCAGGCAGCGAAACCTCTGACCGACCTGGGGTAGCGAAAGAAAGGTTAGCTGGTGATGCTAAGGCCGCATATTCAGAGCAGAAATGTTCTAGACCGGTGGCTGGATGCAAAGCCAAGCCGACTGGACTTTGTGAACCAGGGATAGCTCTCAGACGTCGACAGAAGTGGACTCTGTTCAAGAAATCGATGATTCCTGATGCAAATCGGGATTCAGCGATGACGCTGAAAGGTAAGGAGGGACCAGTTACACCGAAGATCTCCCAGCCGGCCAGCACAGATGCCAAGTCTGCCAGCGGTGGCGCACGAAAGAGACGCAAGGTTGAGGCGAAAGCGGATGCCTGCGTCTCTGAGCGCAAGGTGCCGCAAGGTGTCAAAATCTGCGAGAGAGATCTTGCAGAGGCTGGCCCTTCTGGCACAAACACACCTTCCGCAAAGGTGTGGAGGAGAACGTATGCAGAAGCTGCATCTTCTTCGCTAGCTGTTGTGATAGGTGTGTCTAGCAAGGGTGGCAAACTGATCGAAGGTCAGTGCGCTATCCTTAAGAAAGAACTGTGGCGAGAGATAGCGGAGTCGGGTCCAGTTTACAACTTCACGCAAGCGAGGTTTGGGGACGGTCACCTCCAAGTCACCTGCTCCAATCAAACATCTAAGGAGTGGCTCACACAGATCGTTCCTAAATTGGGTACTGGCAGTCGGTCCAAATTTACCATTTTGGACTCCGACCTGGCCAAACCCTATTATGTCAGTTGTTGGATCCCTGGTCCTCGCAAGAGTGCAGGTGACATCACTGGCATGTTCGGCAAACTGAATCCGGGCATGGATGCGAAACACTGGATCATCAAGTACATGAATCCCAGGAAGAATCCCACCACAGGTGAAGATGGTTTCAACCTGGTGATCGTACTTGACCAGAAAAGTTTCTCGATGCTAATATACAGGTACCGGATGGTGCTGAGCTACTTCTTGTATGCGGTTAAATTTAACCAAATCAGGAAGTGGTGAGGCACGAACTTTTGTGACTGTCCATGGACAGATCTCCAGAGCAAAACGCAGAGATCCAGTGGAAATTCTCTCCTATAGAGTTTCTTTCACTGAGGTCACGCGGACATTGTCTAAGGGTCCCTGCAAAGGGATCCAAAGATTTAAATTCCGGACGTTTCTGTGCCTGAAGGTATAGGATTTGTCCAGATCAACTTGCGGCGTGCCAAGGCTTGGTCCTATCTTTTGAGCGAAAAATTGAAAAAACTACAAGCCTCCCCCTTCATTGCACTTGTACAGGAACCGTGGGTTCGAGGCGGTAGAATCTACGGACTCAGTCCAACCACGGGAGCCAAGATCTTTTATGATGAAAGATCAATACGGCCGAAGACTTGTGTTCTGGCTTCCAATCTGCTTGTTGCCACCATGCTCAGACAGATTTCAAGCCCGGACCTGTTAGCGGTCGTCGTATAATACCGAGGAAATGGTAGGCTTAAGCGCACGATAGTTGCCTCAGCTTACTTTCGCTTTGACTCCTTACTCCCGCCGCCGATACAGGAGTTAAAGGACCTGGTCTTGTACGCTGAATCGGGAAGACTTGAACTTGTGGTGGGCTGCGATGCCAACTCCCAGCATACCAGCTGGGGTAGCAACAAATGTAACGCCAGGGGTAACAGTCTCTTTGATTTTATAACTTCTGCCGGGCTGATGATTTTAAACACTGGGACTATTCCCACATTTGTCACCCCAAACAGAAGGGCGGTCATTGATGTATCGCTATGTTCATCTGGAATAGTTGGATGAATGACTGGATGGAATGTATCAGATGAGGATTCACTCTCTGATCATCGCTACTTGGTGTTCTCTTCAGCCACGGATCTAACACCCGTGGTGGCAAGAAGAAACCCAAAAAAACACTGATTGGCCTAAGTTCAATTGGCTTCTTGCAGACAGAGCACGACCTTGTGGTAGGATAAAATCGCCAAAGTCAATAGAATCCCGGTTGAGCACTCTGAATAGAGACCTAATAAGTAGCTATGAAGAGGCCTGCCCGATCAGTAAGAGCAGATGTGGCAAGACGGTTCTCTCGGATCGGGAACTACAGAAGCTAAGGAAAAGTACCTGGAAAATTCTCAACAGAGCTTGTAAGAGCAACAATGAGGATGACTGGATCGCCTACAGAACTTTGCAGAGAACATATAAGAAGCTGGTGAGGACCTCTAAGAGGGAATCATTTAGATCTGACTGTGAGAGACTGGAAGGCGCACGGGAGACGTTTAGGCTTTGCAAAGTCCTAGAGAAGGATCAATCAGCTAAGCTAGACTCTCTAAAACGCTCGGATGGTGATTTTGCCAAGTCCAAAAAGGAGTCTTTACAGACTACTTGGGACTCACTTCCCGGGAGCTCCGGTGATTGAGTCGCAGAAGGCAAATGCGCCTGTGACCAAAATCCCTGCTCTTCGCAGCAGTAGGAATTGTTGGTACACAACTAGATCTGTGGTCACTGGTGAAAAGGTCAGGGATGCAATCATGTCTTTTGAAAATTTCAAATCGCCGGGCCTGTTATTCTATGCTTAGGGAGGAAATCGACCACTTGGGGGCAGACCTGAGAGAAATTTTCTGGGCATGCCTTTCCTTGGGGTATGTTCCGTCACCTTGGCGAGAGGTTAAGGTAGTTTTTATACCTTAACCGGTGAAAGATGACTATTCCGATCCAAGGAACTTTAGACCGATCAGCCTAACTTCGTTTATGTTGAAATGCCTAGAGAGACTTGTCGAACGACACATACGTACTACGGCGCTTAGGTTTAACCCTTTGAATGATGAGCAATATGCGTACCAGCGAGGAAAATCATGCGAGTCAGCCCTTCATTCTTTGGTGGTCAGAGTTGAGGGTGCGATCTCTAATGGTGAGTATGCGTTGGGGGTATTTGTGGACATTGAAGGGGCCTTTGATTACGCGCCCTTCGTGGAACTATGTGATGCTACGAAAGGTCATGGCGTGGATGATGTCTTAGTTAGGTGGATTCATGCCATGCTGACGCAGAGATGGTTGCTGGCGGAAGCTGTATCCGACTGCTACTTAAGAACAGAGGCGACAAATGGATGCCCTAAAGGGGGCGTCCTATCACCGCTCCTGTGGAATATGCTAGTCGACTCCCTGCTTAACGAACTGCAACAAGAAAGGCTGCACGCACAGGCTTATGCTCATGTCGTGGCCGCACTGGCTTTCGGTAAAGATCTGAATGTGGTATGTAGCTGGTGTTCGAGCTGGTGTTCGAGGCACGGCCTAACAGTGAATCCTGGTAAGACGAAACTTGTTTTGTTTACCAGGAAAAGAAAACTGGGAGGACTAGTGCTTCCAAACATGAAGGGTGTAACACTTCAACTTTCAGATGAAGTCAAATATCTTGGAGTAATCCTGGACAAAAAACTTATCTGGAAGAAACATGTGGAAGTGAAGCTTACTCGTGCTTTAAAAGGTTTCGGGCAGTGCAAGAGAGCTTTTGCTACCACATGGGGTCTAAAGCCTCGTGTAGTGATGTGGATCTACACAGCAATAATTAGGCCGATGTTCACGTACGCATCCGTGGTGTGGTGGACTATCGTGAGGCTATTGTATGGCTATTGTATTTATCGGAAAAAGCTAGCCACGCTGCAAAGGACGGTGTGCCTGGGTATCTGTGGTGCCATGAGCACTACTCCGGGTGCGGCCCTTGATGCGCTTCTCAATCTGCCTCCTCTCGACATTCAAGTTCAGAGTGTGGCGATGAGTTCTGCCCATAGACTAGCTCAGCTTGGCTTATGGGTAGGTGAAGACGATGTGGGGCACTGCTCTATTAGGGGTTGCATGTGTGAGATCTCTCCGATTCTCACCATGCCTTCGGACGCTCGGGTGCCCTACCTCGACTTCAGAAGAAGGTACGAAGTAATTCTCATAAGCAGAAGTAACTGGGACGATCCAGATCTATGTACGAGGAGATATTCTGAGGTCTTCTTCACGGACGGCTCAAGGTCATATAGTAGATCTGGAGCTGGTGTCTATTTACATTCATCGAATGGCAGGTGGGCTTTCTCTCTTGGAGAGCACGTTTCGGTTTTTCAGGCAGAAATATTTGCTATCCTGAGAGCTGCCTGTTGGGCAATTGAAGAAAGATGGAGGGGAAAGAGCATTGCTTTTTGCAGTGACAGACAAGCTGCACTGATGAAGCTGCGTAGACCCCTGACCAACTCGAAAATCGTCCAAGAGTGCAGAGCACGATTGAACTTTGTCGCCAGATTCAATAGGGTGCATCTGCTCTGGGAACCGGGGCACTGTGGTGTTGAGGGGAATGAAATTGCTGAAGTCATTGCGAAGCAAGGTCCGGGACTTCCACTTCGGGGCCCTGAACCCGTCTTGGGTGTGCCGACCGCATCTGAACGTGCCATTCTTCGAAAGTGGGTGGATGATGCTCACAAAGATAGATGGACGACTGCTGGTGTGACCAGGCACACGAAGGTCTTCCTTTCAGAACCCAACCATATGACTGCGGGATTCTTGCTCAATAAGAGCAGGAAAGTTTGCAGGGCCATGGTGGGTATTCTGACTGGACACAGCTGCCTAGGAGGTCATATGTACCGAATAGGTGTTGTACAGGATGACCTCTGTTCATCCTGTCTAGAGGAGGCTGACTCTGCGGAGCATTTGTTCTGTGAATGACCTGCGTTTGCGCGTCTCAGATATCAATGCTTTGGCTGGGGTGTTGCACGCATGCAGACGATACCCTCTTTTCCCCTATCAGTGATCCTAGACTTTATCAAGAAGTCTGGGAAACTATGGTAGGCAGGGGGAAATCAGTACAATGGATCCTTTGGCCTGAGTGCTTAGAGGTGCCAATGCGCCTCTCCCCCAGCTCACACATACACACACACACACACACACACACACACACACACACACACACACACACACACACACACACACACACACACACACACACACACACACACACACACACATTTGTTGTTAATTTTCATCGCAGAATCATTCCCATTTGCAAATCTAATGACATAATCGCTCAGTAAATAAATTTCACAAAATTACAAAAATGGTCATAGCTGGCAGCCCTTTCATGATTTTTGTAGGAAAATCCTAGGACATTTGAATCACATAAAGGTCTATTTACTGCATGAATTTCAATTTGATTTCTATTCTGGACCGGAAGTTATAGGGGAAGAAGCTTTATTTTACTGACCAAATTTGCAAGATTTATGAGAAAAAAATCACCATAGCTGGCAACTCTATTCTTATTTTCACCAAACGCTATCTTAAGTAAGATCTAAGCACTGTGTGGATTTCGTAAAAATCTGATGGCTGAATCGCAAGTTATAGGCTAAAAACTGATTTTTTTTCTGAGTGATTTTTCAAGATTTTACCACTGGCACAGGGTTGTCTGCACAAAAGCACTTCTATCAGACCTGGTCCTAGCTTATGCCCACATGTTCTGAAAATTTCATAATGATCGGATAATCCGGTCGTCAGTTCTCGTGAACAGAACTTTCGAGTGCTAAAAATAGGGGTAATTTGGTGATGGGTTGCCGTTCTTGTGCAAATCGGAATTTTGAAAATTTTAATTTGACATGATGGACAAAGGTCACATTTATCAATGATTTGAATCTTTTGTCAAAAATCAAAAATTTTTCTGGAGGGTCAATGATTTGAAGAATTTTTTCAGAAGCGTGCCGTAGCTACAGGGCTGTTCCAACCGACAAAGCTCTGCCGAGTCGTCGTCAGTGCAGCATGTTTTAAGTTAAGGAATCATAGGGAACTTACCCTGCGTGCCTTGCCCTCCGCCGACTAGCTCAGTCTGGTCGTGGGCATTTGGGTCTATGATTCCTTCGTGCTATGGCACGCAAATGGGACAAACACTACTACGTATCATTTAAGCGGGATGGATAAGGAAGATTCCATGCAAGAATCATTATTAATTTTGCGTAAATTATTCCGTCATAATAATACTATTTCTATTTTTGCGATAAATTTATATTTCTCGTGTAAACTGATAGAAGCAACTATCAATTCCACAAAGAACTATAACAAACTGTATATAAAGAAAAAATTGATTTCCAAAATTTATATATTGCTTTTGGGTCGGTCTACCTATTCACCCAATTCCGGCCGGAATCGGTTTACACCGATCCTAACATAAATAATAATTATACCAAAATTCACATAAATAATAATTCAACCTAATAAAAGAAATATATAGGCAAGAAATCAATTACATGCAAAAATTCAAATAAAGAAATATATGTATATGCGAGAAATTATTCACATGCAAAAATCCAAAATAAAAAAACAATATGTATGCAAAAAATTATTGATCACATACCACCCACACCAAAGAATATTTGTTTTCTTTCATTAAAATATGAGCGTATTTGTATGTATGAAATATAATCGTATATAATCGCATTAAAGATATAATTAAATTATATTTACGAACAATGTTACGTTAATTTCTTTAATCATTCATAAACTTAAGATTCAAAATTTTGAAACAAAGTACCATCCATAAATACCACGAATTTAGATCAGTCGTACATTCCTTATCTCGCACGTCCAGACATCCATTTCTCGAGTGGCGATTCAGATAAAGATTTAATAGTTGTTCTAATTCGTCTTCCTGCTTAACTCTTTTTTCCTTTCACCTCCACACCACATCTGAACTTGGTCCTGGACTGTCATTGACAATCGTCGTATGTAGATTTACGTCTCCCAGAGGAACACAATAATTACAGGAACAAAACCATCCTGCATCGAATCAAATTTTCCGCAAAGGTTCTGTTCGAGTTCAATAATATAATCAATAATATAATCAATAAATCTATTATAAATTGTTAAACGTACGTACATACAAACTTCGCATATCATGCGAAGTTTCCATGACAACAAAACGTACGTACATATTTCAATGTACGTATATACAGACTTCGCATATCATGCGAAGTTTCCAATACAGAAAATAAAACAAATATAGACCAAGTCAATTAATCTTAGCAATAGCGAAATTCTTGCTAAAAAGCAACAATTTGTATCGGAAATGCGTGACCGGACAATAGCATTACATTCGAAACATCAAAAAAATACCATACTTTCGCATTCCAAAGATCATATATCTTTGGAAACTTTATTGTCTACGAATGCAACTGTCTGTCTGATGTCCGGTCGCGCGGAGTTCGAATCGATTCGGTCACACGAAATTCGAATCAATTCAGCATTTTAGTATCAAGGTGAAAATGTATTTAAGTTAAAGCATTACGAAAAATAGAATAGACGATTAATAGCATTGGATAAGTGTTTTTATTAACGTTTCGAAGTAATTGTGATCAGGGCCGGGGCGAATGATTTCTGCGCCCGGTGCAAAAGCCAGATGTTGCGCCTTTGCAATATCCGTATAACCCATAAGGTTATACATGATATTAATATATACAAAAATTAATATTTTAACAATAAATAAAATTTATAAAACACAACTAAAAGAATGTTTTCAATATTTGATAAATTTACATACATACGCTAATAAAAACCATAGGAGTTGTAAACCCAATGTAAAATTCACTCTGACGTTAAGTCAATGATAAAAGAAAAGCTTAGTTTAATTCGTACTAGCTAAACTATACCCTTCTTGCTTTCATTTTCGCAAATTGGTTTATGGTTTTATCATAATTTAGCTCTTCCGAAAAATTCTCTTCTATGGCTGTTGTTGCTAAGTCCACTAATCTTTCTTGAGACATAGTTGACGTCATGTAATTCTTGATCAGCTTTAACTAAGAAAAACTACGCTCACCAGGTGCGGCTGTAGTAGGAAGGGTTAAAAATATTCTCAACGCTATAACTGCATTTCGACACATTGTTTCCAAATGTCTATCAAAAATAAAAGCCAACACTTTCGTCGGTGAATGTTTGGGAAGCATAACTACAGAAAACATTTGTGTCTCCTCAAAAAGCTCAGATCCACTTATATCAGATTGACTATTTAAAATCAATTTTTCCTCCAAACTGAGATAGTCTTTGGAAATAATATCTGAGGTACATTGAATTTTGCTTATATTATATAAGCAACTGAGTATTTAATTGTGTACAATTATTTGGTCGAACCTTTCAGAAAATGATTGTAGTGCCTAGTCCAGTATTTGAAAATAAAAATCAATTTTGAACTTTTCCTGAGGATCCAAAACCACTATATCTCTACCTTTGTAATGAAAGAGAGGTCTTTTTCACATTGAGTGTAATGCAGATGAACTTTGAAGTTCATAAGGAATATCCAAGTCACACGCAATTGATTTTGCATTACCAAAAAACTTTACAAAGTCATTCTCTGAACGTAACTGCTTTAAAAACATCTTTGTAGAGCTTAATATTTCAACCGCTGTCTCCAAGCAAATTTCAAGACTCTACAAACATTCACTTGCAATATTTATTTTGTTTAAAATGTCTACCAGATGAAAATGCAACAAAAACTTGGAATTCTATAATTTTATTACCTAAGCATTCAGCGCTGTGATTGAATTTAGTATCATCGCCTCGCGAAAGTTCGACAAAAGCCTCGTAAACTTTGCCTAAATTAAAAGCCAAAGGTATACGTGCATTTATTCAACTTTCCCACCTCGTTTCACACAACAGTTTAAAGGCCACCTACACTATATACTTTATCAAAACCTGCTCTAAGAGCCGGTTTCGTTTCTTATTTGCATTACTCGACCATTTTCTGCTAACAATTTATGACATTCTAGTAGATAATCAATCTTTCATAAAAATAAAATACAACAACAAAAAAACTACAAAGGCAATAATTTACCAATAAATGTTGTTCAGAAAAATCAGCTAATGCAAGCACAACTCTCAACATTGTACTAATAACACTATACTCTTGGTATTGCGAAATACCGTTACTTAACATCAGGAAAATGAAAAGCAAAATTATTGCACAATTGTTGCCAGTACATAGAAATTTCTTGCCCCGCGAAAAATAAATTTCCTGCCCCGCGAAAAATAAATTTCTTGCCCCGCGAAAAATAAATGTCTTGCCCCGCGACAAATAAATGTCTTGCATCGCGAAAAATAAATGTCTTGCCCCGCGAAAAATAAATTTCTTGCCCCGCGAAAAATAAATTTCTTGCCCCGCGAAAAATAAATTTCTTGCCCCGCGAAAAGTAAATTTCTTGCCCCGCGAAATATAAATTTGTTGCCCCGCGAAAAATAAATGTCTTGCCCCGCGAAAAATAAATGTCTTTAAATAAATTTCTTACCCAGCGAATAATAAATTTCTTGCCCCGCGAAAAATAAATTTCTTGCCCCGCGAAAAATAAATTTCTTGCCCCGCGAAAAATAAATTTCTTGTCCCGCGAAAAATAAATTTCTTGCCCCGCGAAAAATAAATTTCTTGCCCCGCGAAAAATAAATGTCTTGCCCCGCGAAAAATAAATGTCTTGCCCCGCGAAAAATAAATGTCTTGCCCCGCGAAAAATAAATTTCTTGCCCCGCGAAAAATAAATGTCTTGCCCCGCGAAAAATAAATGTCTTGCCCCGCGAAAAATAAATTTCTTGCCCCGCGAAAAATACATTTCTTGCCCCGCGCAAAATAAATGTCTTGCCCCGCGAAAAATAAATTTCTTGCCCCGCGAAAAATAAATTTCTTGCCCCGCGAAAAATAAATTTCTTGCCCCGCGAAAAATAAATTTCTTGCCCCGCGAAAAATAAATGTCTTGCCCCGCGAAAAATAAATGTCTTGCCCCGCGAAAAATAAATGTCTTGCCCCGCGAAAAATAAATTTCTTGCCCCGCGAAAAGTAAATGTCTTGTCCCGCGAAAAATACATTTCTTGCCCCGCGAAAAATAAATGTCTTGCCCCGCGAAAAATAAATGTCTTGCCCCGCGAAAAATAAATTTCTTGCCCCGCGAAAAATAAATTTCTTGCCGCGCGAAAAATAAATTTCTTGCCACGCGAAAAATAAATTTCTTGCCCCGCGAAAAGTAAATGTCTTGGCCCGCGAAAAATAAATGTCTTGCCCCGCGAAAAATAAATGTCTTGCCCCGCGAAAAATAAATTTCTTGCCCCGCGAAAAATAAATTTCTTGCCCCGCGAAAAATAAATTTCTTGCCCCGCGAAAAATAAATGTCTTGCCCCGCGAAAAATAAATGTCTTGCCCCGCGAAAATTAAATGTCTTGCCCCGCGAAAAATAAATTTCTTGCCCCGCGAAAAATAAATTTCTTGCCCCGCGAAAAATAAATTTCTTGCCCCGCGAAAAATAAATGTAAAGAGGGTAAATCTTTACGTTTGATTAGTTGCGCCCCCTTTTCGCTAGCGCCCGGTGCGACTGCTCCATACGCGCCTATGGACGCCCCGGCCCTGATTGTGATACATTGCATCGTAATTACTCGTCGGCAACCAATCATTGGTACAAGCACCGTGGTTACAGTACCAAAACCTAATTATTTGGTTTTTGATTTAACATTTGGTGACCCCTATACTACGAAGCTCTAAGAAGAAATCTTGAGCGGTAGGGAAGAATACGTAAAGCCTTCTATACAACGAAGCTCAAATTGTAAGTCTTAAGCTGTAGAAGCAAAATAAAACATTTGGGTACATTCCTATACTACGAAGCTCAAAGTAGAAAACTTGAGCGGTAGGCAATAGAATCTCCTATTCAACGAAGCTCTGGGCAAGGCTAGAGCGGTAGAAAGATCGGCTTTCTATAATACGAAACTCATTGTTGGGTGATAGAAAGCAGCATAAGCGACGTCAAATTCCTATACTACGAAGCTCATAACATAAAGCTTGAGCATTAGGAAGTTAACCAATACACTTGTCAAAATGGTGGAATCAGGATCGTCAGCTGCGTTGAAGGCAATGGAAGCTCAAGAAGTGCTTAACAGCAAATCTCCAACAAATAATAAGCAACTACAAAAAGGACTCTGAAGACAAAAAGAACTTAGCTTACTTCGAAGAAAGGCTTAGAAGATTAGAAGTAGCCTGGAAGTCTTTTAAAGAGAGAGATGTAGTGCTGCGATCAATGGAGGATTTGAAAGACCATCGATACTTTGCCAAGACTGTGTACGAGTCTATTTCAGAATTGTTTAAAAGATATAAGGCGCATTTCACGGAACAAATCCGAAGTTATAGTGATGTGCCGTCATTAAGCACGTCAAGCAAGGCAACGTTGTCGGAAATTCCGATTGGAGAGGAACAAATGGCAAAAGTCAAGGTTGATGAATCAGGCAAGATCCATACTTTGATTCGTCACCAGCACATAACATTTGAGGCAATAAACAGATTGCTATCACGATTATCTTTCGAAAATCTGACAGCCGCGTACATATCAATTAAGTCGGATACTGTAAAGAGGATGTGGATGCAGATACAGAATGTGAAGCTAAACATTTATGAATTGACCAATGATCCATGTCAATACGGCTACGACAGCGCAAAATTTCAGATTCTAGAAGACCAGGTTCAAGAAACACTCATCAAACAATGCAGAAGTAAAATTTCCGACAATAACACTACCTAAGTTTGATGACGATTATGAGAAATGGACCCAATTTCGAGACCTTTTCCGGCAGATGGTGCACGATCAGCCAATGGCTGGGTGTCAGAAACTATGGTATTTTAAAGCCAACGTTATTGGGGAGGTTGATTTGAGGTTTGCTAACGTCCAGTGAAAACTAAGCCGCCGCATGGAAGACGTTGAAAGACCGTTACAATAATAAACGACTGCTGATAGCAATACTAGTAAACAAATTACTATCACAGCAAAATCACGCAGCGGAGAATCCATCAGCTACAACAATCAAGAACTCGTATGTAACGAAGGAGTGTTTACTCGGGATTACAAATCTCAGTATCTCAAACACAGGATGGGATCCTATTTTGATTCAACTGCTCGTGAAGAAATTGGACAAAGCATTCCAAACATTGTTTGAGCAATCATTAGCTACATTTGCTACAGTTACTGAATTTTTTGGAGACATGGTTTCAATCCCTGGAAAATTTGAATTCGAGGGGAAAATCAGAAAACCAAAGTAAAAGCTTCACTCGAGGATTAGCATCCACCATAGTTTCTTGTGTTCAGTGTCAGGAATCGCATCCGATTTTCAACTGCAAAGAGTTCTTGAAATTATCAGCTGGTGATCGATTAAGAACAGCAAAGAAAAACATTATTTGTTTGAACTGCTTAAAGTCAGGGCATTTTGCGTCATCCTGCACATCTAGAGGATGT
Organism: Nemotelus nigrinus; assembly: GCA_947369275.1. Lineage (NCBI taxonomy): Eukaryota > Metazoa > Arthropoda > Insecta > Diptera > Stratiomyidae > Nemotelus > Nemotelus nigrinus. The sequence continues at coordinate 90,808,813 of OX376375.1, read as the reverse complement.
ACCAAGTGCAACAAAAAGCACAACACCTTGTTGCATTTCAAAAAATACCACTCGGAAGCAAAGGCGAAGGAACTGGGTGTCTTAACAGGATCATCGACTAACGACAACAACGCGGAACAGCTCTTATCCAATTGTAAGCAGATAATGGAAAAAAAATTACTTGCAGAGCTGTACTCGATTCTGGCTCTCAAATAAATGTGGTGACTGAACGAATTGTCCGGAAATTGAATCTGCCAGTAACATCAGTGTCAATGCAAATACAAGGCATTGGCAACGGTCATCAAAATGCCTGCAAAAGAACAAGCCTAGATTTACAGTCGGGAAGATCGTTTTCAGAGAGGCTTGAAGCATTTGTCCTACCAACTATAATTTCGCAGCAGCCAACACAAGCTATAGATGCGTCGAGCTGGAAAATTCCGGAAGATGTTATCCTAGCAAACGCCAGATTCCATATTCCTGGACAAATCGATGTACTACTCGGTGCTGAGTTTCATCATCAAATCCTCAGAATTGGGCAGATAAAACTCAACGACGGGCTACCGGTGCTACAGAATACCGTTTTTGGCTGGGTGATATCCGGGAAGATTGACGAAATGCTTTTAATTGCGGAATTTCTGCAGAAGAAGAAGAACTAAACAGAATAATGAGCAAATTTTGGCAGCTTGAAGAAGCTGAGCCTACAAAGCCGCAATAAACCGGAGCAGAAAAATTATGTGAGACTCTGGCAGCAGTCATCAGTAGGGAGAATAACACGGAGAAGCAATTTTCACGTGCCGTAACTATTCAAGCTGATGGAAGTGTGATCTTAACCTCTTCGTGGTGCTGCCGGTAACAATCTTCCGTGAAAGAAATATTGGCTAATATTATTCACGCTTTGGGGAGTCAATCCCTAAGGGAAATACCCCAAGCCAGTGGCGGAACAGCTTATGCCGAGGACTGAATAGCTGCTGGCTGAAGCAGTCACTAATATCCTAATTCGGGTGTCGGATGGCAAGGGCCTGTGTTGTGAATACTAAAATGTAAACAAACACTAATGTCATTACATATTAAAAATATTCACTTTGTGATTTTAGCGCCATTTTAAGAAAGTGGTGAGCTCTAAAATTAGATTTGACTTAGCGAAGACTCAAACAAGTACACTTAACGTTAAAAATAACACCGAAAACCAAATCCATACATTTTAGTACATATATTTATCACTTAGCAATTGAACGAAAATGTTACTATTTAAGATCAGACATTAGACAATAAAGTTAGTCTTTCTTGGTAAGCCAAACTGGTCGGCAACCAAAAAGACATTTCAAATAAACATCGTCGTTTATTTTACTTTGTCTCGAATATATCTCTGCTGACGCTAGTAGAGGCGGTTGAATTCGCTACGCTGAAGCTGAGATTATTCTGAGAGGACAATTTTTAAATCATATCTAAAATTATTCCTGAATATTGCCACGCGTTTTGGTAGTCTTTATTGACGGTTGTCACGTACCAAACACAGAGGCACAAACTGCGCTTAGTGCCCCATTTCATGGCGATCCTGTAATAAACGATCCTGCGAACGATAAATTTTGGATCTATACGTTACAAGTTACGTATAACTTAAGAAAACATATCTAAACCATTGGCTAAACTCGACTACGTGCCGTCCATAGCAGTTAAACGATTTTACCGATAGATGTCTAGTAACTCACGTTCCTGTGAATTATGATATTACATTTTTCGAGCACCTGCTGAATTGCAGCACAACAAAATTTTGCAATAGGATACTTGCAAATTATGGGAAAGACGATTCTGCAGCCTACATTCCAGTGAATCAGAGTCCTGCACTTTTCGAGCGGCATCAACTTAAGAACCTTGGAGTCCGATGACATTTTGCGATTCGACAAGAACAACATCTGTATATATTTTTTTGAAAATTTCAAGAAATGCAGATTTCGAGAACGAGAAAGACTACGAATCTTGGACGACTACTGAAATTATAAATACGCATAATGAAAAATTGAATTTAAGTTATAGTTAAAATATAACAAAACCTTCAAAGTAAGCAATATGACGTTGCAAATAATATGGAAAGTAGAAATTATGATGAATACGAAAATACGAATTAAAAATAAAATATTTAAGACGTAAACCAACGCAAATTATTGCAGCAACAATAATGAAAATGAAAACAAATTCATGTATTTTTATTATATTATTGATTATGTATTATATTATTCATGTAAGATAAAGCCACAAATAATATGTTTTCAATAGAAAGCAAATTTAATGAAATTAAACAGATTTTACGAACATAATAAAATGGCTTCTCGTAGACTAATAAAAAGAATCTAAATTAGTTTAATTAATTGGCAAAAAGCATAATGGAGGTACAAAGAAAATTTCATATGGTCTTTAGTATGAGGAAGTAAAATAAATTTGTTTTTTTTAAATGAGCCTAAGCAGCATGCCACAAGAGGAAAAATATTTCTAAACAAGATATGAAGCAAACGAGTTATTTTTTTCTGAAAATTGAGTCAATTGAAACATAGCAAGATGAGTAACTTCGATATTGAGATTGCATTAGAGTGCATACCAATTTTTACTGGCAATCAAAAAGAGCTTGAAGCATTTTTAACAATAGTCAATTTAATAAATGAGACCCTAATGAAGACGGGAAGAACAAATTACTGAAATTTACGAAAAATGTAAAATTAGGAATAGTAGTTAAGACACAACTGTTATCATTGGATATAAATAAATACGTGGAACTAGAAAGAGCTCTAACAAATAGATATAAAATTAAGAAAAGTCAGCAACAAATTCATACACAACTATCCCAATTACGCCAGCGCGGAACAGCTGAGAAGTATGGCGATAAACTATCTGAGCTCATGAACGAATTGAGTGATACACAAATTAATAGCTTAGGCCAGAATCCATCTTTAGCAGAAAAAGTAGCAATACGAAAGTCAAATGACTCGTACGCACTTACCATTTTTAAAAATGGTTTAGACGAATCACTCAAACCTACAATTTTTGCTGCACAGCCCAAAACATTTGCAGAAGCAATTCAAATAGCGATTGAATTAGAATCAAGCATAAATATAACAGAAAATATTATGCTTGTAAATAGGAAAAACAATATACATCAAAAATTGAATAATAATTATAGCAACTGCCCAAGCAATAGCAACTGTCAGAGAAACTACTATAGCACATATAGGAACCATAATAGTTATAGTCAAAACCAAAGCAATAATTATAGAAATAACAACAGGAATAATGGAAACAACTATAATTCCCGAAACAATAATTGCAGAAATTATTACAGAAATAACAATAATCCAGAAACGATTGAGAAAGATACTGTAAACCAGAGAAATGAAAATACTAAGAAAGAAATTGCACCTGAAACTTACATAGAACATTCAATAATACAAGAAAAAAGCATAAAGCACATCGAAGTACTAAAAACAAATAAAGTAGATGCATTGACCAATAATATTAAAAAAAAAAACTGAGTCATTGGAAAAATATCGATCAGTCGAAGTCGAGAGACCAATAAACGAAAGATTTAACGATAAACGAATAGTCAAAAATGTAATAAAAAGCATTGAAATGAATCAATTGAGTACAGAGGCATTGGCAAATATTAAACCAACACAGAAAAACGATACCAATGACAACAAAGTATTGACATGTAGAAGGCAAATAGTCAAAAACCAAAATAATACAAGGCAGTACAAAAATACAAGAAAAACTGAAAAAGCGCATAATCTAATCCACAATAAAAAAACTCTAGCGCACCTGAACCGCTAGAAACACTAATGTTCGAAGAACAGTAGAAGAATCGTGCAGGTTTTGAGTGCATATTCCACCACATGTGCTGCTTATTGCGACCAAACTGTTTCAAATGCCACGTTTTACTTTGGTCTCAAGAATGCGTTATAACTCATATGGTGGAAGGTTTCAGATATTACCACTGGCATGAATTTCAACGTTTATGAGAGCAAAACACGGGTTAATTATATTCGTTATTAGTTGCTTATTTCACATAATTTTGAAAGCAGCATCTCATATAACATCAATGAAGAAAATGCTCAGTTCCTGCAGCACTGTAACTGAAGTTGGTGTTTGGGGCTGTGATCCGAAAAATTTGCAGAACTTTGCGAATTGTAACATTGATTATTTATTTTAATTGTAAATGTTTCCGGTATGAATACTAGCTGTAAGCGTTTATTGATATAAAAGTAGCACAACCGACCCGTGCTGGCAACCTTCTGCCAGTATCAAAGCCAAGAATATATCACATCTGCTTCACGTTGTTATATAACATTCGAAGTTAAAGGAGTATAAAGAAATTTAGAGTTACCTGCAGCGAGTTTTTTCAAATAATCAAAAGCTTAATATTTGCTGTTTGGTCCTACTTAAGTCCAATGCATTCTGTAAATTTTAGCTGTATCTGATTATTGGTTCGTGAGTTTCCGTGAACAGAAGTTTTTGATGCTAAAAATATAGGTTAACTGGGAGAGGGTTACCGTTCTTGTCCGACATGAAATTTCGAAAGTTTTATTTTGAACGTGTAGAGAAAATATAAGATTTATACACAGATTGCTTTTATTGTAAGAAACGGACATTTTTTTGAATATTCGATGGTTTGAATGTTTTCACTTCAAAATTTTTTTTTTTCAAAATGAAGACACCAAAATTATCATAGCTGGCAACTCAAACCAAATTTCTACCAAACGTGGCTTAAAGTAAGGTCCAGCAGTTGTGTGAGTTTCGTCAAAATCGAACTATTCAATCAGAATTTATAGGGCTAAAAGCAGTTATCTTTTTTAGTGATTTTTCAAGATGGCACCACTGGCACAGAATCGTCCGCATTTCAAAATCACTTCTATCAGGCCTGGTCCTATTTAAGACCAATACATTCTGCAAATTTCAATTAATTCTGCTCATCGGATCGTGAGTTTCCGTGAACAGAAGTTTTTGATGCTAAAAATATAGGTAAATTGGGCAAGGGTTACCAGGCGTGCCCGTTATACCATATCTTTTTTTTTTTTTGGTTATGTAAACAAAGCACAAGATTTACATATGAGTGGCTTTTTTTTGAAGAAACGGCATTTTTTCAAGAGAGACGATGATTTGGAGGTTTTCAATTTCAGTGCCTGCCCTAGCTACAGGGTTGCCAGCACGCTCATTAAAAGCTACACAAATCTACAACTAAATAATACCAATATGTCCTGAAAATTTCGTAATGCTTGAATAGCTGTGTCAAAAGTTATCGCAATTTAAAAATTTTCAAATTTTCCCGTTCTCTTTTTAGGCACCCAGCGCACACATAGGGTTAAGAAATTCCAAAGCATTATCCGATTCATATGTAAAACACGTTCGAAATTTATTTTGTTAACTTTATTTTTGCGGAAATTATTTGTGCACGAAATAATAGGTATATTAAAAATATCACTTAAATGGCCGCCGGCGCCAAAATGTTATCAATAACTGACATTTAAAGAGACCTGGACCTATCCTGCATATACACCAATGTATCCTAAAAGTTTCAGCTCAATCGGATGGCGCGTTCCCGAGATTATTTCAATGAAATTTTTTGATGATATATATATATATATATATATAGAAATATGAATTTTTGGCCGAATCGATTTTAATACTAATGTTCTTCGAACATTAGTAAAAAACCTAAAAAAGCTGATTAATGTAACAGCGATTCGACAATTAATATTAAAAATTCGATAAAACCAAAACACGACATGAAGCCTAAAGAAGCCTTCCTTTGTAACAGCGATTCGAACGCTGATATAGAAAATTTGATGAAATCAAAATTCGACACAGAGAATATTTCAAGAGTGATAATGGAAAATAACAAAATCACATTTAGATGCAGTGATAATCCATCAAAATTAGTTTTGCCATTGGAGAAGCTGACATCACAAATAACTGAAAAGAATATATCAAATGTGTGCCGAAACAAGAGCCACAAAATTCTAAACACATCTAATATAGAGAAATTCAAAAACATGTTCAAAAGAAAGCTACAAAAAATTCATATACAAAACGAACCGATGAAAATAATCATCTACAAAACACCTAAAAGAATAATTGAAAGCTTCATTCAATTTAATTACATTAATGAACTACAAATCAAGCTGAGAAACAGCATTAATTTCATGCAGAATATGAAAGAATAAATCAAAGAAAAGGATAAAACTAACTCAGAAATTGAAATAAACTTTTGAACTTTAAAGTAAATCATTTATTATTTTACATAGTTTATCGAAGATACTTTTCGAAACCAAAGTATGTTCAATCAAATACAACAAAATATTCCGATTTAAAATGAACTCGTTGAATTTTATAGCAATTTTAATTGAAAACATAAAATAAAATTAAAACAAAAAAATACCACAAACCATACAAAATGTGAAAAAGAAATGTTAACTCATAAATACTAGCGTACAGAAAATGTCAAAATCATTGATTAAAGCCATATAATTAAAGTACCACAAATATGAAAATATTATACAAAAAATAAACACAATAAAAACGTATTTATACATAAGTATTGTAACTACCTTGTTATTTAATACATTATTGAAGAAAATCTTCATACATGCACCCATTAATTAGCATTTATGAAAATTATTATTTTTTTACAAGAAGAAATACTAAATTACAAAAATAACATAAAAAAAGCTTTGAGAAGAAAATCACACATACATATTTTATAAGTTGAAACTAAAAGAAATTAAGCTATTTATGTGCATAAACAAAAATATTGATGAACGAAATTGTAATCGAAATTGTGAAAGTATGGATGGATCAGTATTCAAAAAATTTCCTTTCTACAGAAATGAATTTTTTTTCCCAAAAGAAGCGGGTGTTGTGAATACTAAAATGTAAACAAACACAAATGTCATTACATATTAAAAATATTCACTTTGTGACTTTAGCGCCATTTTAAGAAAGTGGTGAGCTCTAAAATTAGATTTGACTTAGCGAAGACTCAAACAAGTACGCTTAACGTTAAAAATAACACTGAAAACCAAATCCATACGTTTTAGTACATATATTTATCACTTAGCAATTGAACGAAAATGTTACTATTTAAGATCAGACATTAGACAATAAAGTTAGTCTTTCTTGGTAAGCCAAACTGGTCGGCAACCAAAAAGACATTTCAAATAAACATCGTCGTTTATTTTACTTTGTCTCGAATATATCTCTGCTGACGCTAGTAGGGGCGGTTGAATTCGCTACGCTGGAGCTGAGATTATTCTGAGAGGACAATTTTTAAATCATATCTCAAATTATTCCTGAATATTGCCAAGCGTTTTGGTAGTCTTTATTGACGGTTGTCACGTACCAAACACAGATGCACAAACTAAGCTTAGTGCCCCATTTCACCTGTCTATTTTAATGAATACGCTGGGATACAGAGGATAATACGGCTGGTCTTTTATATTCCTTTTACTCATGGTACAAAATTGAAGGTACTATAGAAAAAAACTTTAGCGCACCTGAACCGCTAGAAACACTAATATTCGAAGAACAGTAGAAGAATCGTGCAGGTTTTGAGTGCATATTCCACCACATGCGCTGCTTATTACGGCCAAATTGTTGCAAATGCCACGTTTTACTTTTGTCTCAAGAATGCATTATAACTCATATGGTAGAAGGTTGCAGATATTACCACTGACATGAATTTCAACGTTTATGAGAGCAAAACACGGGTTAATTATATTCGTTATCAGTTGCTTATATCACAAAATTTTGAAAGCAGCATCTCATATAATATCAATGAAGAAAATGCTCAGTGCCTGCAGCACTGTAACTGAAGTTGGAGTTTGGGGCTGCGATCCGAAAAATTTGCAGAACTTAGGGAATTGAAACATCGGTTATTTATTTTCATTGTAAATGTTTCCAGTATGAATACTAACTGTAAGCATTTGTTGATACAAAAGTAGCACAACCGACTCGTGCTGGCAGCCTTTCGCCAGTATCAAAGCCAAGAATATATCACATCTGCTTCACGTTGTTATATAACATTTGAAGTTATAGGAGTATAAAGAAAATTAGGGTTACCTGCAGCGAGTTTTTTCAAATAATCGAAAGATTAATATTTGCTTTTTATTGTCACTACAATATCATAACCAATTGAAAATTCTACGATAAAACCGCTTAATAAAGATATTACAAACAAACACAAAACCAACAATAGCTGGCAACCCTATCGTGGCTTTTCAACCAAATTTGGCTTGAATAATGTCTATAATAGGTTCCAGTAATTGTATGAAATTCGTATTGATTTCATGACTGCACTGGAAGTTATAGGGCAAAAAGTTTTATTTTCCTGAGCAAATTTTCGAAACCAAAGACACAAAAACTACCATAGCTGGCAGCACCAATCGAATTTTTCAACCAAATTTCTACCAAACAGAATCTAGAGTAAGGTTCAGCTGCTGAGTCAATTTCATGAAAATCTCGTAACTTTTTCACATTTCATAGGGCAAAAAGCAGTTTTTTTTCTTTATAATTTTTCAAGATAGCACCACTGGCACAGAGTTGCCCCCAATTCTAAATCACTTCTATCAGGCCTGGTCCTTCTTAAGTCCAATGCATTCTGTTAATTTCAATGGTATCTGATTATTGGTTCGTGAATTCCCGTGAACAGAAGTTTTTGATGCTAAAAATATAGGTTAACTGGGACAGGGTTACCGTTCTTGTCCGACATGAAATTTCCAAAGTTTTACTTTGAACGTGTAGATAAAGCATAAGATTTGTATACAGATTGGTTTTATTGTAAGAAACGGACATTTTTAGGATATTCGATAATTTGAATGTTTTCAATTCCAAATTTTGTTTTTTTCAAATTTAAGACACCAAAATTATCATAGCTGGCAGCTCCAACCGAATTTTTAAACCAAATTTCTATCAAACGTGGTTTAAAATAAGGTCCAGCTACTGTGTGAATTTCGTCAAAATCGAACGATTCAATCAGAATTTATAGGGCTAAAAGCAGTTATCTTTTTTAGTGATTTTTCAAGATGGCACCACTGGCACAGAATCATCCGCATTTCAAAATCACTTCTATCAGACCTGGTCCTATTTAAGACCAATACATTCTGCAAATTTCAAATAATTCTGCTCATCGGATCGTGAGTTTCCGTGAACAGAAGTTTTTGATGCTAAAAATATAGGTAAATTGGGCAAGGGTTACCAGGCGTGCCCGTTATACCATATCTTTTTTTTTTTTTTGGTTATGTAAACAAAGCACAAGATTTACATATGAGTGGCTTTTTTTTGAAGAAACGGCATTTTTTCAAGAGAGACGATGATTTGGAGGTTTTCAATTTCAGTGCCTGCCCTAGCTACAGGGTTGCCAGCACCCTCATTAAAAGCTACACAAATCTACAACTAAATAATATCAATATGTCCTGAAAATTTCGTAATGCTTGAATAGCTGTGTCAAAAGTTATCGCAATTTAAAAATTTTCAAATTTTCCCGTTCTCTTTTTAGGCACCCAGCGCACACATAGGGTTAAAAAATTCCAAAGCATTATCCGATTCATATGTTAAACACGTTCGAAATTTATTTTGTTAACTTTATTTTTGCGGAAATTATTTGTGCACGAAATAATAGGTATATTAAAAATATCACTTAAATGGCCGCCGGCGCCAAAATGTTATCAATAACTGACATTTAAAGAGACCTGGACCTATCCTGCATATACACCAATGTATCCTAAAAGTTTCAGCTCAATCGGATGGCGCGTTCCCGAGATTATCTCACTGAAATTTTTTGATGATATATATACATATATATATATAGAAATATGAATTTTTGGCCGAATCGATTTTAATACTAATGTTCTTCGAACATTAGTAAAAAACCTAAAAAAGCTGATTAATGTAACAGCAATTCGACAATTAATATTAAAAATTCGATAAAACCAAAACACGACATGAAGCCTAAAGAAGCCTTCCTTTGTAACAGCGATTCGAACGCTGATATAGAAAATTTGATGAAATCAAAATTCGACACAGAGAATATTTCAAGAGTGATAATGGAAAATAACAAAATCACAGTTAGATGCAGTGATAATCCATCAAAATTAGTTTTGCCATTGGAGAAGCTGACATCACAAATAACTGAAAAGAATATATCAAATGTGTGCCGAAACAAGAGCCACAAAATTCCAAACACATCTAATATAGAGAAATTCAAAAACATGTTCAAAAGAAAGCTACAAAAAATTCAAATACAAAACGAACCGATGAAAATAATCATCTACAAAACACTTAAAAGAATAATTGAAAGCTTCATTCAATTTAATTACATTAATGAACTACAAATCAAGCTGAGAAACAGCATTAATTTCATGCAGAATATGAAAGAATAAATCAAAGAAAAGGATAAAACTAACTCAGAAATTGAAATAAACTTTTGAACTTTAAAGTAAATCATTTATTATTTTACATAGTTTATCGAAGATACTTTTCGAAACCAAAGTATGTTCAATCAAATACAACAAAATATTCCGATTTAAAATGAACTCGTTGAATTTTATAGCAATTTTAATTGAAAACATAAAATAAAATTAAAACAAAAAAATACCACAAACCATACAAAATGTGAAAAAGAAAAGTTAACTCATAAATACTAGCGTACAGAAAATGTCAAAATCATTGATTAAAGCCATATAATTAAAGTACCACAAATATGAAAATATTATACAAAAAATAAACACAATAAAAACGTATTTATACATAAGTATTGTAACTACCTTGTTATTTAATACATTATTGAAGAAAATCTTCATACATGCACCCATTAATTAGCATTTATGAAAATTATTATTTTTTTACAAGAAGAAATACTAAATTACAAAAATAACATAAAAAAAGCTTTGAGAAGAAAATCACACATACATATATTATAAGTTGAAACTAAAAGAAATTAAGCTATTTATGTGCATAAACAAAAATATTGATGAACGAAATTGTAATCGAAATTGTGAAAGTATGGATGGATCAGTATTCAAAAAATTTCCTTTCTACAGAAATGAATTTTTTTTTCCCAAAAGAAGCGGGTGTTGTGAATACTAAAATGTAAACAAACACAAATGTCATTACATATTAAAAATATTCACTTGGTGACTTTAGCGCCATTTTAAGAAAGTGGTGAGCTCTAAAATTAGATTTGACTTAGCGAAGACTCAAACAAGTACGCTTAACGTTAAAAATAACACCGAAAACCAAATCCATACGTTTTAGTACATATATTTATCACTTAGCAATAGAACGAAAATGTTACTATTTAAGATCAGACATTAGACAATAAAGTTAGTCTTTCTTGGTAAGCCAAACTGGTCGGCAACCAAAAAGACATTTCAAATAAATATCGTCGTTTATTTTACTTTGTCTCGAATATATCTCTGCTGACGCTAGTAGGGGCGGTTGAATTCGCTACGCTGAAGCTGAGATTATTCTGAGAGGACAATTTTTAAATCATATCTCAAATTATTCCTGAATATTGCCAAGCGTTTTGGTAGTCTTTATTGACGGTTGTCACGTACCAAACACAGATGCACAAACTAAGCTTAGTGCCCCATTTCACCTGTCTATTTTAATGAATACGCTGGGATACAGAGGATAATACGGCTGGTCTTTTATATTCCTTTTACTCGTGGTACAAAATTGAAGGTACTATAGAAAAAAACTTTAGCGCACCTGAACCGCTAGAAACACTAATGTTCGAAGAACAGTAGAAGAATCGTGCAGGTTTTGAGTGCATATTCTACCGCATGCGCTGCTTATTACGGCCAAATTGTTGCAAATGCCACGTTTTACTTTTGTCTCAAGAATGCATTATAACTCATATGGTAGAAGGTTGCAGATATTACCACTGACATGAATTTCAACGTTTATGAGAGCAAAACACGGGTTAATTATATTCGTTATCAGTTGCTTATATCACAAAATTTTGAGAGCAGCATCTCATATAATATCAATGAAGAAAATGCTCAGTGCCTGCAGCACTGTAACTGAAGTTGGAGTTTGGGGCTGCGATCCGAAAAATTTGCAGAACTTTGGGAATTGAAACATCGGTTATTTATTTTCATTGTAAATGTTTCCAGTATGAATACTAACTGTAAGCATTTGTTGATACAAAAGTAGCACAACCGACTCGTGCTGGCAACCTTTCGCCAGTATCAAAGCCAAGAATATATCACATCTGCTTCACGTTGTTATATAACATTTGAAGTTATAGGAGTATAAAGAAATTTAAAATTACCTGCAGCGAGTTTTTTCAAATAATCGAAAGATTAATATTTGCTTTTTATTGTCACTACAATATCATAACCAATTGAAAATTCTACGATAAAACCGCTTAATAAAGATATTACAAACAAACACAAAACCAACAATAGCTGGCAACCCTATCGTGGCTTTTCAACCAAATTTGGCTTGAATAATGTTTATAATAGGTTCCAGTAATTGTATGAAATTCGTATTGATTTCATGACTGCACTGGAAGTTATAGGGCAAAAAGTTTTATTTTCCTGAGCAAATTTTCGAAACCAAAGACACAAAAACTACCATAGCTGGCAGCACCAATCGAATTTTTCAACCAAATTTCTATGAAACAGAATCTAGAGTAAGGTTCAGCTACTGAGTCAATTTCATGAAAATCTGGTAACTTTTTCACATTTCATAGGGCAAAAAGCAGTTTTTTTTCTTTATAATTTTTCAAGATAGCACCACTGGCACAGAGTTGCCCACAATTCAAAAGCGCTTCTACCAGACCTGATTCTACTTAAGTCCAATGCATTCTGTAAATTTCAATGGTATCTGATTATTGGTTCGTGAATTCCCGTGAACAGAAGTTTTTGATGCTAAAAATATAGGTTAACTGGGACAGGGTTACCGTTCTTGTCCGACATGAAATTTCCAAAGTTTTACTTTGAACGTGTAGATAAAGCATAAGATTTGTATACAGATTGGTTTTATTGTAAGAAACGGACATTTTTAGGATATTCGATAATTTGAATGTTTTCAATTCCAAATTTTGTTTTTTTCAAATTTAAGACACCAAAATTATCATAGCTGGCAGCTCCAACCGAATTTTTCAACCAAATTTCTATCAAATAAGGTCCAGCTTCTGTGTGAATTTCGTCAAAACCGAACGATTCATTCAGAATTTATAGGGCTAAAAGCAGTTATCTTTTTTAGTGATTTTTCAAGATGGCACCACTGGCACAGAATCGCCCGCATTTCAAAATTACTCCTATCAGACCTGGTCCTATTTAAGACCAATTCAGTCTGCAAATTTCAATTAATTCTGCTCATCGGATCGTGAGTTTCCGTGAACAGAAGTTTTTGATTCTAAAAATATAGGTAAATTGGGCAAGGGTTACCAGGCGTGCCCGTAATACCATATCAAATTTTTTTTTGGCCTATGTAAAAAAAGCACGAAATTTACATATGAATGGCTTTTTTGTGAAGAAACGGCATTTTTTCAAGAGACACGATAATTTGGAGGTTTTCATTTTCAGTGCTTGCCCTAGCTTCCGAGTTGCCAGCACGCTCATCAAAAGCTTCACGAATGTAAAACTAAATAATACCAATATGTCCTCCAAATTTCGTAATGATTGAATAGCTCTGTCAAAAGTTATCGCAATTTAAAAATTTTCAATTTTTCCCGTTCTCATTTTAGGCACCCAGCGCACACATGGGGTTAAAAAATTCCAAAACATTATCCGATGCACATGTAAAACACGTTCGAAATTTATTTTGTTAACTTTATTTTTGCAAAACTTATTTGTGTACGGAATAATAGGTATATTAAAAATATCACTAAAATAGCCGCCGGCGCCGAAGGGTTAAAGATTTTTTTCTGAGACCTGGCACTATTCTGCATAAACACCAATGTGTCCGAAAAATTTCAGTTCCATCGGATGGCGCATTCCTGAGATTTTTTCACTGAAATTTTTTGATGATATATATATATATATATATATATATATATATATATATATATATATATATATATATATACGAGGTCTGTTCAAAAAGTACCCGGAATTTTCGTTTTTTCAAAAAAATATTTATTTATTCGTCTACATCAATGTGGTCCCCTTCAAAGTAGTCCCCCCCAGATATAATACACTTATGCCAGCGTTTTTTCCAATCTTCGAAGCACTTTTGATATTCACTTTTTGGTATATCCTTGAGCACTCTCAGCGATTCGGCCTTTATTTCTTCAATCGAGGAAAAACGCCGACCTTTCATGGGTCTCTTCAACTTTGGGAACAGGAAAAAGTCACACGGAGCCATATCTGGTGAATATGGAGGTTGGGGCATGACTACGGTATTGTTTTTGGCCAAAAAATTACGAACAAGCAATGACGAGTGAGCAGGTGCGTTATCGTGGGGCAAAAGCCATGAATTCTTTTTCCATAAATTGGGGCGTTTTTTCGGATTGCTTCACGCAAACGTCGCATAACTTCAAGGTAATACTCCTTATTAACCGTACGACCTTGTGGTTAGAACTCTTGATGCACTATGCCATTATAATCGAAGAAAACACTAAGCAAAACCTTGACATTTGATCGAACTTGATGTGCTTTTTTCGCTCTTGGTGACGATGAACGCTTCCAGGTGGACGATTGTGCTTTGGTTTCGACATCATAACTGTACACCCATGTTTCATCACCAGTTATGACCCTTTCAAGCGAACATGGATCATCGTTGACGTCATTTAACAGCTCCTGAGCGATGTTCATGCGATTGTTTTTTTTCAAATTCAGCAGTTTTGGAATGAGTTTTGCTGCCACTCGTTTCATGAACAAAACTTTTGAAAAAAAATTTATGACATGAGCCAATTGATATGCCAACTTCTCTAATTGTTATTCGGCGATCATTTATAACAATTTTTTCCACTTTTTCCACATTTTTATCGATTATTGACATGCTGGGTCGACCGGAGCGTTCGTTATCTTCAACGTCTTCGCGGCCATCTTGGAAACGCTTATACCACTCGTAAACACTTGTTTTTTTTCATAGCAGACTCACCATAGGCTTTTTGTAACAGTTCACACACTTTGTTACACTTTATTTCATTTTTTACGCAAAATTTAATACAAATTCTTTGATTCTTCAATTCTTCCATTGTTTAAACAAGCAAAAATCGCCGAGCTCATAAAAACACGTCGCACCTTAACGACTACCACAGACAAAGTAAACAGTGAATATGGCTGAAAATTTTATCATACTTTAGGGGCATGTATACCAACACAATACAACAAAATTTTGACAATTGGACTCTCCAGACCCGCGAAATTTAAAAATTCCGGGTACTTTTTGAACAGACCTCGTATATATATATATATATATATATATATATATATATACATATATATATATATATATATATATATATATATATATATATATATATATATATATATATATATATATATATATATATATATATATATATATATATATATAGAAATATGAATTTTTGGCCAAAGTGATTTTAATACTAATGTTCTTCTTCGAACATTAGTAAAAACTAAAAATATAGGTAAATTGGGTAAGGGTTACCAGGCTGCCCGTTATACCATATCAAATTTAATTTTTTGTCTATGTAAACAAAGCATAAGATTTACATATGAGTGGCTTTTCTTTGAAGAAACGGCACTTTTTCAAGAGAGACGATGATTTGGAGGTTCTCACTTTCAGTGCCTGCTTTAGCTACAGGGTTGCCAGCACGCTCATTAAAAGCTACAGAAATCTACAACTAACTAATATCAATATGTCCTAAAAATTTCGTAATGATTAAATAGCTCTGTTAAAGTTATCGCAATTTAAAAATTTTCAAGTTTTGCCGTTCTCTTTTTAGGCACCCAGCGCACACATGGGGCTAAAAAATTCCAAAAATTATCCGATTCACATGTAAAACACGTTTGAAATGTATTTCGTCAGCTTTATTTTTGCAAAAATTATTTGTGTACGGAATAAAATATCACTAAAATGGCCGCCGGCGCCAAAGGGTTAAAGATTATTAACTTTTTGTGAAACGTGGCACTATTCTGTATATACAGCAATGTGTCCTGAAAATGTCAGTTCAATCGGATGGCGCGTTCCTGAGATTTTTTCACTGAAACTTTTTGACTGAATTTTTATATATATATATATATATATATATATATATATATATATATATATATATATATATATATATATATATATATATATATATATATATATATATAGATATATATATATATATATGTATATATATATATATATATATATATATATATATATATATATATATATATATAGATGTATATCTATATACATAATATATATATATATATATATATATATATATATATATATATATATATATATATATATATATATATATATATATATATATATTCGCCTTCATCTCCTTTGTATGAAGAATTGGAGACTGTCTTCATTCAAACCGAGGCGATACTCAATTCGAGACCTCTAGCACCATTATCTGCCAAATCTACTGATTTAAATGCCCTGACGCCAGGCCATTTCTTAATGGGCGAACCACTGACAAGCTCAGTAGATGTGCAAGCTGAAGAAAGTCGTTCAAGGCTAGTCTGTCGATGAAGACAGATCAACGATATTAGACAAAATTTTGGCAACGGTGGTCAACTGAAAAATTAACATTACTCCAGCAACGAAGCAAGATGAAACTGAGGTGTGAAAATCTAAAGCCAGGGATGCTCGCAGTGATAAAGGAAGATAACCTTCCAGTACTTTAATGGCAAATGGGTCGAATTGTCAAGGGAACTGACGGTTTAATAAGAGTAGCCGACGTACGAATAGCTGCTGGAATACTTTGACGATCAATTTACAAACTCGTCCTTCTTCCCGTAGAAGTCGAAGAGACCAACACACTCGGGAAAGTAGCTCGGCCATGCACCATGCATATGGGTAAAGATAAGCCAACTGATAACCCGTCTGCAGGTCCAAGCATCCACAAACCATCATCGGCGCAAACAGGTGAACAGAAATAAAAGTGTAGACGATTAACGGCACCGCCAATAAATTTACTGTTATGGACAAATTTGGTACTTCCAGTCTTGAGCATTTCAGTGAAGATCATCCCCTTTGAGTCATCTCAAGGCATCTATTTTGAAAGCTTAGGAGCTGTCAATTTGGTTTTAAGTGAATAGAGCCTGGTAGTTAATTATAACTTAACACCTTATTGGGAAGAGATGCAATCGATCCGGAGAGGATGGGCAACGCTCCACAAAATTTGTAGACAGATACAACACAATTGGCCCTGTGCCCGCACAACTATGTAACTTGAGAGGTGCTTTTAACATAGTTGGAAATATCGTTAACACTCTGTTGGGAGTCCTAGATTCCGACTACGCAAGAAGGAAAGAAGGCGTCATTGATAACTTAAGGCATAATGATGAGCATCTTGTACAACTATTTAAAAACCAAACTTCGATCATAGATTCTACAACAAATATAATGATGCGCATGGAAAAATCCACCGGGCACGCCTTAGAAGAATTCTACCTCGCACTAAACAAGACAGTGACTCGAACAAACAAATCGCCAGAGAATTGTGGGACAATGAGGCAGTACAAGCCTTTTCATCCGCCACGGTACAATTGTTCGTAGGGACCCACAATATCCAAAGGATTCAATCCTTTCTCCTAGATGTTCTTATTGACACTCATCACGGCAAGGTTAATCCTCAGTTGCTATTGAATCAACAAATCTTACAAGAGCTAAGGGCTATCAAAGAAAATTTACCGCCACACTTACACTAACCAGACAAGCCGGAGAACAGGCTGGATCTTTACAGTTTGTTGACGATTGAAGGACGGATCATGAACAGCAAAATTATTTTTCGAATCAAATTACCACTCTTTTCGGATGAAATATTCGAGTTGCTTCACCTAGCACCAGTGCCAACAATAGTGAATCATACAGTTCTAATGATCCAATATTATTCTCTTTCAAATCAGGAACTAGCAGCATGGTCCCGGATGGCTGCTCTAAATTACATATGTAAAAACTGCATTCTCTTTACCAAACACGATCAGACGTAAACGAGTGTGAATTAAGCTTCAGTAGTCATGTTCTGCCCAAGGGAGGATGCCAGACTATTCAATTAAAGCGACCCCCAAGATGGATTCAACTGTTAACTCCCAACCACTGGATTTATTTTATGGGATCCAAGACGGACTTAAATATTGCTTGTGGCAATTTCGTAACTCAAGAAACCATTGATGATTCGGGAATTATTCAATTGCACGATGACTCTATTTTGAAGCAGGACCGTGTAACTATTCATGCACATAAGCTATTCTCAAGTTATTTCAATGCTTCATTTGTTCGGACCCAAAAGATTACGGAATACATTATCCGAAATATCACTCATGGTAGCTTTCAAGAATACTAGATGGAGAATCTGGCGGAGCTTAAGGCCAATGTACACAATCTATTAATGCAGGAAGATCTTCATACTAGTCTTGACCCAACGGACATTCACCATTTGAGTGCCTCCGCACACGGGTTGACATTCAATCGACTGGACTGTGACTCGAGCTCGAAACGTCATAGGCGTCACACTCGAAGTAGACAATTGCATCCGCACACGGGTCGACATGCAATCGAAGCGACAGCGACTCGAACTCGAAACGGGTCGTTTTCTACGCGAAGTTTTGTATGCGGATGATTTAAAATTATACAGAGCAATCAGGTCCGCGAACGACTTTCACCAGTTGCAAGCTGATTTGTTTGCTCTTAATCTCTGGTGTCAAAACAACTTTTTGCCTCTGAACATCTCGAAGTGCCACCAGATGTCTTTCGCATATAAAAATACTCCACATGTGTTCTCTTATTCTTTGTCTGGTATTTCCCTGTCAGTTGTCCAGCATTTTAGAGACCTGGGTGTGGTGTTTGATTCGAAATTAAGATTTGATATTCACGTTATGAATATGACGTCCAGGGCCTCTAGAATTGCTGGATTTGTTTTGCGTTCTTCCTATATGTTTACCAACATTTCCTCCTGTATTCATTTATATGTCTCCTTAGTACGCAGTATTCTAGAATATGCGTGCCAAATCTGGTCTCCGCGCTTTCAATACTTATCTGATGCTATTGAATCTGTTCAGCGCAGATTCACTCGCTCACTTCTTTTTAAATTTAATATCCCCTATTGTCCCTACTCCTCTCGTCTTTCCCTCCTTCGTATGTCCTCGTTGCAATCACGAAGGTTGTTCCTCGATGTGTGTTTCCTCTTCAAACTTTGCCAAGGCATTTTTTTGACAGATCTCGGTTCACAGATAACCAGACGGGTATCCAGCCGTCCAAGTCGTTCTTCTGAAGTTTTCTCTGTTCCTTTTGCACGTACGGAAGTCTACTTCCATTCGCCTTTGCTGCGCCTACCCAGAACGCACAATGCCCTCAAGCTTGGTCCTCTCCCTCAATCTTTTTTACAATTCAAGCATGTATTAAAAATGTTACCTTGAATTGCTACTTACCTTAGTCCTAATTTTAGTTTTTAGTTTTGCTACTTACCTTAGTCCTAATTTTAGTTTTTAGTTTTCTAATTTTAGTCTTTAGTTTTCTAATTTTAGTTTTCTAATTTTGAATTATTTCTGTTATTTCTTTTCCTTTTTCCTTTTTCATATTTCTTTTTTTGTTATTTTTGCTTTCTTGTTGCTGTAATTGGAATTATATCTGTAGCGCAAGGGATTAAATAAATAAATAAATAAATAAATAAATAGTATATATTATTTATTTATATATTTATTTTACGAAACAAGGCAACATACACAACAAGAAAACATAATATAAATCTAAAATACAATTAATCATTATAAATATAAAATAAAAATTGTCCGTAAAAAATATTTCAATGCATCACAAATTTTGTAGCAGTTGCTCTACATTATTTTAATTAAATTTATGTTAATAACGATAAAAGTTAAGTGGGTTCGGATGTGGAATGGGCTTTGGACCAGTTATTTTTGAAGTTTGATTTAGTAATTCCCGAAGAGTAGTGGCTGCTTATAGAATTGAATACTCCACAGCACCTATTAATGGGCTCATTATATGATAAGTAGTGTGATGAATGAATTCATTGAGCAGATTTGCAAATCTGGTGCGTCTTGGTCGGTTATTGAAAGTAATTTTACTAGAGAGATCTTCAATAGTATTATATACTTGTATGTTATTAATATATGTCGCTTTGTCACGTGTAACTTATATTCACCCACTATGGATTACTACAAGTAATAATGATCCGACCTTTACTGAATCCGATATGAAGCACTTCCATTAATATTCTGACAAGCATGTCCCAGGGTCCAACTAAATTCAATAGGTATACGCCCCTCTTCCACACTCTACGTGCAAAATTCTTATCCTCGCAGATGGCACTGCTATATCGTCTAAGAATGTCAATACCAATCGAATCATTAGCCATTGGCAGCAACAACTAGTGTTCAATAAAAGCTTCTCCAGTAAGTGGAAATTCATCCTGAAAAATTGCAAGCTTGTTTCTTTGTTAGGAAACTATATTATAAACACTTCGCTGTTGCTTGAATAAATATATAGGTGCTAAAGTGGAATTGTTTTTGCGGGATGATTAAAATTGAAAATTTTATTGAACTTTTTCTTTGTCATAGTGGTTTCGAAAGTATACACTGATTCTCATCAGAAACCAGCTCACACAAACTCGATTGTTTTGCCTTTTGCGGAGATGTTTAAATTTGTCACAACTAACGTAAATAAAAATTACTGATTTCCAACTGCAAGTGGTCACATCAGTCAAGTAAGCACTGTAAGCTGGAGTCTGATGATCTTCGAAACCATTTTGTAAAAAAAACATTTTCTATAAAATTTTCAATTTTAATCATCCCGGAAAAACAATTCCATTTTGATTCTGCTTTCGGCATCTTATTCCGCAAAACGATCGAGTTTTCCGTATCAATTATGCTCTGCTTTATCTGTGCTGATTTATAGACAAGAAGGGAACCATGATCACAAATCAATAACCTTTATGAGTGGCCAACATAATTAAAATATATGTAGGAAAATTTCATGTATATAACATTACAATATGTAACATTACATTATGCAAACATATAAAAAAATATATACCTGATTCGTTATCAGAAACACTAATATTTTTCAAAGAACCAATCATAATAATATATAAAATAAAATAATTAATAATGCATACATTATAAAAAAAAAACACTTTCATATATTTCGAAAAAAATATCACGCGTCTTGCTCGACTTTTCCCGTTCCAAACACTTCGAGCGAGACGAGTGCCTGTCGAGTCGCAGTCGCATTGAGTCCGAGTCGAGCACAAGTCGACCCGTGTGCGGGTCTCCATTCATTTACATTGGTCGAGTCGATTGAATGTCGACCCGTATGCGGACGCTCTTACCCTTGGCTACACAGGACTAGCTTGTATCAGCATCATAGCCGCATACTAAGTATGGAAACGCAAGCAAGAAGCTTTCGATGCCACCATGAGCAAACCAACACCGTTGCCTCGACTCAGAAATCAACCCAACGCATTCGTTTACTATTTCCGTTGATCCGGAGGAGTGATGGTTGACCAATTTGTTCAACGTGGGGGAGAATGTTCGATCATCGTTTAAGTAATTGACATAGAATATAGTAATGCAATTTAATAATCATATAAGTTCAGTATGTCAGTTTATTTAATATAAAATGCATGCCAATATCACGAAATCGCAAAGCAATTGTATATTCTGTTCCAGTTTATAAGCGGCGGATAAGCAATTAGGCTTCTGCCTGCAATAATAGGCGCGTTTTTTTTTCTCCTCTATCCAGCGGAGAGTAGAGTAGACGCATTGAAAACAACAGCACTCCTACATCAGTGAATTCACTAGTACAGAAATTCTATGCGTCATTTGTAGTTCACGTGTTGAAGTGTAGAATGTGCTGATAGAAAAAAGAAAAGCTCATGAGAAGTTGTATTTTTTTCTGTGAGGTGGCTTTCGGCTTTTCTGGGTTTGTTTGTGGTATGTTTTGGTAGTTAAGAAATTAGAAAAGGCCCTCATAATGTGTAGAAAGTTAAAAGAATTAATTTTCTGTTAGTTTTTTTTCTATTTTCTATCGATTGTGGTAGTGTATACTCGTTATTTTCTCCATTTTTCAGCTGTTTTGTGGGACCACAGCGAATATAGCAACCTATGTCAGGTTTAGCGAATGCACTGCTGTTTTATACTAGATCGTTGTTTTTCCGGCATAGTTGTACTCTGCACTGCATCGGAGCAAAAAAAACGCACCTAATATGTATTACAAAAGTGCAAACATGATGATTTTAAACTTAGATGATTTAGTAATGAACTTATAGATTTACGGAGTTAACATTCTCCCGCTCATTGGAATTCTGCTGAATTTCAAATACTTCTCGTCACCGGGAATTCAACTGGAAATGGAGTCGTCTTGGTTTTGGTTCAGGAATTCCTCTGCCTTTGTCATTTGGATGGGTCATACAGTAGGCGCGTTTTTTTTGCTCGTCTATCCAGCGGAGAGTAGAGTAGACGCATTGAAAACAACAACACTCCTACACCAGTGAATTCACTAGTACAGAAATTCTATGCGTCATTTGTAGTTCACGTGTTGAAGTGTAGAATGTGCTGATAGAAAAAAGAAAAGCTCATGAGAAGTTGTATTTTTTTCTGTGAGGTGGCTTTCGGGTTTTCATGGTTATGTTGAATGTTTTGGTAGTTAAGAAATTAGAAAAAGCCCTCATAATGTGTAGAAAGTTAAAAGAATTAATTTTTCTGTTAGTTTTTTTTTCTATTTTCAATCGATTGTGGTAGTGTATACTCGTTATTTTCTCCCTTTTTTTCAGCTGTTTTGTGGGACCACAGCGAATGTAGCAACCTATGTCAGGTTTAGCGAATGCACTGCTGTTTTATACTAGATCGTTGTTTTTCCGGCATAGTTGTACTCTGCACTGCATCGGAGCAAAAAAATGCACCTAATGTTTATTTAGAAATATCAGTTCGCAGTAACGGCCTTGCAGCATAAACATATTGCGTAGCTGTAATTGTGTTTCGTGCATGTACCTAAATAAGTAATTGAAGTTCAAATTGTTTGAATGCAATATGACCTGATTAATGCACGAGGCATGAAAATGTGTATCAATTCGACCCATTTGCCATTAAAGTACTGGAAGGTTATCTTCCTTTATCACTGCGAGCATCCCTGGCTTTAGATTTCACACCTCAGTTTCCACTTGCTTCGTTGCTGGAGTAATGTTAATTTTTCAGTTGACCACCGTTGCCAAAATTTTGTCTAATATCGTTGATCTGTCTCCATCGACAGACTAGCCTTGAACGACTTTCTTCAGCTTGCACATCTACTGAGCTTGTCAGTGGTTCGCCGATTAAGAAATGGCCTGGCGTCAGGGCATTTAAATCAGTAGATTTGGCAGATAATGGTGCTAGAGGTCTCGAATTGAGTATCGCCTCGGTTTGAATGACGACAGTCTCCAATTCTTCATACAAAGGAGATGAAGGCGAATATATATATATATATAATATATTATATACTAGTATATTATATTATATATAATATATTATACTATATATAATATATATATAGTATAATATATATATATATATACTAGTATATATATATATATATATAAATATATATATATATAGTATATATATACTATATATATATATATATATATATATATATATATATATATATATATTTATATATAAAAATTCAGTCTAAAAATTTCAGTGAAAAAATCTCAGGAACTTGCCATCCAATTGAACTGAAATTTTCAGGACCCATTGCTGTATATGCAGAATAGTGCCAGATATCACAAAAAATTAATAACCTTTAACCCTTTGGCGCCGGTGGCCATTTTAGTGATATTTTTAATATACCTATTATTCCGTACACAAATAATTTTTGCAAAAATAAAGTTGATGAAATACATTTCAAACGTGTTTTACATGTGAATCAGATAATTGTTTGGAATTTTTTAACCCCATGTGTGTGCTGGGTGCCTAAAAAGAGAACGGCAAAAGTGAAAATTTTTAAATTGCGATAACTTTTGACAGAGCAATTTAATCATTACGAAATTTTTAGGACCTATTCATATTAGTTAGTTGTAGATTCCTGCAACCCTGTAGCTAAAGCAGGCACTGAAAGTGAGAACCTCCAAATCATCGTCTCTCTTGAAAAAATGCCGTTTCTTCAAAGAAAAGCCACTCATATGTAGATCTTATGCTTTGTTTACATAGACAAAAAATTAAATTTGATATAACGGGCACGCCTGGTAACCCTTACCCAATTTACCTATATTTTTAGCATCAAAAACTTCTGTTCACGGAAACTCACGATCCATTAAGCAAAATTGATTGAAATTTGCAGAATGTATTGGTCTTAAACAGGACCAGGTCCGATAGAAGTGATTTTGAAATGCGGGCGATTCTGCGCCAGTGGTGCCATCTTGAAAAATCACTAAAAGTGATAACTGCTTTTAGCCCTATAAATTCTGATTGAATCGTTCGATTTTGACGAAATTCACACAGTAGCTGGACCTTATTATACACGTTTGATAGAAATTTGGTTGAAAAATTCGGTTGGAGCTGCCAGCTATGATAATTTTGGTGTCTTACAATTGAAAAATAAAAATATGGAAGTGAAAACATTCAAACCATCGAATATCCTAAAAAATGTCCGTTTCTTACAATGAAACAATCTGTGTACAAATCTTATGCTTTATCTACACGTCCAAAGTAAAACTTTGGAAATTTCATGTCGGACCAGAACGGTAACCCTCTCCCAGTTAACCTATATTTTTAGCATCAAAAACTTTTGTTCACGGGAACTCACGAATCAATAATCAGATACAGTTGAAATTTACAGAATGCATTGGACTTAAGTAGGGCCAGGGCTGATAGAAGCGATTTTGAATTGTGGGCAACTCTGTGCCAGTGGTGCCATCTTGAAAAATTACAAAGAAAAAAAAACTCTAGCGCACCTGAACCGCTAGAAACACTAATGTTCGAAGAACAGTAGAAGAATCGTGCAGGTTTTAAGTGCATATTCCACCACATGCGCTGCTTATTACAGCCAAATTGTTTCAAATGCCACGTTTTACTTTTGTCTCAAGAATACATTATAACTCATATGGTAGAAGGTTTCAGATATTACCACTGGCATGGGTTTCAAAGCTTATGAAAGAAAAACACTTGTTAATTATATTCGTTATCAGTTGCTTATTTCACCAAACTTTGAAAGCAGCATCTCATATAACATCAATGAAGAATATGCTCAGTGCCTGCAGCACTGTAACTGAAGTTGGTGTTTGGGGCTGCGATCCGAAAAATTTGCAGAACTTAGGGAATTGAAACATCGGTTATTTATTTTCATTGTAAATGTTTCTGGTATGAATACTAACTGTAAGCATTTATTGATACAAAAGTAGCACAACCGACTCGTGCTGGCAACCTTTCGCCATTATCAAAGCCAAGAATATATCACATCTGCTTCACGTTGTTATATTACATTCGAAGTTATAGGATTATAAAGAAATTGAGGGTTACCTGCAGCGAGTTTTTTCAAATAATCGAAAGCTTAATATTTGCTGTTTATTGTCACTACAATGTCATTACCATTTGAAAATTCTACGATAAAACCGCTAAATAAAGATATTGCAAACAAACACAAAACTTACAATAGCTGGCAACCCTATAATGGCTTTTCAACCAAATTTGGCCTGAATAATGCTTATGGTAGGTTTCATTCATTGTATGAAATTCGTATTGATTTCATGACTGCACTGGAAGTTATAGGGCAAAAAGTTTTATTTTCCTGAGAGAATTTTCAAAACCAAAGACACAAAAATTACCATAGCTGGCAGCACCAATCGAACTTTTCAACCAAATTTCTATCAAACAGAGTTTAGAGTTAGATGCAGCTACTGTGTCAATTTCATGAAAATTTGGTTACTTATTCACATTTCATAGGGCAAAAAGCAGTTTTTTTTTCTTTGTAATTTTTCAAGATGGCACCACTGGCACAGAGTTGCCCACAATTCAAAATCGCTTCTACCAGATCTGGTTCTACTTAAGTCCAATGCATTCTGTAAATTTCAATGGTATCTGATTATTGGTTCGTGAATTCCCGTGAACAGAAGTTTTTGATGCTAAAAATATAGGTTAACTGGGACAGGGTTACCGTTCTTGTCCGACATGAAATTTCCAAAGTTTTACTTTGAACGTGTAGATAAAGCATAAGATTTGTATACAGATTGATTTTATTGTAAGAAACGGACATTTTTAGGATATTCGATAATTTGAATGTTTTAACTTCCAAATTTTTTTTTTTCAAATTTAAGACACCAAAATTATCATAGCTGGCAGCTCCGACCGAATTTTTCAACCAAATTTCTATCAAACGTGGCTTAAAATAAGGTCAAGCTACTGCGTGAATTTCGTCAAAATCGAACGATTCAATCAGAATTTATAGGGCTAAAAGCAGTTATCTTTTTAAGTGATTTTTCAAGATGGCACCACTGGCACAGAATCGCTCACATTTCAAAATTACTCCTATCAGATCTGGTCCTATTTAAGACCAATACAGTCTGCAAATTTCAATTAATTCTGCTCATCGGATCGTGAGTTTCCGTGAACAGAAGTTTTTGATGCTAAAAATATAGGTAAATTGGGCAAGGGTTACCAGGCGTGCCCGTAATACAATATCAAATTTTTTTTTTGGTCTATGTAAAAAAAGCACGAAATTTACATATGAATGGCTTTTTTGTGAAGAAACGGCATTTTTTCAAGAGACACGATAATTTGGAGGTTTTCACTTTCAGTACTTGCCCTTGCTTCCGAATTAACAGCACGCTCATCAAAAGCTTCACGAATGTACAACTAAATAATATCAATATGTCCTCCAAATTTCGTAATGACTGAATAGCTCTGTCGAAAGTTATCGCAATTTAAAAATTTTCAATTTTTCCCGTTCTCTTTTTAGGCACCCAGCGCACACATGGGGTTAAAAAATTCCAAAACATTATCCGATTCACATGTAAAACACGTTCGAAATTTATTTTGTTAACTTTATTTTTGCAAAACTTATTTGTGTACGGAATAATAGGTATATTCAAAATATCACTAAAATAGCCGCCGGCGCCGAAGGGTTAAAGATTTTTAACTTTTTCTGAAACCTGGCACTATTCTTTATATACACCAATGTGTCCTAAAAATTTCAGTTCAATCGGATGGCGCATTCCTGAGATTTTTTCACTGAAATTTTTTGATGATATATATATATATATATATGTGTATATATATATATATATATATATATATATATATATATATATATATATATATATATATATAGAAATATGAATTTTTGGCCAAAGTGATTTTAATACTAATGTTCTTCTTCGAACATTAGTAAAAACTGCTTTTTGCCCTATGAAATGTGAATAAGTAACATGATTTTCATGAAATTGATACAGTAGCTGAACCTTACTCTAATCTCTGTTTGATAGAAATTTGGTTGAAAAACTTCATTTGAGCTGCCAGGTATAGTAATTTTTGTGTCTTTGATTTTGAAAATTCGCTCAGGAATATAAAACTTTTTGCCCTATAACTTCCAGTGCAGCTATGCAATCAATACGAGTTTCATACAATTAATGGAAATTATTTTAAGCATTATTCAGGCCAAATTTGGTTGGAAAGCCACGATAGGGTTGCCAGCTACTGTAGGTTTTGTGTTTGTTTGCAATATCTTTATTAAGCGGTTTTGTCGTAGAATTTTCAATTGGTAATGATATTGTAGTGACAATAAACAGCAAATATTAAGCTTTCGATTATTTGAAATAACTTGCTGCAGGTAACCCTAAATTTCTTTATACTCCTATAACTTTAAATGTAATATAACAACGTGAAGCAGATGTGATATATTCTTGGCTTTGATACTGGCGAAAGGTTGCCAGCACGAGTCGGTTGTGCTACTTTTGTATCAATAAATGCTTACAGTTAGTATACATACCGGAAACATTTACAATGAAAATAAATAACCGATGTTTCAATTCTCAAAGTTCCGCAAATTTTTCGGATCGCATCCCCAAACACAAACTTTAGTTACAGTGCTGCAGGCACTGAGCATTTTTTTCAATGATGTTATATGAGATGCTGCTATCAAAATTTTGTGAAATAAGCAACTGATGACGAATATAATTAACCCGTGTTTTGCTCTCATAAACGTTGAAATTCATGCCAGTGGTAATATCTGAAACCTTCCACCATATGAGTTATAACCATATGAGTTATAATGCACAGTTTGGCCGTAATAAGGAGCTCATGTGGTGGAATATGCACTCAAAACCTGCACGATTCTTCTACTTTTCTTCGAACATTAGTGTTTCTAGCGGTTCAGGTGCGCTAGAGTTTTTTTATCTTGTGTTGGGATTGATTTAGTGATTATCCTAATCTTTTGCAGTATCACACTGCCTCTTTACCTACAAAAGTCGGTGTAAGGCAGATTAGGAGCGTATTCTGGGCTACAACACAGACTGTATAACCTTTGGAATCAATTCATTTTAATCTTCGAAAAGTTAAGGGCGTAATCTGGGCCGCAGCGCAGATCAGTCGATTTTAGTCAACGTATTCCCGCCAACTCTGGGATCGAATTATTAGCGAAACCATGCTGACAAAGGAGGATCAGTTCTTGGAATTAACGTCCAAACAGAATGAAATTCCTAAATTACCACTACTCCAAAATTTGATGGGGATTATGCTAAGTGAAAATCATTCCATGATTTGTTCGCGCAGATGATTCATGAACAACCATTAGGTAATGCACAAAAAATGTCTTACCTTAGAGTAAACCTTATTGGTGAAGCTGAGCGCTTAATCCGCCATTTGCCAATCTCTGACGAGAACTATACAGCAGCATGGTCTATCTTGAATAACCGCTATGATAACAAGCGACTCATGGTTTCCACCCTTTTAGACAAACTGTTGTGCCAGCCCGCAATATCATCAGCGGTATTGAAAGGAATGCATGACGTTACAGCGGAATGTCTTCTTGGGTTACAGAGTTTACAAGTTGACAAAGCAACCTGGGACCCGATGATGCTGCATGTTCTGGCAAAGAAGTTGGACAAGGCAACGCATAACTTGTACGAGCAATCATTAACCTAGTTACGAATTGGCAAACTACCGCCAATGCAACATAATTTAAGTTCCACTCAGTTAAATGCCCTGCGTGCTTCCCTTGCCAGTTAGCTCAGCTGCGTCGGCCGTGGGGTTTGGGCTGAGTGAAACTTCCTGCTTGAAGCACGCTAACGTACACCAACATAGATCATACTAACCATGGGGGGAAATAAACAAGAGTCATCTTTGGTGTCAAGGCGGACTGGATATACCCTTCGTCCACTTATCTCTTACTCCATCATCGAGTTAAAACAAAAGACTGATTTCAGATATTGACAATTCATGTTATTTCAAAGAGAAAAATAATAACAAAATCAAAATTTCAGAAGACAAAAATTTGTTCAAAAAAATTCAATTTATAATAATAATTGTATAGATAAAAAATGTAGATAAATATTATGATAAATAATGTAAATATAACAAACAAGATAAATAAAATAAAAAAAATATAATTACTAAGCAAAAAAAATAAATTCAAACAATAATTACCAAAGAAAAACTCACCGCTCCTGACGACGGTCGACCGTTGTTCCGGAATATGGTGTCTGGAAATTCAAGGTTTGTCAACATACATATGATCTTTCTTTGTTTTCTGTTTTTTTTTTATATTAATTCGAAAATTTATATTGTAGTCAACAAAAAAATCAACTAATTCAAATTATTAACCTCAAAAGAGCTCAAACAAAATTTTGCCAAAGTAAAAGCTTTAAAATGACTTTTCAAAAAAAAGATAAATGTCGCAAAGTATATTTCCACGGTGCCTATCTCATTGTTGATTGCTTTCAACCTCGTTCTCCGTTGATTTTTTTTTTTTTATATATATCCAATAACCACCAAAGCTAATTTATGATTTAGTAGAGTTTGTGATTCCAGGAACTAGGAACTATTTCAGAAGTTTTCGAATAATGTGTTTGTCATTTTATGAACCAGACCGCTTCTATCGCAACAACCCAGTCGGTCCACATAAGAATTTTGCGACCGGTCAATTTCGAACCATAATTGACTCAGTTCTCAACAGCGAACAGTATCAAATTGGTATTTTTGTGGCGGTTTTTCCCCGATTCAAGAGCTACCAGTTCTAAAGTGGCACGCTTCAGATCGATGTACACTGCGATTGCTTATTTTAAGGTCTGTTCCCGTGCCACGACTAATTGCGATTAATCGCGATTAATTGCAATGAAGCTGTTCCCGTACTCCGTTTTACTGAAAACTGAAAATTTCCCCTCTTTCAGTAATTTCAGTAGGGTCTGAGCTACTGAAAAATACTGAAAAGTGTCAAACGGAGTAAATATTTTCAAATGTGCGCAGCAAGCAACATATTTTCGGCGTAATGTTGCTATGAAGGTCGAATATTTTTGTGGCGATAATTTATTACCGCTTAGGATGACTTTATAATCACTATTGTTCTCCCAAAAACCGAAAACTGACACTTTCGGTTGTAAATTTTCAGGAAATACAATGAGAGCGTTCCCGTACTTTTCATGAAATTCCCCACCACATGATTCAGGAAAATTCAGTAAAATTCAGTTACTGAAAGTACGGGAACAGACCTTTAATGAATGCACTTAAGTTACTTCAACATGAGAGAAGAAGAAAACGACTGTACAATTACTTGCTTAAGAGCTCACACTTGCAATAGCAAAGAATACAACAACAAAAGTCCAGTTAATTCGAATTCATTGTTAACTATCTGCTCAACATAATAGATAAATATTCACTTCGATGACCACTGAAGTTTCCTTCAAAGTTCGTATGCGAAACTTTTTTCAAAAGTCCAAGCAGCAATCGATTTGAAATAAATTCCAAATATCACAAAATATTTCTTTTCTATTTTTTTCACACAACGATAGATCTATCTAATCCACACACATTTATTCCAGTTTCGTTTCCAGGGAATTATGTTTTTTACTAATTTTCGAAGAAAAGTAGTATTAAACTCGTTTCGCCGAAAATTCATATTTCTTTATATATATATATATATATATATATATATATATATATATATATATATATATATATATATATATATTTATATATATATATATATATTTATATATATATATATATATATATATATATATATATATATATATATAAATATATATATATATATATATATATATATATATATATATATATATATATATATATATATATATATATATATATATATATATATATATATATATATATATATATCATCAAAATGATTAAGGGAGATAATCTCTGGAGTGGCCGATCCGATTGAGGTGAAACTTTCGGAGAACTTAGATGTATTTAGTAGGTAGGTCTACAATTTGCTAAAATTCGGATATCCTAAACCTTTTGGCGGTGGCGAGCGTCTTAGTGAATTTTGAGGTACTCCTATATTTAAAAGCAGCGTGAATTTTTGCTCAAAAAAAGTATTGGGAATGAATACTTATTATGTTCTAAGCTTGCTTATGGTAAAGAATTGGAAATTTTGAGCCGTGTGTGGGTGCAGCGTGCCTAAAAGTGGGCAAGGATTTTTTTTCAAATTTTGATTTGTCATTACTTCTGACGAAAACATCGGATCATCGTGAAATTTGCAGAGCGTATTGATGTTGACTAAAAATTAATACACATGGATTTTCACGGTAGTGCGGGTCACTCTGTAGCTGCGGCAGGCTCTTGAAAAAAAATCCTTCAAATCATTGAATCTGCTGAAAAATTTTTGATTTTTGACAAAAAATTCAAATCACTGATAAATTTTAACGTTTGTCAATCATGTCAATTTAAAATTTTTAAAATTCCGATTTGCACAAAAACGGCAACCCATCACTAAATTACCTCTATTTTCAGCACTCGAAAGTTCTGTTCACGAAAACGGACGATCGGATTATCCGATCATAATGAAATTCACAGAACATGTTGATATCAACTAGGACCAGGTCTGATAGAAATGATTTTGAAATGCGGGCAGTCCTGTGGCAGTGGTGCCATCTTGAAAAATCACTGAGAAAAAAAACCGGTTTTTGGCCCATAACTTCCGATTCAGCCATCAGACTTAAACGAAGTTCACACAATATTTAGATCTTACTTAAGGTAACATTTGGTGAAAATTTGGCTGAAAATTTAGAATAGGGTTGCCAGCTATGGTGATTTTTGTCTCCGAAATCTTGCAAATTTGCTCAGCAAAATAAAGCTTTTTCCCTATAACTTCCGGTGCAGTCATGATATCAAAATGAAGTTTATGCAGTAAATACATTTTAATGTGAGCAAATTTGATAGGAATTTTGTACAAAAATCGTGAAAGGGCTGCCAGCTATGACAATTTTTGTAATTTTTTGGAATTTCTTTTCTGCGCGATTATGTCATTAGATTTGCAAATGGGAACGATCCTGCAATGAAAATTAACAACAAATATTAACGCTTTAAAAATTTGAAAAGTTTTTTTAAAACGGTTTTTTTTTCAAATAGTTTTCGTTTTCTGAAAACAACAGAAACACCCATCACTTATGGTAACATCCAGTATCAATCTGCTGCTGGTCGAGTGAAAAAAGTTTTCAAAAAGTTTCAAAAAACAGTTGTTTTTGGAAAAAAACAGCTCGTTTTCGTTTTCTGAAAACAACAGAAACGCCCATCACTAATTTCGATGCAGTCATACAGCGGTCAAGAGCCGAACATTACCGCGTGATGAATTATATGTTTATATATTTTATTGAAACATCACTTTTGATTTTTATTTAAACTTTATTCATTATTATATAAAAACTGTTCACCATTATAGTAATAACAACTCTTATACAATATTAATAGTTTTCCGCGATAATTTATAATTACAGGAAACCTTTTCAGTTTAAAAAACACTGTGTTTCCTTCTTTTTCTTTTAATTGTACCTTTTTCGTATTATACTTCACTTTCATAATAATAAAACTTTAAAAATGATCTTTCACAACTTTAAATGATAACTTTAAATGATGATCTCTCACAACTTTAAAAATGATCTTTCACAACTTTAAATGATAACTTTAAATGATGATCTCTCACAACTTTAAAAATGATCTGCCTTTATTCCAAGATACAAGCCCTTTTTATACCATTCTGTATTTGCGCGTTTTTGCACACGTGCATTTGTTTATATTCTCATATGTTACTATTGATGACAAAAATCGCGAATTTGTTTATTTGAGAGTTAATTAGTTCTCGATCGATTCGAACCATTAGTCGCGAATCGATCGCTTATTGTTTATTTTCCCACAATGCGCTTGCCGGAATTGTTTATGCTTTGTCCGAAATTGTTTATGCGTCAGAGAAACGATACTCGCGAGCGATGCTTTAATGTTTACATTATTTTGATATTGTCGCGGGCTAGATGCAAGATTGTTTATTCGCTTGCTGTTATTATTAATTATGGAAGTATCAAATGTCTATTATTTTGATGACGAGTTGTTGCGATTATTAGGAATTGATTTGGAATTGATTTTCTAGAATATTGTTTCCTCTGACTCATTCAATTGCGCGTCTTTTCCAGCATTATTGCGCAATTTGTATTTGAAATTGCGCGTTGATTCTAAGGGTGTAACACTTCCCCCCTTAAGATGCGAGTCCTCGCGCATCGAATTAATTTTGACTTTAACTCGAGTATTTTTTGAGAAAAATTTACAGTAAATTATTACTCCAACGGTAAGTATGATAATGATAATTAAGATATCGGTAGTAATGCTTGTCCACGTGTTTTTAAGATGTTCCAATTCTAGATATTTTATGTGATCTAAATTTCCAATATTTTGGGCTTGTATCTCTTCCAGAGTCAAATTATTTTCTTCTTTATAAGTAATGTTTTTGATTACGTTTGGTAATACTAGATTATTTCTAATTATATCTTGCTTATTGATACAAGTTTTGTTGCTTATAGTTATTTTGCAATCTGCAAATTTAATAATATTATGGTTTTGTATGTATATGTTTTGATCATTACAATTATGAAAAATTTTTGTTTTTTGTAAATTCTTTGTAATAATAATATTTTCAGTTATTCTTTCGATACTTATTTTTTCATTTTTACGCATTGTACAATTTACTGGTTCGCTTAAAATTTTATTTATACATATATCTCTTATTGGTATTAATTTATTTTCTTCATTTATCTTATTATACAAGAATACCTTGTCGGTTGTTGATAAAATTTCTGAGTATGGTGTGATTAATTCTAAATTGTTTTTGTTAGGAATGGGAACGATACTTGTTTTATAAAATTGTTTTTCTGAAAAGTTAGGAATTAATATAACAATCAGTATTGTTTTGGCTTTTTGAGCTATTGAAATTCTAATGTTTTTTAATTTTTCAATGTCAATTTTATAATTTTTTATTTCGTCAACGGTAAGAATATCTCTGCTTAAAATTTCGAGTCTTGCTAATAAAACTATTTCTTCTACATCTGTTAAAGATTCTAGAATGGTTTGTAAATTTTCTTTTATCATTTGGTAGCATTCAAGATCTAGAAGTTGTTTTTTGATTGCGTTATTTTCTGCATTTAATTGATTTACTTTTGATAATACTATTTTTTGTTGTTTGTTAACATGTTTTGCTAAATTTTGAATGTTTTCGTTTATTTGATTATTAATTTTTATTTGTTTTTCATTGTTATCAATGAAAGATTTCATATTTGTTTCTATTTTATTAAAATTTCGTTCTATGTATTCTCTGTCAGTATCATCCATAACTCCGCCAAACCATTTTAAGAATGAACCGTAAGGACTAAAAATTGTTCGTCTGAATCTATGAGGTTCTAGGGCAAATAATCTTCGTTTTATTTTTTGTATTAGTGCGTTAACATTATGAAATTTTTTGAGTAATTCGGGAGAGGTTGTATTTTCGATGGTGGCTACCATATTTTCGTATATCTGCAGATCGATTATATGTAATACTTGTGAATAGTTATGAATTATTGGTATTTGTTCTTGACGTATGAGTGTGTATCCATTTCCTTGGGGAACTTCGGTCACTTCTATATGTTGTCCGGATATAATTGTTATTATTATGGTGATGAGGATGAGGATACCTGCAGGATAGTTGGTTTTTGAAAATGTTTTAATTTCATAAAAAGTTTTTTGTTCTGTGGTTTATTTTTTCGTGATATGATGAATGGTCTATCTAGTTTTTTATGTTTCCGTATATTTTTCATGTATTTCGGGTTTATTTCTTCTTCTTTACGGTGTTTGTTTTGGTATTTTATGCTTCTTTCTTGGTTTTTTATGAGTAGGGTTTTAATTTTAGGATACTCTGTAGATGGTATTATTCCTATATGGATTTCAATGGGTTTTTGATTTGTGGATGAATGAATAGTATTATTATAATATTTCATTATTTCCTGTATGTCAATAGCTGTTGGGGGTAGTTTAGATTCGGTAATTTTTAAACGAATATGTTCATTGAGGGTATTATGGAATCTTTCAATATCTGAGTTACCGGTTTTTATTCCGGGAGTAGTAAAATGTAAATTAACTCCTTCATTATTAAGGAAATTTTCTAGGTTATTAGTTAATGCAGTTTCATTATCAGTTATAATGAGTTTAGGTTTACCACAGTTTGCAAAATGTTGATTTAAAGCGGATTTGATATCCATCCAGTTTCTAGATTGTAGAACTATAGCTTCTGCAAATTTTGAGAATTTATCTATTAGGGTTAGATAGAAATGAGTTTTGTCTAGGAACCAAATATCCATATGTATTATTTCATGAGGATTATCTGGAATTGTAGGTTTTTGAAATGGTAGTTTAGTTGGGTTTCGTTCATATTTACTTAGTTGACAAATGTTGCAATTGTTAATAACTTTAGCTACTTCTGTTTTTAAGTTAGGATAATAATATTTTGGTTTGATTTCTTTATAAACTTCATCGATCCCTCTGTGATTGTTTTGTTTATGTATTTTCAAAATTTCTTCCTGTATATGTCCTTTTTCGGTACAGTCGAATAATATGTGATTACATTTAATAAATTTAATTTTTGTATGTGGGTTTCTCCATTTTACATATTCATTTTGAAATTCAACATATGATCTAAGGTCTGGCATATATACTGCGATTAATCCTTTTCGAGGTGTGTGGTTATTGAGTATATATTGAAAGTATTTATCGTCAAGTTGTTTTGATATGCAGATTGTTCTAGTTTTGCCGAAGTATTTTTTCTTTTCTATTTTATTTTCTCTACCTTGTTTGATTATCAATTGATTTTTAAATATATTTAAAGGGCTTTCAGAAATTGGTATGTATTCGATATTATCTTCAGTTGCACTATGACATGTGGCGATTGAATCATTTTCATTGAAATTTTCATTATTATCATTTTCATTATCAGTTTGGTTAACATTTACATATGGTCGAGACAACGCGTCCGCTACGAGGTTATCTTTTCCTTTTACATATTCAATATCGTAGTTAAACTCTTCTAATTTTGATTTCCAACGTTGTAGTTTAGGATTTGGTTCTTTTAGGTTCGCTATCCAGGATAAAGGTTTATGATCAGATTTAATGGTGAATTTCCTGCCGTATAGGTATGGTCTGAAATATTTTGTTGCCCATACTATGGCTAATAATTCTTTTTCTATTGTGGAATAATTTAGCTCATGTTCGTTTAGGGTACGTGATGCGAAGCAAATTGGATGGTTTTCTTGAGATAAAACTGCTCCGAGTGCGAAGTTTGAAGCATCAGTAGTTAAAGTGAATTTTTTATTGAAATCAGGATATATGAGTATAGGATCTGATATTATTAGTTGTTTTAGTTTCTCAAATGCGTCAACGTAGTCTATATCTGTGGGATTTATTTTTGCATTTTTCTTCAAACGAAGAGTTAGTGGCTTTGCAACTTTAGAAAAGTCTTTGATGAATTTTCTATAAAATCCTGTTAGACCTAAAAATGATTTTATCTGTTTAGTAGTTTTTGGAATTGGAAAGTTTCGAACTGCTTCTATCTTTTTTGGGTTAGGTTTGATGCCATCAGTTGTTATTATGTGTCCTAGAAATTCTGTTTCTTTTTTGAGAAATTCGCTTTTATCTATTTGGATTTTTAGATTTGCCTTTTTTATAGTATCGAGTATTTTCCTGAGTGAATTTATGTGTTCTTGTAATGAGGTACTGAATATTATAATATCGTCCATGTAAACGTAGCAGATTTTGCCAATGTATTCTTGTAAAATATTATTCATTAGTCTTTGAAAAGTTGCGGGTGCATTTTTTAAACCAAAGGGCATTCTTGTAAACTCGTAATGTCCCTTGTCTGTAGAAAAAGCGGTCTTAGGAATATCTTCTTCTTCGATTTCAATCTGATGAAATCCTTTTGCTAAATCTAGGGTGGTAAAATACATACATTTCCCCAGCTTATCCAATATATCATCAATGTTAGGTATAGGAAACTTGTCATCAATGGTAATGCTGTTTAATTTACGATAATCCACCACTATTCGCCACTTCATTTTCCCTGAAGTGTCGGCCTTTTTCGGCACAACCCAAATAGGTGATGAATATGGAGATTTACTTGGTCGTATAATCCCCTGTATAAGCATTTCATTGATTTGCGTTTCCACCTCATCTCGATGTATAAATGGATACCTGTAGGACTTTGTATATACGGCTGTATTATTAGTAGTTTTTATTTCATGTTTTATTCTATGTGTGAAGGTCAAATTTTCACCTTCTTGAAAAAATATATCTCTATAATTTTTTAATAGAGTTTTGAGGGTTTTTTCCTCTTCTTCATTTAAATGATCCGTTCTCAATGATTGGAGTGGATCGGTTTTCCGACATATATCGGGTATGTATATATGATTAATATATTCTTCAATTTCTTCTTCGTCCTTTGAGAAGAAGATTTTCAAATGCTTATCATTAAATTTTATAAACTTATTATTTAAATCAATTATAACATTATACTTATCAAAAATATTATTCCCAATGATTCCATTAAAGAAATTACTAAACTTATGTTCAATAAAGGTAAACTTATCGTTTCCACCAATTTCCTTGAATGGTTTAATTTGAATTGTATATGTAAATGGTACGTGAGAATTTAGAGTAAATATACTTGTATTAGGGTTTGGTACTCTTAATTTTGGATCGCATAATCCAGGTTCAATTATGCTCATTGCTGCACCAGTATCAATTAGAAATCGGAAAGGAGTTCCATAGGAGTCTATTCGGATATAGGGCAAACCGGGGGTTGTTCTTGTAGTTCCGAGGCTATTTGTTGAAAATTTTCATCTTGGTTATTATGAATTACTTGGGCTGATTGGTCTACTTCCATAGGTTGAGGAGCTCCGTATTTACGAATGCGACTCTGGACTGAGTTTCGGTAATATGGGTTTTTATTATATTGGTACTGTTGTTGGAAAGGATTAAAATTTTGGGGTTGATTATATTGGTATTGGTAATTCTGATAAGGATTATTTTGATTGGGATTGTTTTGATAGGGATTATTTTGGTGTTGGTTTTGTTGTGGATGATTCTGCTGATTAGTTTTAAATTGTTTTTTATTTTTGTGTTTATTGTCTTTTTGCTCTCTTTTATGATAGAGGTAACCGGTTTCTGTTAATATGAAAATTGCGGCTTCAATTGTGTCAGGATTTCTACAAAATAAAATTGTTCTGACTGGTTCGGGAGTATTTTTCTTTAAAACATCTAATGCAATTTTCTGGTTATCAAGTATGATTTGAGTATAATTTGAATTATTTTCCTGTTCTACTTTTAGGTTTAAATTTGTTAATCGTTTTTGAATAATATTTATGAAGTCCATCATTGAACCTCTATATTCGGTTGAACGCAATTCATTTAACAGTTGTGAACTATTTCTTTGATCGGAAAAGTTTGCATAAAGTATTTTTTTAAGGTCGTCCCATTTTACAATGTGAGGGCTAGCGTCTAAAATTAATTTGGCTCTCCCAACTATTCTACTCTTAATTATACTGCTAATAATATGTTGTGAAACAGCATCGTATGTCTGCAATGTCGGGACCATGATGTCAACCATATCAGTAAAACTTTTAAGTTGGTCTCGGCTGCCATCAAATGTTGGTATTCGAGAGGCATGTTTCACCGGGTCCAAGGTAACAGTTAATTTGGGTATAGTTGTTGAATTACCTGGTATTGTTGTTTCTGGCATTTTGGCTGGGTAACTGGAACGCTGGAACACTGGAACACTGGAACACTTGCTGCACTTTTACTTTGTTACGATTGTTATGTTAGGATTATAATTATTTTTGTTATTATAAGTGTGTTTCAATTTGACGGTTATATTTCCTTAGTCGGAATCAAACCTTTAAAAAAAAAATGTGTGCCTTTCTCCGGAATTTACCGCGTATAATGTTCACTTATGCACGTAAGTAAGTCCGAATATGAAAGTGTTTTTTCGCGAAAACCTTTATCGGTATTTCACTTTTAGTGTTTGTGTCACAAAGAGTTGAAACTCACGTGTATGTTCAAAGTTTAAACACTGTTGAATGGCACTTGACACATCCTACCGACTGCGCCAATTATATGTTTATATATTTTATTGAAACATCACTTTTGATTTTTATTTAAACTTTATTCATTATTATATAAAAACTGTTCACCATTATAGTAATAACAACTCTTATACAATATTAATAGTTTTCCGCGATAATTTATAATTACAGGAAACCTTTTCAGTTTAAAAAACACTGTGTTTCCTTCTTTTTCTTTTAATTGTACCTTTTTCGTATTATACTTCACTTTCATAATAATAAAACTTTAAAAATGATCTTTCACAACTTTAAATGATAACTTTAAATGATGATCTCTCACAACTTTAAAAATGATCTTTCACAACTTTAAATGATAACTTTAAATGATGATCTCTCACAACTTTAAAAATGATCTGCCTTTATTCCAAGATACAAGCCCTTTTTATACCATTCTGTATTTGCGCGTTTTTGCACACGTGCATTTGTTTATATTCTCATATGTTACTATTGATGACAAAAATCGCGAATTTGTTTATTTGAGAGTTAATTAGTTCTCGATCGATTCGAACCATTAGTCGCGAATCGATCGCTTATTGTTTATTTTCCCACAATGCGCTTGCCGGAATTGTTTATGCTTTGTCCGAAATTGTTTATGCGTCAGAGAAACGATACTCGCGAGCGATGCTTTAATGTTTACATTATTTTGATATTGTCGCGGGCTAGATGCAAGATTGTTTATTCGCTTGCTGTTATTATTAATTATGGAAGTATCAAATGTCTATTATTTTGATGACGAGTTGTTGCGATTATTAGGAATTGATTTGGAATTGATTTTCTAGAATATTGTTTCCTCTGACTCATTAAATTGCGCGTCTTTTCCAGCATTATTGCGCAATTTGTATTTGAAATTGCGCGTTGATTCTAAGGGTGTAACAGATGCATGTACATGCTCAGCTCCAACCACCGTACGCCGCACCAAAAGCGAATGCACTGCATCCAATGGATGTAGAAGCGAAATCGATATGATTTTCGCAACGAGAAAAAAAAAATTGACGATGAAGTGGATTTTTTTGTGTGCGTGCAACAACCTCACCGCGAGATTTGCAAACTATTGACTATTCCCTTAGCTTCATTGAACGACGTTTCCAGGCTTTAGAAGCATTGGGAACTGATAAGCGAACGTTAAATAAGCCCTCAATGACCCGAACTGCAGCATTAGTGTCAGTTAAGGATCCACTTCCAGCCGTTAAATGCAAAAACTGTGGCGGAAATCATAAGATAAATACCTGCGTATCATTCAAGCAGTTA
Source organism: Nemotelus nigrinus (assembly GCA_947369275.1). Taxonomy (NCBI): domain Eukaryota; kingdom Metazoa; phylum Arthropoda; class Insecta; order Diptera; family Stratiomyidae; genus Nemotelus; species Nemotelus nigrinus. The sequence continues at coordinate 90,767,796 of OX376375.1, read as the reverse complement.
CAAATTCCTGAGCGCATCAACAAGGCTAGGCAATTAAAATTGTGCTTGAATTGTTTAGGTGAGAGGCATCTCGCCTCACAATGTACTTCAAGAGCATGTTTAAAATGCCAAAAAGGGCATAACACACTTATACACTGGAAAAGCAAGAGAAGTACAACCCCGAATCTACCACAAAGAGCACTCGAGAAGCCCAGCCAACTAGATCTAATCAGCTTGCAAGTGCATCACTGACAAAACCTGAAGTGAGAGTAAATAAATTGGTGTCTCTATCAACAGAAAACTATTCATCCGAAGGATATGCTGTGTTGCTAAGCACGGCCATTGTGCGGGCCATAAATAAAAATGGAGAACACAAGAACTACGATCGTTGCTAGATAGCGGGTCTCAATTTAACATTATAACTGAAGCTGCAATCCAAAAGCTTGGTCTGCAACCAACCCAAACAAGAATGTTAATTCGAGGATTAAGCGGTGCTTGCCAACAAGCTCGTCGCCAGGTTGGCTTACAATACAATCCAAGATAAAAAAAACTTTGCTACGAAAGTCAATGCAATTGTGCTTCCGCGAATAACGTCGGTGCAACCTACGAGCCCTTTGGACATCGCCACACGGGAAGCCATACCTAAAAATATACGTCTGGCAGAC
>OX376375.1:90739965-90766952 GCA_947369275.1 Nemotelus nigrinus | reverse complement strand
AAAAACAGGCCAACATAACCAAAAAAGGGAATCGGAAAATCAGGGAAACTCTTTTTCAACTGTAGGGGAGACCGAGGTGGGTTGTGACAGAGGAGAGTTGTGACATACTCGATTTCTCGGAGCCTATGACAGCTAGAGAGCTAGCAATACTGCGCATTTATTGCTTTTTTGACGAGTTATTATATGTTATTTTGCGCAGGCCGGCACTGCAAGTGGTAGTGTCAATACGACATCGTTGTAAAAAAAATGCCAAAAGTAAGTTTTAGGTCAATAATTCAGTGTCCTATTATTTTATGTACATATTACTAGTGCTGTTGTGATATTTTTACTAATATGCAGTGTCTATTCTAGTTTCATACCTTGATATAGCTTTTCTGGTTTGCTTCATATGTTTTAGGTTATGAGCCATTATTCTGATCGACGCATGTTTTTTTGCTCCTAGGAGAGTTGTGACAGCTTGTCACAACTCTCCTAATTTGAAGCGAATCTTTTTTCGGCAACATGCTTTGTGGTGGGGGTCTGTATGCTTTACCCACCTACTTTAATTTTAATATATTGTTTGAGAATGCCAAATAAATACACAAGAAAAAATAATAAACCTATGTCTAGTATCGAAATATATGAATTAGTTTGTGAGGAGGTTACATTAGGTGGAAACAATCTTAAAAATAAAGCCAAAGATATATTGAGAAGAAAAAAGCTTAAGGGGCCAATGAAACGAAAAAACCACCATCTATTGGGTATGCTTTTCCAACAGTCTTCACCAAAGAATAAGAAAATATGCTATGCGAGTATTTGTTGACTTGTGTGTCTTCAGATTATGGCTTTACTACTAAAGAAACGAAAAGCTTGGCGTACAGATTAGCACATAAGCATAATAAGAACTTTCCGGCGTCTTGGGAAGAGAAAAAAATGGCTGGAGAGGTATGGCTTAAGTTATTTATGGAGTGAGATCCAAATTTATCACTAAGATTGGCTCAAGCAACAAGTATGGCTTGGGCAACGAGCTTCAATCAAACAAATGTGGCGATATTTTTCTCCAGTTATACATGTGTCTTTAACATACATAAAGTTTCCGGAAAAAGATATTTAGCTAACTTTAGCTAACTTAACAGCTAGCGGCTCAGAGTGGATGCAAGAGAATGATTTTCATACGTTTCTGGAACACTTCAAAAACCATGTCAGATCGTCAAAAGAACAAAAAGCTTTGTTATTACTAGAAAACCATTCGCCACACGTGCTTTAAAAAATATCGAGTTTTTCAGAGAAAATGGTATAATCTTATTCACGTTTCCTCCTTGCTGTAGTAACAAACTACAACCAATGGATCGTGCTATTTAAGGTCCTTTGAAAAAGGCTATTCATAATGCAAAAAAACTGCATTTGACGTAACGATCACGGCAAGGAACATCAGCGTTGGTTTTGCAGCTACAGGAACTTGGCCTGAACAATTTACTGATCGAGTTTGGACCGATCCAATGTCAGACCGAGAATTGACTGCAGATCAACAAGGAAGAACAGTTACTCGAAACATAATTGTTGGTGCATAAGAACAGTTATTCCAGTCTATACATACTGTTGAATAATGTTATCGGATCCGAAAACATAGATCATGTTGCCTCTGCATTAAGGAACCGCAGCCCTCTATAAGATAGCTTTGCACCAGTTGCTTCCACATCTTAGCATCCATAGCACGTTAACGCTGACTCCGTTGTCTCCAAATCTCTAATCTGTAATGCGCAGCCTCCAGAAATAGAACTTGTTGCCCCACATCCCAAGCTAATAATCCACCACCAACAAACTTGGAACCAATTGCGTCGACAACTAAATCTTTTGATCTAAGCCATATTAAATCTAATTTATTTTCACCGGAAGTGCTCAGGCCACTGCCAAAAGTACCTCCAAGAAAAGGCAACCAACCAAATAGAAGTAAGATCAAATCCGCTGTTCTTACTGACTCGCCCATCAAAAATAAGTTACCTCGAGCCCTGTCACAACTTACCTCGAACCTGTCACAACTTACCTCGGTACTAGGAGAGTTGTGACATTGAGGACTACTTCATTTAATGTCAATTTTCTCATGGATCTTACTTTTTTTGTTTCTTTTTATATTTAATTTAAATAGTGTATTAAATTAGCTTTCTTCCATAAAAGAGCTCATAGACGTACCAGTAATATTAGATGACTTATGCTAGTTAACGTAAAAATTGTCACAACCCTCCTCGGTCTCTCCTACCTTCCGAAACGAATAACACCGAGCGCCAAGTTTTTTTTTAAACTAGCCTCGGAACAGTTACTTCTCGTTGAGATAACTGTAAATTTGAAAAAAATATGTCGTTTTAATCGACACGGGAGCCTCATTGAGTATAATTGACGATAGAATTGATTACTTTAAAAAATTAAAATTAAACCTTTTACGTTCTCTACTATAAGTGGCAAAGACACTAACGAGTATGAGGTACATACCCCATCTCCTGAAGAAATCAACCCAGCTCTAAGTGGACTGGGCTCAGCAGCTTTTCTATATGTAGATGATATAATTGTTTTCGGCTGCAGTTTAGCACACCATAATGCAAATTTAATACGAGTACTTGAAAGATTAAAAAAATACAATTTTAAGTTGAACCCTAAAAAATGCAATTTCCTGAGAAGCGAAGTGGTTTACTTGGGACATCTGATAACCAAGGATGGAGTTCGCACTGACCCCGGAAAACTAGATACAATCAAAAAGTACCCAGTACCAACAAATCCAGACGAAGTCAGAAGATTCGTCGCATTCGCCAATTATTACCGTCGATTCATCCCCGACTTTGATAAAATAACGAAATGTCTAAACGATCTGCTAACAAAGAAAGTTGAATTTAAGTGGACACAGCAATGCCAAACAACATTTGAATTACTTAAAAGCAAACTAATGAATGCACCAATTCTACAATACCCGGACTTTAGCAAACCATTCATAGTCACAATGGATGCATCACACTATGCGTTAGGCGCAGTACTGTCACAAGGTGACATAGGACAGGACTTACCTAGAACTTACGCGAGTAGAATTCTTGTTAAACACGAAATAAACAAATCTACGATAGAAAAAGAATTACTGGCGATTCATTGGGCAATAAACTTCTTCAAACCCTATCTTTTTGGAAATAAATTTACGGTGGTCACTGACCGTAGACCACTGATATCGTTATTCACACACAAAAACCCATCATCAAAAATGACACGCATAAGAGTCGATTTATGTGATTGTGACTTCGATATAATATACCGAAAAGGAAATATGAATGTCAATGCAGATGCACTATCACGCATCAAATTAAACTCAGATACATTAAAAGAAATGATCCCGAAACAAGACCATAACGTTAAGAACAAAAATATATTAGCAGTCACAAGAAACATGACCAGAGAGAAACACAACACACCAACGATAGAAGCACATGAACCAAACCAAAACACAAAGTTAAATGAAACGTATATATGGAACAGCGAATTGATGACTTACATAAAAAATTTAATAAACCTAAAATTTGAAACGGGGAAAAATACAAAGATAAACATTGAAAATAACCAAGTTAAAATTGAATGCAGTGATAATCCACCGGAATTAGTTTCGTTACTGGAGAAGCTGACGTCAATAGTGACAAGGAGGAATATAACAATCATATACTTAAAAGAAACTGATGAAATATTTAACATAATAGGGAAAAATGAATTCAAAGACATATTCAATAAATTACAACAGTGTACTCTATCAAAAGGCAAAAAAACCCTAAAAATTATAATATACAAACCCCCCAAAAGAATAACAGACAAAATAATACAATTTAAATTGATAAATGATTACCATACAACACCCGTAGGAGGACATTTAGGTGTGAGAAAAACGACATTAAAACTCAAACAGAAATACATATGGAAAAATATGAACAAAATGATAAAATCCTTTATTAACAATTGTGAAACTTGTGCTAAAAATAAACAGACAAAACACATAAAAGAAAACCAAATTATAACAGACACACCTGCTGACACATTCGAAACAATCGTCATAGACACAGTAGGGCCACTTAGGTTGAGCAACAATTATAGATATATACTCACAATGCAGTGCGAATTATCAAAATATGTTATTGCCTATCCAATAGAATCAAAAGACGCTAAAACTATCGCGAAAAAAATGGTTGAACAATTAATATTAAAACACGGCCTTTTCAAAAAACTGAAGTCAGATAATGGAACTGAATTCACCAATGAGCTAATGGCAAACATTTGTAGTATGTTAAAAATAGAACAAGTATTCTCGACACCCTATCACCATGAAACACTCGGGACAGTGGAACGTAATCACAGAGTATTAAACGAATATTGATTGAACTTTACCAATGATTACGAATGGGATAAATGGGTACCTTACTATACTTTTGCATACAACACTAGCCCCCATGTAGACACACAATATTCTCCATACGAACTAGTATATGGCAGATTACCTCATCTACCTAAAGACATAATAGAAAAAGATGAACCAATAAACAATATAGATAATTATGCTAATGAACTAAAACTCAGGTTAAAAAATAGTATCAGTCTAGCACGAAAAATAATCGATAGAGTAAAACACGAAAGAAAACTTAAATTAGACAATTTCGCAAAACCATCACACTTGAAAGTAGGAGATTTAGTACTAGTACGAAATATGAATAGAAAGATATTACAAAACACATACCACGGACCATACCAAATTAAATTCAGAGATGGTGTAAATTCAGATATCTTAATAAACAACAAATGTAAAAGATATCACAACAATTTGTTAAATTTATTCAAGCCACAGACAAGGATAATATTGTAATAAACTATAAGCATACAACTACAAAATTCCATGATCAGATAAAAAACACAAAAAAAAAACTCTAGCGCACCTGAACCGCAAGAAAACTAATTTTCGAAGAAATTGTCTTTGAGTGACATAAAAGTGTGGAAAGACGTAATACACTGTTTTTTAGAATCATATCAATCATTCCTTATCCAAAGCAACAAAACTCAACTATAACACATATAATTCAGTGCTGGCAACACTTTCCGAATGAAGCAGCAATAAGTTTACCATAACAAGCTCATACTCAAATCAACGTAACCTTTGAATTTCGTTCTCTTCGCAGGAATCATATCAACCATTCCTTATCCAAAGCAACAAAACTCAACTATAACACAAATAATTCAGTGCGGGCAACACTTTCCGAACGAAGCAGCAATAAGTTTACCATAACAAGCTCATACTCAAATCAACGTATGCTTTGAATTTCGTTCGAAGGTTTCAGCGGTTAAACGTTGTTTGAGGCTGCCATCCGAAAAATGTTCAAAACTCGAAAAATTTAAAAAAGAATTCCTTATTTTTTATTGCAAATGCTTTTTATATGAGAACGTTGTTTGAAGCATCTGTTGGTGCAATATTTACGGAAATGGCTAATGCTGGTTAGCCTGTATCAACAGCAAAGCATAATACATACCAATTCTGCTTCACGCTAAGTTTAACCCAACCAGTAAATTTCGTTTCGATTGAATCACTGCGCTGGAAGTTATACGGGTGAAAAAAATTTTAGGGTTACCACCCTCAAAATTTATCAAATTTTCAAAGCGTTAATATCTGTTGTTAATTTTCATTGCAGGATCATTTCCATTTGGAAATCTAATGACATAATCGCTCAGTAAAGAAATTAAACAAAATTACAAAAATGGTCATAGCTGGCAGCTCTTTCATGATTTTGGTACGAAATTTCTATGACATTTGGTTTACATTAAAGTCCATTTGCTGCGTGAACTTCGTTTTGATATTTACACTGGACCGGAAGTTATAGGGAAATAAGCTTTATTTTGCTGAGCAAATTTGCAAGTTTTAGGAGACAAAAATCACCATAGCTGGCAACTCTATTCTAATTTTTCAGCCAAATTTTCATCAAACGTTACATAAAATAAGATCCAAGTATTGGATGAATCTTGTCAAAATCTGATGGCTGAATCGGAAGTAATAGGCCAAAAACCGGTTTTTTTTCTGGGTGATTTTTCAAGATGGTACCACTGACACAGGGTTGCCTGCATTTCAAAATCACTTCTATCAGACCTGGTCCTAGCTAATACCAACATGTCCTGTAAATTTCATTATGATCGGATAATCCGGTCGTCAGTTCTCGTGAACAGAACTTTCGAGTGCTGAAAATAGAGGTAATTTGGTGATGGGTTGCCGTTCTTGTGCAAATCGGAATTTTGAATATTTTAATGTGATATGATGGATAAAGGTTGAAATTTATCAGTGATCTGATTTTTTTGTCACAAATCAAAAATTTTTCAGGAAGGTCAATGATTTGAAGGTTTTTTATTCAGGAGCCTGCCGTAGCTACAGGGTTACCCGCACTGTTCTAAAAATCCACATGTGCTAAATTTTAGTCAACATTAATACGCTCTGGAAATTTCACGATGATCCATTGTTTTTCTTACAAGTAATGACAAATCAAAATTTGAAAAAAAAATCTTTGCCTACTTTTAGGCACCCTGCACCCACACACGACTCACAATTTCCAATTTTTTATCATAAACGAGCTAAGAACATTATTACTTTTCATTCCCAATACTTTTCTTTAGCAAAACTTTTCACTGCTTGGAAATATAGGAGTACATCAAAATTCACTAAAACGCTCGCCGCCGCCAAAAGGTTTAGAATATCTGAATTTGAGAAAGTTGTGGACCTACCTACTATATACATCTACGTTCCCCGAAAATTTCAGCTCAATCGAATTGGCCACTCCAGAGATTATCTCCCTTAATCATTTTGCTGATATATATATATATATATATATATAAAGAAATATGAATTTTCGGCGAAACGAGTTTAATACTATTGTTCTTCGAACATTAGTAAAAAACAGAATAGAATCAAACAATATGTACACTATAAGATAAAATTAAGTCAAAATAAAGAAAATATCAAGAAAAGAAATATATACATATGAAATTGAGAATTAAATAAAAATAAGTCAAAAAAAAACTCTAGCGCACCTGAACCGCTAGAAATACTAATGTTCGAAGAACAGTAGAAGAATCGTGCAGGTTTTGAGTGCATATTCCACCACATGAGCTGCTTATTACGGCCAAACTGTTTCAAACGCCACGTTCTACTTTGGTCTCAAGAATGCATTATAACTCATATGGTGGAAGGTTTCAGATATTACCACTGGCATGAATTTAAACGTTTATGAGAGCGAAACACGGGTTAATTATATTCGTTATCAGTTGCCTATTTCACAAAATTTCGAAAGCAGCATCTCATATAACATCAATGAAGAAAATGCGCAGTGCCTGTAGCACTGTAACTGAAGTTGGTGTTTGGGGCTGCGATCCGAAAAATTTGCAGAACTTTGGGAATTGAAACATCGGTTAATTATTTTCATTGTAAATGTTTCCGGTATGAATACTAACTATACTAACTATAATTCCGACTCGTGCTGCCAACCTTTCGTCAGTATCAAAGCCAAAAATATATCGCATTTGCTTCCCGTTGTTATATTACATTCGAAGTTATAGGAGTATAAAGAAATTTAGGATTACCTGCAGCGAGTTTTTTCAAATAATGGAAAGCTTAATATTTGCTGTTTATTGTCACTACAATATCATTACCAATTGAAAATTCTACGATAAAACCGCTTAATAAAGATATTGCAATTAAACACAAAACCAACAATAGCTGGCAACTCTATCGTGGCTTTTCAACCAAATTTGGCCTGAATAATGTTTGTAGTAGGTTCCATTAATTGTATGAAATTCGTACTGATTTAATGACTGCACTGGAAGTTATAGGGCAAAAAGTTTTATTTTCCTGAGTGAATTTTCAAATCCAAAGACACAAAAATTACCATAACTGGCAGCACCAATTGAATTTTTCAACCAAATTTCTATCAAACAGAGTTTAGAGTAAGGTTCAGCTACTGTGTCAATTTCATGAAAACCTGGTAGCTTATTCACATTTCATAGGGCAAAAAGCAGTTTTTTTTCTTGGTATTTTTTCAAGATGGCACCACTGGCACAAAGTTGCCCACAATTCAAAATCGCTTCTATCAGACCTGGTCCTACTTAATTCCAATGCATTCTGTAAATTTCAATGGTATCTGATAATTGATTCGTGAGTTCCCGTGAACAGAAGTTTTTGATGCTTAAAATATAGGTTGACTGGGAAAGGGTTACCGTTCTTGTCCGACATAAAATTTCCAATGTTTTACTTTGAACGTGTAGATAAAGCATAAGATTTGTATACAGATTGGTTTTATTGTAAGAAACGGACAATTTTTGGATATTCGATGGTTTAATGTTTTCCCTTCCAAATTTTTATTTTTTCAAATTTAAGACACCAAAATTATCATAGCTGACAGCTCCAACCGAATTTTTCGACCAAATTTCTACCAAACGTGGTATTAAATAAGGTTCAGCTACTGTGTGAATTTCGTCAAAATCGAACGATTCAATCAGAATTTATAGGGCTAAAAGCAATTATCTCATTTAGTGATTTTTCAAGATGGCACCACTGGCACAGAATCACCCGCATTTCAAAATCACTTCTATCAGACCTGGTCCTATATAGGACCAATACATTGTGTAAATTTCAATTAATTCTGCTGATTGGATCGTGAGTTTCCGTGAACAGAAGTTTTTGATGCTAAAAATATAGGTTAATTGGGCAAGGGTTACCAGGCGTGCCCGTAATACCATATCAAATTTTATTTTTGTCTATGTAAACAAAGCACAAGATTTACATATGAGTGGCTTTTTTTTGAAAAAGCGGCAGTTTTTCAAGAGAGACGATGATTTGAAGGTTTTCACTTTCAGTGCCTGCCCTAGCTACAGGGTTGCCAGCACGCTCATCAAAAGCTACACAAATCTACAACTAAATAATACCAATATGTCCTAAAAATTTCGTAATGATTGAATAGCTCCGTCAAAAGTTATCGCAATTTAAAAATTTTCCAGTTTTCCCGTTCTGTTTTTAGGCACCAAGCGCACACATGGGGTTAGGAAATTCCAAAACATTATCCGATTCACATGTAGAACACGTGCAAAATTTATTTCGTCAACTTTATTTTTGCAAAAATTATTTGTGTACGAAATAATAGGTATATTAAAAATATCACTAAAATGGCCGCCGGCGCCAAAGGGTTAAAGATTATTAACTTTTTGTGAGACCTGGCACTATTCTGCATATACACCAATGTGTCCTGAAAATTTCAGCTCAATCGCATGGCGCGTTCCTGAGATTTTTTCACTGAAATTTTTTGATGATATATATATAATTATATATATATAATTATATATATATAATTATATAGAGAAATATGAATTTTTGGCCAAAGTGATTTTAATACTAATGTTCTTCTTCGAACATTAGTAAAAAATTATATGCAATTGTAATGTGCGAATCAAAAAATTAAAATTCAAAAATTTTTTTTTACACATAAGAAAATTTTTTTTCCCAAAGAGAGAGGGTGTTGTGTACACTTGACACTTGACGTTTCGACACTGGTCGAAATGTCAAATATCACATAGATGGCGACTAGAGCGCCCTAATTGCACGCGGTGGTAAATCCTCGGAACTAGATAATTATTTTTGATTCGCGCAGATTTTCGAAAAACATAACTGTAATACTATTGCTATAAAAGCTCAGGATTGGAATCAATAAAGGGAATTCAGTATTGGTAAGCCAAATAATAAGCGGCGACCAAGTTTAAGAAAAGAATTGTTTTCTTTTTAAATTCTTTAACGAATTGCTCTAGGCAAGACTTAGCACAAGCGGCGACAGGTTCGCCAAAGCAAAGTCTTTGCTGGTTTAGCTGTTGGAAGATTTTTCTGTTAAATTTGCACAAGCGGCGACAGGCTCACCAAAGCAGATAAGAACAGGATTTCTGAAGCGAACCGAAGTGTTGGCCAACAAGTAAACTTACTGCTACATTACAATATTCCCACTGCCCAATATCGATTCAATTTTGGATAAACTAGGTAGAGCCCAATATATCTCTACTATCGACCTGGCAAAGGGATATCATCAGATCCTAGTAAGAGAGAAAGATAGAAATAAAACGGCTTTTGTAACACCACATGGCCTTTATGAGTTTGTCCAAATGCCGTTCAGCCTGAAGAATACCCCAACGACATTCCAAAGGCTTATGAATGACATCCTCAGAGACTATATCAACAGGACCTGCGTTGTGTACCTAGATGAAATCCTTGTATTTAGTACGTCTCTACAGGAGCATATGAAATCCCTTACAGATATTCTCAAGACACTGGAGTCACATAGACTTAAAATACAAGTCGACAAGTGCAATTTTATGTAGAAGGAGACAAATTTTCTAGGTCATATAATAACTAAAGATGATCTGAAACCAAATCCCGAAAAAATTGAAATTATTCAATCAATAAAGCTCCCGAGAACCGAAAAGCAAATCAAAAGCTTTCTAGGTCTAACGGGCTATTACCACAAGTTCACAAAGGACTACGCAAAAGTGGCTCAGCCCATTATTAAAAACTTGCGAAGAGACCAAAAGATAAACACAAAGGACCCAAATTAGATCGAGGCATTTGAAAAGTTGAAAACCCTTATCAGCCAATACCCTGTACTTAGATTTCCTGATTTCAACAAACCCTTTCAACTAACAACCGACGCCTCACAATATGCGATAGGTGCCGTTTTGGTGCAAAACGGACATCCTATCTGCTTCGCTTCAAGAACGCTAAATCGTCATGAAAAAAATTATTCAGCAAAAATTATACTCCAACGACAATCAGACACAGAGCTCGAGATATACTAACAGAAGTGGAAGCTATAAAGCAGATTTTACTATATCATTTTAAAGAGGGCATGTATTCAGGCATCCAAGAAACTTTTAATTCAATAAAATATAGAATATGTTATCCAAAACTACTAGAAACAATACAGTTAGTAATTAATCAATGTGATGTCTGCCAAATGGTTAAATATGATCGAAAACCAATCAAGCCGAAATTTCAATATTCTGAAACCCCCAACAAAATAAACCAAATAATACATGCCGACATTTATACTATTATGAAATATGATTTTGTAGCGAATTATGGTTGAGAATGGCCTTAGCACAACCTAGAACCAGACCGAAGTCCAGAACCAAGAGTGCTAAGGTCCAAAAGTGGAATGGCTACTGCCATTCAAGAGGCAAAACAAAAAAAAAGAATTGCCCCGAGAGCAGGGTGCCCTAGAAATGGCCGTGAAGACCCCTCGTCCGCATTAGCGGAGCACCCTTTAACCAACCCCGACGGATGCTGGGGTGCCGCTTTGCTAGCTCGCTGCGGCTGGGGTGGGTTCTTGACAAAAATGGGGTTGATTAGCTCTCGGAAGAAACGGGATGCTACGTGATATTCATCCGTCATGAATTCGTAGCCGCAAACTGGTATATAAAATACCCAGGGAAAAAGGGGGCATAGCTCCGTAAAGGAAACCACTGTTGTAGACTATTAAATGTTCACCTCCCTGAAACAATTTTCAATTAGATTTTGAAAATTTAATCCAAACAAAATACAAACCATACTGGGTAATTGTCATTACTGACAGACCCAGCTGCTCAGCGAAAGCTCTTTGGAATTTCCCATCAATTCATGGCAGCAAAGATGGCGTCTCATGTTTTTACGAACAGGCCTGGTGATGCCCTAATAGTGCGGGAAATAGCGTTCAAAAGGGGAATTTTGGAAAGGAACCGCTCTTGCGGTTCATTGAAAAATTTCTGGACAAAGAAACGAGGGTTTTTGGGTTCTTTTTGGTTTGGAGATCTGAAAAGTGAGGGTCGTGCTCGTGGTTGAGAGGTAGTACCATTTGAAATTAAGTTTGAAAAATTATTTGAACCTAAAATTGGAAAAAATATTTGAAAGTAAATTTGAAAAAGTACTTGAAAGTGAATTTCAAAAGATTGTTTGAAATCAAAGCAAAATTGTGGCTGAAAAAACTGAATTGGGAAAAAAAGAAGAAAAACGACCTGTTATCGAACGAGTGGTGGATAACTTCAAATTAGTTATTTTTGAAAGAAAAGTGAGGAACGTCGAAAATTAAAGAGGCAACGAAGATGTCTTTGGGGCGTATAATGCAACGAAAAGTGCAATTGTAAAAACTACTCAGGAGTTGGCGAACAAGGAAATTTTCTTCTAGTCGTGAATGTTCGTTAGTTGGTGTCGGAGGCAAAAGATGTTGAAGCAGCCAAGTATGCAGATGATCGAGCTTGCGAACGTTCAAAGAAATACACATAATATTGGGAAAAATTCAGCTAAGTACCTTTTGATTATATGAGTAAATTTTTCAATCGACAAACAACAGAATTATTATTCGAATACTTCCGTATCATACCTAACGTATAGAAGCATGAGAAGATGAAAATATAACTAATTGAATTCGAAACTATTTGAATTTATGCATCAGAATAATTTATTACAATTTTCTTCTTATTATTTAAAATATTCTCATCTATGTATCGCTATTGTTACTATTGGTGTGGACTCTTGAATTACTTTAATCAGTTGGAATAAATATCGTATTTCTAGTTTGGATTGGTATAGAAAAAAAAAAAAACCAATTTTTTGTCATGATTGGTGTAAACCGATCCCGGCCGGGTTTGGGGAATTAATAGAAAAGAATTTATATTAACTATGTTATTTACTTCTGAATTACTCAACTATTGAATTGCCTTGTTTCCGTTTCTTTTGTTGTAAGGATCATTAAGTTTTATAACATATATATACAGATACCTTTATCTCATAATTGTGGGTTAGATATTTTCTGATCCTGTTTTTTCTTCATCTACTTTTATTGCATGTTCTTGAATATTATGATGCTTAAATAAATTTGTTAAAAAGAAAAAAAAAATAATGATTTCACCTCACCATTGTCTGTCCTTGCATGTTTTGTGATGTAAAGTGTGATGTCCGCGTGCCGTAGCACCAAAAGACTCCTTCTTTGCCAAAGGAATAAACTAAAGGACCCACGCCAGGCTGCGTTAGCCGGCAAAATAAGGCACGCTGGGCAAGGTAAAAAGGAGTGCTTTAAAGAATAAAAAAAAATATGCTGCATTGACGGCGGCTCGGCTGAGAAGCCGCGGTGCAACACCACCCAGGCTCTGCAACATGGGCTGACTAAGCAGACCCAGTGCTCGTGACAACGCACGGAGCCGATAAAATTGAAAATCTAAAAACCGGAAAGGGAAAACGCGCTACCTCTCTTTTCAGAGGAACCCGGGTGAGGCAGACAGCCCCGGGCCCCCGATGGTAGTGGAGCCCTGACCCCGATGGTCTGGGATCCTCCACCCACTGATACTGGCCATATGAATCAAATTCAAAAATTCAAAAAAAATCTACATCAAAACTGAAGCTAAACTGTTTGGCCAGTATCCCTCCCTTAAAAGAAAAGCTGAAAATAACGAAAAATCACGAAATTATTTTATCATTTTTAGGCCAGCCAGGCCACGCGCAGACCCTGAAAAGAAGAATGAACTTCCCGGGCTTTCGCCCAATAAGAAGACCGAGGGTTAGGTTTTAAGCAAACATTATTATTTATAAATAGTTAAGTAGTTTAAGTAAGTTATTTGTACTTCAAAGTTGGTGATTTGCTTATAAACGAAACTAATAAGTGATTGGGATAACGTATTTATATAGTGCGTATACAGTATAAAAATGCACTGGTTTTTTGATTACTTAATTAGCAAATTTATAAATTCATTGCGTTCTGGTTATGATGCGAAATAATGTAACAAATAAAAATATAATCACGGTTGACGACAGACGATGATTGTTTTTGGGCTCTACCCCGAGATATAGATATTTTTTTTTTTTTTAATACAAGTGAATTGTTCATGAGTCACAAAAAAAAATACAAATGGGGCCTCGAATAATAACAACAATTGTTACAATTCAAAAAAATAAGGAAAAAAAAATTTGATTTCCAAGAAACTATTGTATTTACTTCCCCTTTTTCGCTCCATATCTTCAAAAACAATTTAAAGAAAATTCTAGACCAATAACCGAATGTTTGTACAAGTAAGTTCTGTCATATCAAATATAAAGAAAGAAAAAAAAAATTTTTCAACAATAGTTTTTTTTTCTTCCCACCCCTTTCTCATTACAATTTTGTTTCAAACGCACTTTCCCAACAAACATTCGATTATCCGTTCAAATTCATTTCATTCGAATATTCATAGTCATTTATATTCCATGTGAGTTCAAAAATTTACCCATATATCATTTATAGTGTAAGAATGATCAAAAACATTGCATTCATTCACGTTCGCACCCGCAAACTACACACACAACACACACACGCAAATTATTTCCGCTCGTATTCATGCACACTGACCCATATGTAGCACTTAACTACTTAATTCAGAGTTCGGCATTTTCTTTCTTTCTTTAGTTTGACTTAAATATCAAAATTGTTTTTGATATGAATCTTAGGGAAAGGATTTCACAATGTTCAGATAATCCATTTCTAGCTTTAATAACGCTTTCAAATCTAATTCGATGTTTGCTTGAATAGCTACGATAAGTTAAATTAATTCTAAATTCCATGTACTAATTATTTTGGGCAATCGTAAATTTTTTTTTCTTATAGTAACATATCTATTAAGTTATTCGTAGGTATCTCAGCAACACAAACCTTCTTCTTCGATTTGTAATCCCGAGCCGGGTCTGATGAACCAATGTCCTGGACGTAACTGGTTTCTAACAGCAAACGTAATATATCCAACAATGACGCAGAGGATCTTTCAGCCGGATTGATAAGTTTTTACTGATTTAGTTCGAGTTTGCCGTTTCATGAGCACCAAACCAAGACGAACAGATGATTTCGAAACTGCTTACTCGACTAGCTGACTGAATGATGCTGGAAGGTTGTTTTGGACGGGAAGATCATCCACAAAGTGAACCGAATGTTCTGATTATTTCTGCGCAAACTTCGATTGATGCAATGTCTATAAAGTAGCTGATACGCCAACATCGACTAGGGCTTGACAACCTCAAATCCCCTTGAAAAAAACCCAGGGTGACGAACGAAGGCTGCGTGTAAATTAAACCGATCCCCGCAAACAAGTATTGATAGGCAGGATTTCGTTCTAGGGTAGCCACGCAATTCGATGCCGACTCTTAAAGTTGCTTACCGGTCCGTTGGCTTAAGTTTCGAAACTACTGTTCCATTTAAATGTGGTTTAATAGAATCAAGTAAAGGGATACTCGTATTAATAGCTTTCCGCAAGCAAAAGGCAGTCTTCTAAAAGTCAATCGTAAGCTACTGACTTATCTTCGAACAGGTTGTGTTGTATCCTGCCTTATGTCCTCCATCGATAACGGTTTTCAGTTTCAGGATACACCATATCCGAGAGCCCTGAAGATGATTATGCCCGCTTATAGGGTATATAGGACCGCAACACTACCGCGTAAGACGAATCCATTTCCAGTGAAGAACGTCTTCACCAAGCCTTTTTGTGCAGCTGTCCTCACAGCGCTGGTGGTTACTGTCTTCGTATGGGTGCTTGACTTGTGAGTGCCGTTCGCTTTCGGTAATAATCGCATTAAGTATAATTTTCCGCCTTGGTCGTTCGTATAGCTGGGCGCTCTTTGGTAGTGATCATTCTCGACGTGAACACGAAAATGTTTATTACGCCCCGGCGCTTTCAATGAAACGAATTAGTCGCCGAGATTTGTTTCGCTGTCTCGTATCAACAAATTAACATCGTGACCATGTTGATTCAATACGATATCACCTGGATTTCGAGTTATAGTTCCGCCACTTCGAGTATTACACTTAGCCTCTACCCGCAAACAGCTAATCTACTAGAATCCAAGCACTCCATGCAATATTCAAACTTAGAACACTCGAACGCAAACGAACGAAACTGCACTAACGAGCAGCCTATATGACATCACGCCATGCGGTCGACCAGCGATTTAGCGTCGATGCCCGAAAACGTGACATACGCTTAGTAGAAGGGCTGTTCAGCCCTTCTACTAAGCGTATGTCACGTTTTCGTAACGGATGCTTGCGACAATTACCAGAGTTGCGGAGGCACAATTTCTGTAACGTCCCTGGACACGCGAATGGAACCGTCTAGAAAGCTTCACACATTCACAAGTTCGGGCAAACAAAAGAACTTCACTTTTTCACCTTGTATCTCGAGAGTTTTCTATTTGTTCGAACAAATCGACCATGAACTTCCCTTTGTCCTATCGATGCACTTCTGCGTAGGCCAAAGGAATCGATCAACCCCCACGAACGACGCATAAATATTCATTAAATTCAAGTCATAGCTTTACAGATCGAACGTAAAGAGAACTTTCCACAGCGGGCGAAAGCACGACCAAGAATCCAGTGCGCGTTAGAAGAAAAGAAGAAAAAACCATTGTTGCTTTGAACAGAAACTCATTTACCGGTCCTAACACTTCGGCACTGCGCCCGTCCAACCTCTGGTCGCAGCCACGATTTCCGATCGACTGTCTCGAGCGCTGGTTTGATATTCGACGCGAAAACAAAGTCCCGTTACTGGTTCTCGCTTTCGTATCGAGCATCAGCCAGGCAAGGTCAAATCGAACTTGCTGTGCCTTGTTTTTCAAATCAAAACAACGAGGTACCGCTTGTCCGAATGAAAAATAATTTGGTTATTTCAAGGGCACGGCAGTGTGCGCTGAAATAAGCCGTGCAGAAATTTCGGAAAGAAATTTCTGCATGTTACAACACAGGTCTTTCCACAAGGGCAAGTGCGTGGAAAGAGCTGAAGGATGGATATACTATGGAATAGGCAATGACGTGAACAGGTGATCATGCCTTTTACTATCCGATCCTTTCTATTTATTGCGTGAACTAGTGAGCAATTAAAGGGGGTAAATGTAATTGAAGGAAATATCGTGAACACGTATACTAAGTTAATGACGAAAGTGTCTTTGATAGAGGAAATGGTGAACCAGGTGAACATCTCTAGATACTTTCTAATTGGGACAGGAGTGACACCTGAAATAGGCGCAAATGGACGATCTCCAAATAAAATTTTAAAACAGATCGTGAACTTAGTGATGTCTTTCGCATGAAAGACGCCCACTGATCGTCCATTTTGATCGGCCAGCTGGTAGTAAGCACCGCCGATCTTCTTTATTACCTTACTACGTAAGAACTTCCGGTCTAGCTTTGGATTGTAGTGCGCGGCTGCGTCACTTTGCCGGAAGTTGCGCCTGTAGACCACTTCGCCAGGCTGGTATGTAACCAACCTGGAACGAAGATTATAGGCCTTTGCATTGCGAGACTGGGCTTTGGTGGTGAGGTCGCGGATTGACTGGCGTAGGATTGCCAGGTGGTCAGGAGGTGGCAGAGTCGTATCGGGGTCATCCAGGAGATGGAGTTGCCGCAACCGATGGTAAGTGCGGCCATGAGTGACCATTGGTTGCCCGAAGACTGCCTGATAGGTCGAAGTCCCTATCGTCGCGTGAGGTGCTGAGCGCGATGCGCAGGTTATGTCCGAGATTTTGGTGTCCCACTCCTTTTGAGCAGGGTCAATATAAGCCCGAATGGCTGCCAGTATGGATCGGTTAAGACGTTCCGAGGCGTTAGATTGAGGGGAATATAAGGCGGTAAAGGTGTGTCCAACACCGAATTCTTGAAGAAAGGTTTGAAATACCGAAGAGCGAAATTGCACACCATTATCAGTCACGACACTTTCCGGAGCTCCAACAAGGTGGAATACCTTCCTCCTCAGGATGTCGATGACTGCTTCCGCAGTGAACTTCCGAAGCGGCTCGATGAATGGGAATCGCGAAAGATGGTATAGGACGATGAGAGCTCCAATGTTGCCAGACTTGGACCTAGGGTAGGGGCCGATAATATCGATGTACAAGCGCTGGAAAATGCGCTCGGGAACGGACTGCAGCGTCATTGGTGGTCGAAGGGTGTGTGAAGGGTTTTGGTGGTTTTGCATGTGAGGCATGATCCCACATATTCTCGCACTTGAGCGGCCATTCGTGGCCAGTAAAACCATTGCCGTAATCGGCCGAGGGTTTTGGCCACGCCACCATGCGCACTCAAGGGTGGGTGATGAGCTCCCTTCACTAATTCTGCCGTCATTTCTGACGGCACCCACAACTTCCAGGCCAACTGGTCTTGAAGTCCGTTTCCGGTAGCATACTCGGTCCGCTTGTACACGAACCCGTCTACAACTTTTAGGTCCGGCAGCTGGTGTTGTTCTGCCTCGACTTTAGCCGCTAGCTCCATATAAGAAGCACTTTTGAAATGTGGCGACTCTAAGTCTAGCTCCATTGGAGGCTCCTCGCCTTCTGCCGGCATCAACGCCTCGGCAGAGAACATGCGCGACAAAGAGTCCGGCACTACGTTTTGGCTTCCCTTTCGGTGGGTGATGGTGAAATTGAACCCTTGAAGTTTAAGGGCCCACCGGGCTAAGCGACCATTTAGATCTAGTTGGTGCATTAGCCATTTTAGGGAAGCATGGTCGGTCACGATTTCAAATTCGTGACCTTCCACGTAGGCACGGAACTTTTTGATTGCCAACACCGCTGCCAGACATTCTTGCTCCGTGACGGTGTAGTTTCTCTGAGCGGGATTCAATTTGTGGGACATATAGGCGACGGGGGCTTCGTCTCCTTCTTCCGTCCGTTGCACTAGCACGGCACCTACTCCATGTTGACTCGCGTCACATTGGATGGAGAAGGGCTTGTTGAAGTCGGGGCTGTGCAACACTGGAGCCGAAGCAAGGCTCACTTTCAATTGCTTGAAAGCATTTAGCCTCTCGTCGGTCCACACAAATTGAGTCTTCTTCGAAAGCATGTCTGTCAGTGGTGTTGACAAAGACGCATATTCCCTGACGAAGCGTCGATACCAGCCGCAGATTCCCAAAAATCTCCGCAGCTGCTTCGTGGTCGTTGGAAGAGGGAAATCCATAATGAATCTCACCTTGTCAGGGTCTGTCCGGATTGTTCCATTACCAACAATGTGGCCAAGATATTATACCTCGCGCAAGAGAAACTTGCTCTTCTCCACATTGATGGTAAGGCCAGCTTGTCGCAGATGGAATGCGACCTGGTGCAGTACCTTCAGGTGTTCGTCGAAGGCCTTGGTTATCACCAACAAGTCATCCAAGTATACGAACACTTGGTGCTTAGAAAGCGGGGGTATCACTTTATCCATGAGTCGTGACATCGTTTGGGGTGCATTGCACAAACCAAACGGCATCACGACAAAGTGATACAAGGGTCGCCCGGGCACAGTGAAAGCCGTCTTCTCCCTTGACCGTTCCTCCAAAGGAATCTGCCAGAAGGCATCTTTTAGATCCAGGCTCGTAATAAATGTGGCCTTAGGGAGTCTGCTTAAGATGTCGTCTATCAGTGGCAAGGGATAGGCGTCTCTCACGGTGACCGAGTTAACCTTTCTCGCATCCAAGCACAGGCGTAGCTTGGACGGCTTGACCACTAGGGTCACTGGCGAGGACCACGCGCTCTTCGACTCTTCGATCACGCCCAGCGCGAGCATACGATCTATCTTTTTATATAAGAGCTTTTCGACAGCTGGCGAAACAGAGAAGTGCCTCTGTTTGATAGGTTTTTGATCGCCAGTGTCGATTTCGTGCTCGATCAGCGCTGTTTTTCCTAAATCCTCTACGGCGAACGACGGAAAGCTAGCAATCACAGACGTAAGTCTGCGACGCTGCTCCGGTGTGAGAAGGTGGGCGTGATCGTCGAGCTGTTCGAGGCTACTAGTGGTGTTGACTTGTTGGGATGGCGCGAACAGGTCTGCTGCCAAGGCGAATTGACGCACGAAATCCACTCCCAAATATAGGTTTTGGCTGAGAGTGGGAATTATCCAGAGCGTCAAGGACTTGGTAACTCCCCTGAGCGTGATGTCGGCTGACACTCGGCCTACGGCTTGATGTTGTGTGCCGTCTGCAGTCTTCAACCCGAGAGAAGCTCTTTTCCAATGAAAAGCGTTCCTCTCGAGGAATGACTTTGCCAAGTCAGCTGCCATCACGCTCACGGAAGCTCCCGTGTCGATCAAGCCTGCAGTTGGTTGGTCAAACAGCAGAACCTGCGCGTATGGACGGACGTCACCTGAAGGCACGTCCATCAGAGTGGCACAGTTGAGCTGGTAGCGCCAATGCCGAAAGCGAGAATAGAATGCTCTCATCCTCAGCGTTGAGCGCTTGGTTTGGGAACGATCATGTTTAGGTCGTGCAATTTCAGAACTAAATATTCGGTCTCGGACCGCCGTATATTTCTGCCATCTTAGGCTGTATGGCAGAAAAGCCAATGGTGCGGGTTTTGTTATAGCTGGGGGAAAACTGTCAGGGCCGGTGGGCGCAGATATAAAAGCGTCGGAGGCATCGTGAGGGTTGCCGAGAGACGTCTGCCTGTCCTCAGTCCTGTCTATCTGCTGGAATTCGGAGGGGCGGAGGGGGGGAGTCCCACTGTTTGGGAGGCTCCTGCTGGAATTCGGCACTCCCGGTTGGCGGTTTTTTGATTTGCATACGGCGCAATGAGGTTTGTAAGTGTTTTCCTTACCGCAACCGTAGCAGAATACACGCCTCTCCTCCAAGCAGTTATCAAATTTGTGTCCCACCTTCCTGCAATTCCAGCAGGTAGGCAGGACTGTCGTGGCACAAAGTGTTTCATCTGCGGGTCTTTCACTCAACCGGCTCCCTAGCTCACCATCTAACGCGGTCCAATCCGGCGGATCCGTCAGCGCCGACAGATGCCGGCGACTCCCGAAGACTCTCTCTGGCTGGCCTAGAGCTTTGGCCAATCTCTCACGCCTTTTAACATGCTCTCGAAGCTGCTGGGTGCTAATGAACTGGCGATCCACCAGCTGCCACTGCAACTCCGGGAGCATATTCCTCTGCGCGATATCCAAGAGGTTATTGTCGTGCAGGGGGACTGGAAGGCTGCTCCTGCCGAAGAGACCTGTACCGCCTCCAGAGGGAGTCTCAATGCTCCACGGCACAGCGGACATTCCTGTCTCGTCTTTAACCATTTTTCGAGACATGGCCCATGAAATTGGTGGCCGCAGGAGGTGATAGAAGCAGGCCTGTCTGGCGTGAATGGAGCCTGGCAGATGGAGCATTGTTCCTCCACCTGGATACGGGACAGGACCTCGTTACTCCTTGTGAATGGCATCTCGTCTTGATGAAAATTTTCAAATTCTAGAAAAATGTAAGATTATGAAAGTTGCGTCTGGCAAGAAGCTTAAACTAAAGCAGCGTCAAAACGCTTTACTTTTCGAGTATCTTAATAACTAAGACGCGCGCGTGATCGCGGCGCGTATTCAAAATAAGTGAATGTCTCCTGTGAGTGTGTGTCTCCTGGACGTGTCTAACAATTTTATAATTTAAAGTTTTTCGCACTAAATGCGGATTCAGAAACAAAGTTAATATAGTGTTACAAAATATGGCCTTCTCATTAAGCGAAACCCGGTCCACTCTTCCTCATTTCCAGGTCCGCTGGCTTTTGAATCAAAAACGCAAGGTATCAAAAAAAAATTTTTTTTTTTTTTTTTTTTAAACGCAAGAAAATTGAAAATTTTTAGTTATTGGAAAATTTAATGAATTGTTAAACATTTTTAAGTGCAAAAATTGTAGAAAGTTAAAATTTGTTTAAGTGCGAGAAATTTGATTATGTAGGAAAAATGAAACTAGGTCGATTCCTGAAGGGAATCGCCCTGTATGGGGGACTATTTACCCACCCGAAATTCCTTGAAAAGAGAGGAGCAAAGGATCAAAGCAACTATGTTGTTGCTTGACTCAACTTCAGCAAATGGTTCAAGTCTGGCCAAGCTGCAGGGACGTGTAGGTGGCACTACGCCAACCCCACGTAATCCACTACAGCTTGAACCAAACCCAAGCCAAAAGCCGAAGCTGGGTCAAGACAACAAGGATACAAAGTTTGGGACAGCTTCCCAACATAAAGTGGGACAGGGGCCCTTCGGATGACCGGGACAGGAGTAGCGGTAAACCACCACAACCTGTTATCCGCGGCCATCCTCCAGGTTGCACCCAGAGTCAAAAAACTCACAAGACAACACAACAGGACGCTGCCCAAAAGGTAAGCTAAAAGGAATGATTTTAAAAGGGTAGGATTGGGAAGGATGTTCGCGGCTAAAGGACAGAGCGAGCAATACAGGTCTTAATAAAAGGAGTTTGTTCTCTCGAACGAAGTAATATTGAATCGCAAAGGAGGCGATTCTAAGACCTGCTAGTGAGAATGGAAATTTTAGGATTGAAGACGTAAAGTCTTAAGGGGAGTATGAGTCGAAGCTCATAACTTTTTCTCACTCTTGTTGGTTGCCCAAAAACAAGTTTCGGGCCCCACGTTGGGCGCCATTTGTAACGAATTGTGGTTGAGAATGGCCTTAGCACAACCTAGAACCAGACCGAAGTCCAGAACCAAGAGTGCTAAGGTCCAAAAGTGGAATCGCTACTGCCATTCAAGAGGCAAAACAAAAATAAAGAATTGCCCCGAGAGCAGGGTGCCCTAGAAATGGCCGTGAAGGCCCCTCGTCCGCATTAGCGGAGCACCCTTTAACCAACCCCGACGGATGCTGGGGTGCCGCTTTGCTAGCTCGCTGCGGCTGGGGTGGGTTCTTGACAAAAATGGGGTTGATTAGCTCTCAGAAGAAATGGGATGCTACGTGATATTCATCCGTCATGAATTCGTAGCCGCAAACTGGTATATAAAATACCCAGGGAAAAAGGGGGCATAGCTCCGTAAAATAAACCACCCAGGCTCTGCAACATGGGCTGACTAAGCAGACCCAGTGCTCGTGACAACGCACGGAGCCAATAAAATTGAAAATCTAGAAATGGGAAAGGGAAAACGCGCTACCTCTCTTTTCAGAGGAACCCGGGTGAGGCAGACAGCCCCGGGCCCCCGATGGTAGTGGAGCCTTAAGCCCGATGGTCTGGGGTCCTCCACCCAGTGATACTGGCCATATGAATCAAATTCAAAAATTCAAAAAAAATCTACATCAAAACTGAAGCTAAACTGTTTGGCCAGTATCCCTCCCTTTAAAGAAAAGCTGAAAATAACGAAAAATCACGAAATTATTTTATCATTTTTAGGCCAGCCAGGCCACGCGCAGACCCTGAAAAGAAGAATGAACTTCCCGGGCTTTCACCCAATAAGAAGACCGAGGGTTAGGTTTTAAGCAAACATTATTATTTATAAATAGTTAAGTAGTTTAAGTAAGTTATTTGTACTTCAAAGTTGGTGATTTGCTTACAAACGAAACTAATAAGTGATTGGGATAACGTATTTCTATAGTGCGTATACAGTATAAAAATGCACTGGTTTTTTGATTACTTAATTAGCAAATTTATAAATTCATTGCGTTCTGGTTATGATGCGAAATAATGTAACAAATAAAAATATAATCACGGTTGACGACAGACGATGATTGTTTTTGGGCTCTACCCCGAGATATAGATATTTTTTTTTTTTTTAATACAAGTGAATTGTTCATGAACCACAAAAAAAAATACAAATGGGGCCTCGAATAATAACAACAATTGTTAGAATTCAAAAAAATAAGGAAAAAAAAATTTGATTTCCAAGAAACTATTGTATTTACTTCCCCTTTTTCGCTCCATATCTTCAAAAACAATTTAAAGAAAATTCTAGACCACTAACCGAATGTTTGTACAAGTAAGAATGAGTTCTGTCATATCAAATATAAAAAAAGAAAAAAAAATTGTTCATCAATAGTTTTTTTTTCTTCCCACCCCTTTCTCATTACAATTTTGTTTCAAACGCACTTTCCCAACAAACATTCGATTATCCGTTCAAATTCATTTCATTCGAATATTCATAGTCATTAATATTCCATGTGAGTTCAAAAATTTACCCATATATCATTTATAGTGTAAGAATGATCAAAAACATTGCATTCATTCACGTTCGCACCCGCAAACTACACACACAACACACACACGCAAATTATTTCCGCTCGTATTCATGCACACTGACCCATATGTAGCACTTAACTACTTAATTCAGAGTTCGGCATTTTCTTTCTTTCTTTAGTTTGACTTAAATATCAAAATTGTTTTTGACATGAATCTTAGGGAAAGGATCTCACACTGTTCAGATAATCCATTTCTAGCTTTAATAACGCTTTCAAATCTAATTCGATGTTTGCTTGAACAGCTACGATAAGTTAAATTAATTCTAGACAATCGTTTTCAACCCTTGCTTCCATGTACTAATTATTTTGGGCAATCGTAAATTTTATTTATTATTCGTAGGTATCTCAGCAACACAAACCTTCTTCTTCGATTTGTAATCCCGAGCCGGGTCTGATGAACCAATGTCCTGGACGTAACTGGTTTCTAACAGCAAACGTAATATATCCAACAATGACGCAGAGGATCTTTCAGCCGGATTGATAAGTTTTTACTGATTTAGTTCGAGTTTGCCGTTTCATGAGCACCAAACCAAGACGAACAGATGATTTCGAAACTGCTTACTCGACTAGCTGACTGAATGATGCTGGAAGGTTGTTTTGGACGGGAAGATCATCCACAAAGTGAACCGAATGTTCTGATTATTTCTGCGCAACCTTCGATTGATGCAATGTCTATAAAGTAGCTGATACGCCAACATCGACTAGGGCTTGACAACCTCAAATCCCCTTGAAAAAAACCCAGGGTGACGAACGAAGGCTGCTTGTAAATTAAACCTCGAGTATTACACTTAGCCTCTACCCGCAAACAGCGAATCTACTAGAATCCAAGCACTCCATGCAATATTCAAACTTAGAACACTCGAACGCAAACGAACGAAACTGCACTAACGAACAGCCGATATGACATCACGCCATGCTATCGACCAGCGATTTAGCGTCGATGCCCGAACGAAAGGCTTCACACCGCATGTAGGAGAACTGCACGACTCGTCTGTTCACCCCTTCTACTAAGCATATGTCACGTTTTCGTAACGGGTGCTTGCGACAATTACCAGAGTTGCGGAGGCACCATTTCTGTAACGTCCCTGGACACGCGAATGGAACCGTCTAGAAAGCTTCACACATTCACAAGTTCGGGCAAACAAAAGAACATCACTTTTTCACCTTGTATCTCGAGAGTTTTCTATTTGTTTGAACAAATCGACCGTGACCTTCTCTTTGTCCTATCGATGCACTTCCGCGTAGGCCAAAGGAATCGATCTATCCCCACGAACGACGCACAAATATTCATTAAATTCAAGTCATAGCTTTACAGATCGAACGTAAAGAGAACTTTCCACAGCGGGCGAAAGCACGACCAAGAATCCAGTGCGCGTTAGAAGAAAAGAAGAAAAAACCATTGTTGCTTTGAGCAGAAACTCATTTACCGGTCCTTATACTTTGGCACTGCGCCCGTCCAACCTCTGGCCGCGGCCATGATTTCCGATCGACTGTCTTGAGCGCTGGTTTGATATTCGACACGAAAACAAAGTCCCGTTACTGGTTCTCGCTTTCGTATCGAGCATCAGCCAGGCATGGTCAAATCGGACTTGCTGTGCCTTGTTTTTCAAATCGAAACAACGAGGTGCCGCTAGTCCGAATGAAAAATAATTTGGTTATTTCAAGGGCATGACAGTGTGCGCTGAAATAAGCCGTGCAGAAATTTCGGAAAGAAATTTCTGCATGTTACAATTTTCTGATAATTGTTGATAAATTTTCGAAATTTGGCTCAGCGTACTATTTACCTGACACAACTCACATAACAATTATAGAAACTCTAGAAGATCATTTCACTAAACTAGGGAAGCCAGATAAAATCGTTGGAGGTAATGAGCTAAACACAACTCACATCAAGGAATTTTTACAAACAAAAGGAGTTACACTTCATGCAACCAAACCCAATAGCCACACAGATAATGCGGATGCCAAGAGATTCCGTAGCGAAATTGTGTCAAAATTCAGAACTTTATTGTTTAGCAAAGAAGGAAAATCACCGAAGCAAATCATGCAAAGAGCTGTTAGAAATTATAATGACAGGTCATTCGACAATTAAATGCACACCATCAGAGGTACAAAACCATAAAATAGATTTTGAAGGAGTAAAAATAAATTTGGAGGAAACGAAAGAAGGAGGAAACGAGAGAAAAATACTTGACAAAATTAAATGAAAAACGAGAAGACTACGAGAAACAAGAACAACTTGGTTCATAAAAAATAAAAAGGCTCTTCGCCACAAGGAACAACCGAGATATAGAAAATCAAAATTAAAAAAAACTCTAGCACACCTGAACCGCTAGAAAACTAATTTTCGAAGAAATTGTCTTTGAGTGACAAAAAAATGTGGAAAGACGTAATACACTTTTTTGTTGAATCATATCAACCATTCCTTGTTCAAAGCAACAGAACTCAGCTATAACACAAATGATGAAAATGTTCAGCTGGCAACATTTTCCCAACAAAGCAGCAATAAGTTTACCTTCACAAACTCATACTTAAATCAACTTATCCTTTGAATTTCGTTCTCATCGGAAATTTACATCGAAAGCTTTAGCGGTTAACGTTGTTTGTGGCTGCCATCCAAAAAATGTTCAAAACTCGGAAAATTTAAAAATTGATTTCTTAGTTTTATTGTAAATGTTTTGCATATGAGTATGTAATTTGAAGCATCTGTTGATGCAATAGCTACAAAAATGGCTAAAGCTGGTTACCCTGTATCAGCAGCAAAGCAAAATAAATACCAAATCTGCTTCAGGTTAAACTAAACCCAACCAGTAAATTTCATTTCGATTAAATCACTGCGCTAGAAGTTATACGGGTGAAAATTTTTTTTGGGTAACCACCCTCAAAACTTTTCAATTTTTTAAAGCGTTATTGTTTCTTGTTAATTTTCATTGCAGGATCGTTCCCATTTGCAAATCTAATGACATAATCGCGCAGTAAAGAAATTCC
>OX376375.1:90714880-90739765 GCA_947369275.1 Nemotelus nigrinus | reverse complement strand
ATAAAATCTCGTGTCTGCGTCGAAAGTTATTCAAGGTCAAAGGTGAGAAAAAACAGTTTTTTGTGATTATATTGGTTTTTATTGCTCTAATGATGTTAACACATAGGATTGAAATTGTAGAACATAAAATTTGCGACAAATTTTATTTGAAGCATTTTTTCATGCCCTCAACCATTTTTCCGATAGTGGGCGGTAAGCGCAGCACTCAGCCATATGTACTGTAATGCAACGTCAACTATGAAACTTTCAGTTTTGAATTATTTGTATTATTTATCAGTAAATACATTGTATTTAATAGTATTTTACCTATTTTTAATATTTTCATTTCTAAAAAACATGTTTTATATTTACATGCATTCAGTGAATGTGATACAACTTCTGCGCTGTTTAAAAAAGGAAAAAAAACTGTCATAAAAGCACTTGAACAACTTGACAATTTAGACGAACTAGCTCAAGTTTTTCCAGAAGAAAACTGCCCTGTCCAACAATTATACGATGATGGCATTCGGATCTTAGTAGAGATATACAATGCTCCAAAATCTGAGGATAATATCTATCATCTTCGATATACTCAGTTCATTAAATCTGCAAAACTTAATAAACCTGTCCAATTATCTAATTTTCCACCAACAAGTGCAGCGGCCCATCAGCATATGAACCGTGCCTACTACCAAGTTCAAAAATGGTTAGGGCATGATTTAGAACCCCAGGAATGGGGTTGAATGCTCCAAACTGAGTTCCTGGAGCCAATGACAACAATATTACCACCAGCTTCCGATGAATTACTGAATACTCTATTTTGTAATTGTAAGAATGGATGTGGTGCACGGTGCCGATGAAGGAAATCGGGGCTGCAATGCACTTTAGCTTGTGGCCAGTGTAATAGGCAAGCTTGCCTCAATGCTGTTTCATTGCAAAGTGACTGTGAGCAAGAGAGTGCTTTTGATCATGAAATTCAGGAAGGTCTGGAAACACCAATTCAAGGCAACGAAGATGATGACAATGATACAGAAATTCCCGAACGTCCAGAAGATGACGATGAAGAAGAAGAAAAGTAATACTTTTGTTATTTAAATTATTAAAGATTGAAAGATTAAAAACATGTTAAATATATATATATATATATATATATATATATATATATATATATATATATATATATATATATATATATATATATATACATACATATATATATATATATATATATATATATATATATATATATATATATATATATATATATATATATATATATATATATATATATATATATATATATATATATATATATATATATATATTAAAATAAATTGAATATATGTAAAATTTTATTAAATGCAATGTATTTACTGATAAATAATACAAATAATTCAAAATTGAAGGTTTCACGGTTGACCTTGCATTACAGTGCATATGGCTCTGTGCTGCGCGCCTCGCCCTCTGTCGGAAAAACGGTTGAGCGTATGAAAAAATGCTTCAAATAAAATTTGTCGCAGATTTTATGCTCTACAATTTCAATCGTATGTGTTAACATCATTAGAGCAATAGAAACCAAGATAATCGCAAAAAACTGTTTTTTCTCACCTTTGTCCTTGAATAACTTTCGACGCAGACACGAGATTTTATGAGACTTTTGAGGCAACTTTGAGGACCACAAAATGAAGGTATATAGAAAAATTCAGCTTATTATCTCTCATTCCGAGGTTGATTGCTAAAATGACTGGGCTATGCTTAGCGTGTGTCTGTTTCCAGATAATAGATTAAGGTGCGAATTTTGGTGAGGGAGCGGATTGTGAAGCTATTGAGCCCGACAATATAGCGGAAGCGAGGGAACGGCAGTTTTTTGTTGTTCAAATAAAGTATTTTCGGTATTAAAAAGTTTCAGGGGGGCTTTTCTTCCTTTAGTTGCTGAAATTTATTAAGTGTTTGATCGAGTTGTAGTAGGTTTTGGCTCGAGATAGGTCACACGGTGATTCGGTTACCTGAATATTAGTATTCCCAGATATTATCTAGCCTCTAGGCCGTTTTCGCAAGAACATTTTCTTATTATATATACGGGTACTTACTAAGTTGGGCAGGGTAATGAAGATTTTGGTAGACCGATTTTGGTAGAGCTTGCCATCCGTGGTTTTCCGTCGGACACGGTGGAAAATATGCGGAAAACGCTGAGGGCGTACCTAAGAGCGGAGGCCGCGTTAGATACCTCGTACGTGCAGACCTAATATGTGGAATTGGAGGCCAAGGCACTGCAGGTCGAGGAGCTGGTCGCGAGAGTGTCGGGAGAGAGTGCCGCTTCTGATTTCCTAAAGACGAAGGTGAAGATCGAGTTTGCGTTCCGTCGTTTAGGGAATATGCATAAGAAGGCGCGAGGAGACTGCGGAACCGATTCATTTTGGCGATGGGGACCTTTGCGTCCAAAACTGAAGAGGTGATCGAGGACGAAGAGGAACTGGTTGATGGCGGTCGTACATCGGTCATTCCAGTGGAGGCTAGAGCTCCGGGTCTGGCAGAGGTGGCAAAATGGGGCTTAAAATTTAGTGGAGACTCTTCTGGCTCGGTAAACGTGTTTCTCGAGCGTGTCGAGGAGCTGCGGCAAGCGAGGGGACTCACCAAGCCACAATTGTTTAGAGCAGCTGTCGATTTGTTCGACTCACGGGCCCTAATATGGTTTCGTGCAAATTGCAACTTGGTGTCTTGGGATGAGCTGGTTACTGAGCTCAAGGCAGAATTTTTGCCCTCAGATTATGAGGATCGTCTATGGGACGAAATTCGAAGACGCACACAAGGCGAAAACGAGTCTGTCGGAGTCTACGTAGCAGTTATGGAGCGCCTGTTCAGCCGACTGAGGACGAGTTGCTCAGAGGAGGAAAAACTGCGCACGTTGCGAAAAAATATAGCTCCGTTCTACCAGCAGCAATTGTCTCTTACGCAGGTGACATCTATTGCGGATTTGGTGAAAATGGATCGTACCCTAAATGCTACCAGAGCGTCAGTGGCAGCATTCGTACCACCCACCACGCGGACTAGGCGTTGTTTGGAGCCGGATTTGGCGTACGTGGGAGCGGAGGACTTTGAGCGAGTCGCCTCCATGTCGAGTGGAACGCGAATCCAATGCTGGAACTGCAAGCGCGACGGACACATATCAAGAGAATGCGCGGAGCCGCGAGGATGTTTCGGGTGCGGTCGCCAAGGGGTAATGCGGTCGGCATGCCCGATTTGCCAATCGAGAGCTACTAGTCGGGAAAATCGGTCACGGCCGAATCCTCCGGTTGCGGGAAACGGACGTAGTGTTCGCTAAGCGGTCGAGCGAGCACCATAAGGAGGCCGTGCCTGGAAGACCAACAGCCGAAGGTGGATTATGCTCTCGTCAGAACCAGTCAAGACAGCCGTCCGCACCTGCATGTTGAGATAGAGGATTGCGTCATGGAGGGACTGTTAGATTCGGGAGCAAGTAGGACTATTATTGGAGGGAGGGGATGTCTCGGTTGAAAGCGAAAGGTGTAAAGTTGAACGAAAATGGAATTGGTGGAGTTCGGCTGGCGAATGGCATGATGTGCTCGGTATTGGAGGCTGTGCAAGTGAAGTTTTCATTGAACGGTCGGGAGCATAATCTGGAATCATTGGTGGTAACGTCGATTCCCCAAGAAGTGGTCTTAGGGATAGATTTCTGGAAGTGTTTTGGGGTGGTGCTTGATATGAAGGGTAGGCAATGGACGTCCATTGCGTTTGCGGAGTTGGTTAATGGAAGGGCACTACGGGGTCGAGATCTTTTGTCTGCTGAGGACGCCGAGATCTTGTCAAAATTGTTGGAGTAGCAATTCGGTTTGATGGGAGAAGGGGTGGGGCGTGCTACAACCGTCGAACACGTTATCAAAACGACGGCGGCCCCGATCAAACAAAGATACTACCCGGTCTCACCTGCGGTACAGCGGCAGATTAATAAGGAGCTGGATGACATGTTACAGATGGGGGTGGTTGAGCCCTCGTCCAGTCCGTGGTCATCTCCTATTTTACTAGTACGCAAGAAGGACGATACGTATCGATTTTGCGTAGATTTAAGGAAGGTCCACGCCGTATCGGAAAAGGATGCGTAGCCTCTTCCATATAATTCGAACACATTGGACAAATTAAGAAATGCCAAGTACTTGTCGACTCTAGATGTCAAGTCGGCATATTGGCAAGTTCCGATGGCAGAAGGTTCGCGGCAATTTACGGCGTTCACCGTGCCCGGTAGAGGACTGTTTCATTTTCTGCGAATGCCCTTTGGGCTGCACAACTCTGGAGTAACATGGCAGCGTCTCATCGATACCGTTCTCGGTCCCACGTTAGAACCTCTCGTGTTTACCTACCTCGACGAAATAATCGCTGTGACAGAGACTTTTGAAAAACGTATAGAGATCCTCCAGGAAGTTTTCTCGCAACTAAAGGAGGAGGGTTAGCGACTCTCTAAAGAAAAGTGCCAGTTCTGCAGGGCACAACTAAAGTATTTGGCTTCCTTGTCGACGTAGAGAGCCTCAGGGTAGATCCCGAGAAGGTGTTAGCGGTGAACGTATTTCCTTGTCCTAATTCCGTAAAACAGGTTCGCCAACTCCTTGGGATTGTATCCTGGTACCGTCATTTCATCCCTGGTCACGCGACAATGGTGGCTCCATTAAGCGACTTTTTTAAGAAGGGTCGCAAGTTTGTGTGGTCCAAGGAGTGAGAGGAGGCTTTCGAAAGG
Organism: Nemotelus nigrinus; assembly: GCA_947369275.1. NCBI lineage: Eukaryota > Metazoa > Arthropoda > Insecta > Diptera > Stratiomyidae > Nemotelus > Nemotelus nigrinus. The sequence goes on along the minus strand of OX376375.1, from coordinate 90,735,042 downwards.
TGCAAGCGCAAGCTTACGTCAGCGCCAGTTTTGGCATGCCCGGACTATGATCTGCCGTTCAAAGTGCAAATGGATGCTTCAGACGTGGGTATCGGAGCAGTGTTGAGCCAAGCACACGCGGTGGGTGAAAAGATCATATGTTATCTGAGCAGGGCACTGTCGAATCAGGAAAGAAAATATTCCGTGAAGGAACGAGAATGCTTGGCAGTGCTGTGGGCTGTCGAGAAATTTCGGCCCTACATAGAGGGGACACACTTCTATGTCATCACTGACCACCATTCCCTGGTCTGGCTGAATAATCTCAAGGACCCTACGGGCAGATTAGCTAGATGGGCAGTGAGGTTACAACAGTTTGACTTCGAGGTGATCCATCGGAAAGGAAAAGAGCATTTAGTGCCAGACGCTTTTTCACGAGCCGTGGTCAATGTTGATAGCGTAGATACCCCTCAAGTTTCGGAGCGTTGGTATTCGGGCATGATAGGGAAGGTGAGAGAGGACCCCGACAGGCACGTGGGCTGGAAGGTCGTGGGAGACACGCTGTGGAAACAACTGCCTAGTCGCAAGCAAAAGGGGGAAAACGCGAACGGTTGGAAGAGGGTTGTGCCAAAGTCAGAGCGGGGAGGCATCCTCAAAAGATGTCATGATGATCCGAAGGCGGGACACATAGGGTTTGCCCGAACGGTGGGTCGAGTCACGCAGAGTTTTTATTGGTCACAAATGCGGGCGGATATCCGCAAGTATGTGAGATCCTGCAAGGCGTGTCAGTCGTGCAAGGTGGAACGGAAAGCACCGAGGGGTTTGATGTCCAGTAGGGCTGGTGAGGCGAGGTCACCATGGGAAATGATTTGCATGGACCTGATTGGACCGCTACCCAGGTCAACGTGCGGCCACTCATATATTCTGACAATGTTTAATTACGTGACGAAGTACTCAGTCATACTACCGATGCGAACTGCTACTGCGTCGGCTGTTTTCCGTTTATTAGAGGAGAATGTCTTTCTGATCTATGGAGTACCAAAGGTTATAGTATGCGATAATGGAGTACAGTTCGCGGGCAAACAATTTCGGAAAGCGGTGGAAGAATATGGAGTGCGGGTGAGCTTTACTGCCCTCTATCACCCTCAGACTAATCCGGCCGAGCGACGTAACCAGGACATAAAATGCACGTTACGATGCTACGTTGCCGACAATCACCGCTCATGGGACCTATACTTGGCAAAAATTGCGTGCGCCCTGTGCACTTATCGACACGAAGTAACGGGTTACTTCCCTTGCTCTCTGAATTTCGGGAGGGAGATGCTAACCTTCAGGGAAGAGGTGGAGCGCCCAGGGGGTGGGCAGATGGTTTTTTTTTCCAACGAAGAACGCGGAGACCTTGGAGGCGATCCGAAAGGAAGTTGTGCGAAGAATGCGAAATGCAGCAAAGTCTAGCAAAGGGCGTTATGACTTGCGGCGAAGAGGAGAGACTTTTCAAGTCGGGGTTACTTTGTGGAGGAAGAATTACGTTCTGTCAGATGCGACCAAAAATTTTGCAGCGAAATAGGCTCCGGCATTTATCGGTCCTTTCAAGATTAACAAAAAAACGTCAGCGTGAACTTTCGAATTGTTGCATATAAAGGGGAAGCCTGCGGGGATATGGCACGTGAAGGACCTCAAACTGTATATTGAGAGCGAGTGCGAGGCCGGGCATATCTAGCGGAGATAGAAATGAGGTTGATGTCATTCAACGCACACTCGTGATGTAAGAAATAATAAAGAGGAAAAAAATATATACAGAAATAAATATAAATAGAGGAGGGTTAGTCAAGATTAGTGTATAGGGTGGGGTAAATTGGCGTTGGATAAGAAGATAAAAGATTAAATCCACAGAGATAGAGTGTATCTGGTGAGGACGACTATATAGGTTAGTATAAGTTACGTTACGAAACGTAAAATAGGAGTAAGATTAGGAGGCTTACCAAGTGGTCACAGTGGTTTTCGATTTCTGGTTTTTTTCGGGTTTTCCTTTCCTTTTTAACCCCTTTAGGTTTTCTTTTCTTTGTTTATTATTTAAACGCAGGTCTGTTGGTGGTGGTTTGTGTTGCCGGTGGTGGTTGGTAGGGTAAGCTTAAATAATAATGAATAGGATTAGCAATGATAGGATGATAGAACTGGAAGTATAGTATATGGAATGGTACTAGTATATGGAACGGTAAACGGCTTAAGTTTTGGGAATCAGCTCGACCGTTATGTATAAGGTACGAGTGTTAGTCGATAACTTTAAAAAGTAAGGTAAGATTAGAGTTAGCCTGGGTTAGTAATACAGGGATAGGGATTGCACGGATAGACTCGGGAAAAATCGGATTTTAGAGGAATTTGATAGTGGTTAAAATATTAGGGGAAGCATAGGGTGAAGGGTAGTTAAAAGTAAGTCAAGTATAAGGGTACAGTTAGATTTTGAGGTTTTAGTCCTACTTGTGTTAGCGGGGTATAAAAAAAAAGAGTAAAATACCGTAGTCAGAAGTAAATTCCGTGTCGTGTCACTTCCTTCCGTTCCCTTTTCATTTCGGTTTCTTTTGTTTTTTTTTGTTCTTGTTATGGTCCGATGATGAGTCTTGCAGGTTCCTAAAATCAAGATCAATTTGCATTAGAATCTTGGATAACAAATGATCGGGTGCCAACACCAGTACAAACACTAAAACAGGCAACATGTAGCCAAGCAGGGAAAGGTATGGTAGGGAAAAAGGGGGGCGCTGTGCGTGTGAGTAGGTTTGAATGTCGGCACGAGAATGAGTATGGTGTGATTCCGTGAATATAAAATCGGAATTCAAGTATCCGTGGGATATTTATGCTTTTATGTACGGACGGGACCGAGCTAGAAAAACAGACGTGTGAATCGAATTTCGGATACCGTGTTCCAAACTTTTGTGGTAATCGCGACAAATCGGAGAAGATAATTGTCGAGAATTTCGACGAAATTCTCTGAAGCGAGGGTGGTGTTACAGTTCACAGTTTTTCTTTAAGGTTTTAAATAAAAAAAAAAAAATTCTCCACCGTCCTCCAAAAGGGAGCACGATGGAGATGGGTCGCGTATCACAGCTCTCAGAGCTTAACCTGAAGATAAATAGACCAAAACAATGTGATAAGGAAATAATTAAACTATAATTTGTAATTTGCCTTGAGTAGCGTAGCGATAAGTTGATTTAGTTTTAGTTGATTTTGTTTAAAACTAAGTCCACACGGCTGAAAAGGAGTGTAGCCAACAGCAGCGAAAAATCCATTTCTAACATAGACAAAATCAAATTGAAGACGTCACTTACCGCGCGAAACGCAAATTTGTCGCAAACGACGCACACCGCACTATAGAATTCACATTATGCCAGGGGAGACGTCGGCGCCCGACAAATGAAATCGAGTATTATCAGCACTGATTCCGTTGCCATCGTCACCCAGGAAAAACTCGAATGGTTTGTGATCCAGCCAATTTGCATGACGCCGGGCGTTATGATGAAAGCTTCGAGTACAAACACCCATAACTGACCGAATAGGTGATTTGTTTTTCGAATAAAGCGTAGAGTTGAATGATCAAGTCATGGAATTGAATTTGAGGAAACTTACCTGTAAGGTACAACGGACACTTCCGAAAGTGTATGCATCACAGCGAGCCTCGACACCAGCCGGCGAAACTATTAAGTAATCACAAACATCATTCGCATTTAACGTGACATTTACATTAGAAACGTCAACATATTGTCATCGGCCAGATGAGACAGTGGTGAGTTAAGTTGTCTCAAATGTGGGCCGTGTGTTGAATGGTCAACTCAATACCCTGGCGCGTGTTACGGCCCAGGGTGAATACGCCCAACGGATTTTGAAAATCCCGCTGCCGCCAAAAAGTTTTCCTGCGGACGAGATGATGGCAAAAGTGTCTTTTTTGGCGACAGACGGGTAAGAGTTCGGAAGTTCGAGTGGTGGAGGCTTGGACCCTGTAACGAAGTTCTTTTGCTTTGCATGTGAACCGGTGGCGAACGAGTCGAAAGTTAGAATTGTCAGGAGTGTCGAAAGTAACAAGTCGAAGAAAATTTGAATTTATAAGCAGTCGACGGATGGAAGCAGTTTTTGACCCAATCAGCAAGAAATTTTCAAAATGAACCAAAGTTTGCGATTCTGACCCGGCGGTTTGCAGTGAGATACTTGTGCGAAGAGCGACCCGATCATCAAGCAGAATCGAAAGCGTTTTAGCGGCGAAGTCATCTAGGAGATTTTCGGCAAAAGAAAAAGTCAAGGTAGTGTGCACACTAGCTTTCAGTAGATTAGGAAGCTAATGTGAAAAACTTTATATGAAATCCGAAATTGGACGTAGATATGGCTAATTAAAAGTTGTAGCCGGAATTGTAAAAGTTGAATTTTGAGAGCTTTTAGTGCGAAACATCGGAAACGGTTGATTTTCTTTTAGAGTCTAGAGTGCACAAGGGTAGTGAAACGACGTTTGTGTGAGAACCGTAAGATTGCTTAAATAACCGGTCGCGAGGGTAAGAGAAACGACGATGTCGACTTCCCGCTTCAGAGCGTCGTTGACGAGGTGATTTCAGGGTTTTGAAGCGAGTGGCTCCCGAACCACCCCACCTCCGGAGAGCGAGCCTCCAGAAATCACCCCCCGTGGATAAAGTTGGTATCCAGGGGATTTCGCGAGTCATTGTAACGGTCTACGGTAACAAATTGGCGCCCCACGTGGGGCAATATAACGGTGTATAACGGAGAAAACGGTACTCGGAAAATTTTTAGTTTACCCAGTCCCAAATTGTGGGAAGGCGTCTAGCGAAGGACAAACGTACCATTAGGGTCGAGACCCTTGAAAACCGTTAGTTTAGCGCGAAATCTCGAAACCGGACTTGAAAAATTGAATTTATCTTTTTGAAATTGAATTGGTCGTAGTTACGGTGGGATCATCATTTTTTTTGTATACGATTATATCTATTTTACGCAGGACTTGAAATTGGATTTACTGCATGTTTTTTTCATCTATAACAGCATCTATTGAATTGAATATTTTACATTTATCATTTAATAATATATAAAAATATCCATACTTGAATTCTGATAAATGAATGAGTGGGAGTAAGTGTTTTGTGTGATTCGGGTGCTTGGCCCAATCATTTTAGCATAAAAAAGGGGTCAACCTCGGAATGAGAGATAATCAACTGAATATTTGTATATACCTTCATTTTGGGGTCCTCAAATGTGCCTCAAAAGTCTTATAAAATCTCGTGTCTGCGTCGAAAGTTATTCAAGGTCAAAGGTGAGAAAAAACAGTTTTTTGTGATTATCTTGGTTTTTATTGCTCTAATGATGTTAACACATAGGATTGAAATTGTAGCACATAAAATTTGCGACAAATTTTATTTGAAGCATTTTTTCATGCCCTCAACCATTTTTCCGATAGTGGGCGGTAAGCGCACAGCACTCAGCCATATGTACTGTAATGCAACGTCAACTATGAAACTTTCAGTTTTGAATTATTTGTATTATTTATCAGTAAATACATTGTATTTAATAGTATTTTACCTATTTTTAATATTTTCATTTCTAAAAAACATGTTTTATATTTACATGCATTCAGTGAATGTGATACAACTTCTGCGCTGTTTAAAAAAGGAAAAAAAACTGTCATAAAAGCACTTGAACAACTTGACAATTTAGACGAACTAGCTCAAGTTTTTCCAGAAGAAAACTGCCCTGTCCAACAATTAGTTATACGATGATGGCATTCGGATCTAACTAGCGATATACAATGCTCCAAAATCTGAGGATAATATCTATCATCTTCGATATACTCAGTTCATTAAATCTGCAAAACTTTATAAACCTGTCCAATTATCTAATTTTCCACCAACAAGTGCAGCGGCCCATCAGCATATGAACCGTGCCTACTACCAAGTTCAAAAATGGTTAGGGCATGATTTAGAACCCCAGGAATGGGGTTGGGTGCTCCAAACTGAGTTCCTGGAGCCAATGACAACAATATTACCACCAGCTTCCGATGAATTACTGAATACTCTATTTTTTAATTGTAAGAATGGATGTGGTGCATGGTGCCGATGAAGGAAATCGGGGCTGCAATGCACTTTAGCTTGTGGCCAGTGTAATAGGCAAGCTTGCCTCAATGCTGTTTCATTGCAAAGTGACTGTGAGCAAGAGAGTGCTTTTGACCATGAAATTCAGGAAGGTCTGGAAACACCAATTCAAGGCAACGAAGATGATGACAATGATACAGAAATTCCCGAACGTCCAGAAGATGACGATGAAGAAGAAGAAAAGTTTTACTTTTGTTATATAAATTATTAAAGATTGATAGATTAAAAACATGTTAAATATATATATATATATATATATATATATATATATATATATATATATATATATATATATATATATATATATATATATATATATATATATATATATATATATATATATATATATATATATATATATATATATATTTAAATAAATTAAATATATGTAAAATTTTATTAAATTCAAAATTGAAGGTTTCACGGTTGACCTTGCATTACAGTGCATATGGCTCTGTGCTGCGCGCCTACCGCCCTCTGTCGGAAAAACGGTTGAGCGTATGAAAAAATGCTTCAAATAAAATTTGTCGCAGATTTTATGCTCTACAATTTCAATCGTATGTGTTAACATCATTAGAGCAACAGAAACTAAGATAATTGCAAAAAAACTGTTTTTTCTCACCTTTGTCCTTGAATAACTTTCGACGCAGACACGAGATTTTATAAGACTTTTGAGGCAACTTTGAGGACCCCAAAATGAAGGTATATACAAATATTCAGTTGATTATCTCTCATTTCGAGGTTGATTGCTAAAATGACTGGGCTATGCTTAGCGTGTGTCTGTTTCCAGATAATAGATTAAGGTGCGAATTTTGATGAGGGAGCGAATTGTGAAGCTATTGAGCCCGACAGTATAGCGGGAGCGAGGGAACGGCAGTTTTTTGTTGTTCAAATAAAGTATTTTTGGTATTAAAAAGTTTCAGGGGGGCTTTTCTTCCTGGTTTCTATTTTAGTTGGTGAACTTTATTGAGTGTTTGAACGAGTTGTCGTAGGTTTTGGCTCGAAATAGGTCACACGGTGATTCGGTTACCTGAATATTAGTATTCTCAGATATCATCTAGCCTCTAGGCCGTTTTCGCAAGAACATTATCTTTTTATATATACGGGTACTTACTAAGTTGGGCAGGGTAATGAAGATTTTGGTAGACCGGTTGAATAAGGACGAGCTCACTTATGAGCTAGCCATCCGTGGTTTTCCGTTGGACACGGTGGAAAACATGCGGAAAACGCTGAGGGCGACCCTGAAAGTGGAGGCCGCGTAAGATACCTCGTACGTGCAGGCCGAGTATCCTTAGAGCTACGAGACCGATTATGCGAAATCGGAGGCCAAGGCACTGGAGGTCGAAGAGCTGGTCGCGAGAGTGTCGGGAGAGATACCGCTTCTGATTTCCTAAAGACGAAGGTGAAGATCGAGTTTGCGTTCCGTCGTTTGGGGAATATGCAGGCAGTCACCAATGAACAAAAAGAAGGCGCGAGGAGACTGCGGAACCGATTCATTTTGGCGATGGGGACCTTTGAGTCCAAAACTGAAGAGGCGATCGAAGACAAAGAGGAACTGGTTGATGGCGGTCGTACATCGGTCATTCCAGTGGAGGTTAGAGCTCCGGGTCTGGCAGAGGTGGCAAAATGGGGCTTAAAATTTAGTGGAGACTCTTCTGGCTCGGTAAACGTGTTGCTCGAGCGTGTCGAGGAGCTGCGGCAAGCGAGGGGACTCACCAAGCCACAATTGTTTAGAGCAGCTGTCGATTTGTTCGACTCACGGGCCCTGTTTGATCTGAATCTGAAATGAAAGAAATTAATAAAAGGCATAAACAAATATTCAATTAACTTACCTGGATGACAGTCGACGGATCGACTGCCAGTTTTGACGTCGCGCAACCAGGCATAAAATCAGCTGACTCATAATGTTAAGGATGTGTTTTAAATTGTAGAATACTGGAAAACAACTTTTCAACAATATAGATGTAGCGTTATTGGAAATGTTAACAATGTTAAATTTACCGGAATTTTCACTTAGAAATTTGTTCGAGCCCATTGTCATGGTACAGTTGATTTTGAATTGAATTTTGAATCGGTCGAATAGTGTTGAGCAGTTATTATCATATAATTTTTCTTTTGAACTTGAATTAGTTGAATTTGATTAAATTGAATACTTGAATATTAAAGATAAATTGAATATTAAATTGAAACCTAAATAAAGTATCTTGAATCGATTATAAAAGTGAGTTTTTGAATTGTAGTCATATTGAACATAATTTTGGTCTTTTGAACCGGATAATCGTTTCAGTGTTAAGTGAAGTGGTGAACAAAGAAATTGAAATTTCGAATTTTGAAAAAAAATTGATTGAACTCTTTAAATTCGTGAACTTGTGAAATACGTTTAAAGTGAACATTTGTGGCTGAACATTTTTCGGGATTAGTGGCGTGCAAAATCACTGTTTGCTCGTAGTGATATGCACATAAGGTGTGGTATGTAGATTACATTTCATTACAACATGTTATCCTACATTATATTGCATGTTGATTTGCAATATATTTCCTTTTCGTATTTGTCCATCAAATTTGAATTTACTAGTGCTGATAAAATTGCTACTTTAAACTCGAAAGTAGTATATTTAGAAAATTGAACAGAAATTCAGTTCATTAGAAAACGTATAACGTTAATTTGAGCTTGTGAGAACAAGTTAGACGTGAACGGAAAATCAGTTCATTAGAAAGTGAAATTTTAAGTTGAATTTGTGAGACCAAGTTAGGCGTGAAAGTAGATAACGTGCATGTTCGTGAATTGAAAATAGAATTGATAAGAAGTAGTCGAAATTGAATTTGATTGAATAGTTGAAAAATCATGGCGACGATTACTAAGTTGATCTTGCAGCAAGGTCTGAACTATGATCAGTTGGTGCGAATGCACTCTAATTACAAAAACTCTAGCGCACCTGAACCGCTAGAAACACTTAAGTTCGAAGAACAGTAGAAGAATCGTGCAGGTTTTGAGTGCATATTCTACCACATGAGCTGCTTATTACGGCCAAACTGTTTCAAATGCCACGTTTTACTTTGGTCTCAAGAATACATGATAACTCATATGGAAGAAGGTTTCAGATATTACCACTGGCTTGAATTTCAACGTTTATGAGAGCGAAACACGGGTTAACTATATTCGTTATCAGCTGCTTATTTCACAAAATTTTGAAAGCAGCATCTCATATAACATCAATGAAGAAAATGCTCAGTGCCTGCAGCACTGTAACTGAAGTTGGTGTTTGGGGCTGCGATCCGAAAAAATTGCAGAACTTTGGGAATTGGAACATCGGTTATTTACTTTCATTATAAATGTTTCAGACATGAATACTAACTGTTAGCATTTATTGATACAAAAGTAGAACAACCGACTCGTGCTGGCACCCTTTCGCCAGTATCAAAGCCAAAAATATATCACATCTGCTTCACGTTGTTATATTACATTCGAAGTTATAGGAGTATAAAGAAATTTAGGGTTAACTGCAGCGAATTTTTTCAAATAATCGAAAGCTTAATATTTGCTGTTTATTGTCACTACAATATCATTACCAATTGAAAATTCTACGATAAAACCGCTTAATAAAGATATTGCAAACAAACACAAATCCAACAATAGCTGCCAACCCTATTGTGGCTTTTCAACCAAATTTGGCCTGAATAATGTTTATAACAGGTTCCATTAATTGTATGAAATTCGTATTGATTCCATGACTGCACTGGGAGCTATAGGGCAAAAAGTTTTATTTTTCTGAGTGAATTTTCAAAACCAAAGATACAAAAATTACCAAAGCTGGCAGCACTAATCGAATTTTTCAACCAAATTTCTATCAAACAGAGTTCAAGTAGAGTAACGTTCAGCTACTGTGTCAATTTCATGAAAATCTGGTAACTTATTCACATTTCATAGGGCAAAAAGCAGTTTTTTTCTTTGTAATTTTTCAAGATGGCACCACTGGCACAGAGTTGCCTACAATTCAAAATCGCTTCTATCAGATCTGGTCCTACTTAACTCCAACGCATTTTGTAAATTTCAATTGTATCTGATTATTGATTCGTGAGCTCCCGTGAACAGAAGTTTTTGATGCTAAAAATATAGGTTAACTGGAATAGGGTTACCGTTCTTGTCCGTCATGAAATTTCTAAAGTTTTACTTTGAACGTGTTGATAAAGCATAAGATTTGTATGCAGATTGGTTTTATTGTAAGAAACGGACATTTTTAGGATATACGATGGTTTGAATGCTTTCACTTCCAAATTTTGATTTTTTCAAATTTAAGACACCAAAATTATCATAGCTGGCAGCCCTAACTCAACTTTTCAACCAAATTGCTATCAAACGTTGTTTGAAATAAGGTGTGTGAATTTCGTTAAAATCGAACGATTCAATCAGAATTTATAGGGCTAAAAGCAGTTATCTTTTTAATGATTTTTCAAGATGGCACCACTGGCACAGAATCGCCCGCATTTCAAAATCACTTCTATCAGACCTGGTCCTATTTAAGACCAATACATTCTGCAAATTTCAATAAATTCTGCTTATCGGATCGTGAGTTTCCGTGAACAGAAGTTTTTAATGCTAAAAATATAGGTAAATTGGGCAAGGGTTACCAGGCGTGCCCGTTATACCATATCAAATTTTATTTTTTGTCTATGTAAATATAGCACAAAATTTACATATAAGTGGCTGTTTTTTGAAGAAACGGCATTTTTTCAAGAGAAACGATGATTTAGAGGTTTTCACTTTCAGTACCTGCCCTTGCTACAGTGTTGCCAGCACGCTCATTTAAACCACTACAAATCTACAACTAAATAATACCAATACGTTCTGAAAATTTCGTAATGATTGAATAGCTTTGTCAAAAGTTATCGCAATTTAAAAATTTTCGAATTTCCCCGTTCTTTTTTTAGGCACTCAGCGCACACATGGGGTTAAAAAATTCCAAAACATTATCCGATTCACATGTAAAACACGTTCGAAATGTATTTGGTCAACTTTGTTTTTGCACAAATTATTTGTGTACGGAATAATAGGTATATTAAAAATATCACTAAAATGGCCGCCGGCGCCAAAGGGTTAAAAATTGTTAACTTTTTGTGAGACCTGGCACTATTCTGCATATACACCAATGTGTCCTGAAAATTTCAGTTCAATCAGATGGCGCGTTCCTGAGATTTTTTCACTGAAATTTTTTGATGATATCTATATATATATATATATATATATATATATATATATATATATATATATATATGTATGAATATATATATATATATATATATATATATATATATATATATATATATATATATATATATAAATATATATATATATATATATATATATTTGTATGTATATATATATATATATATATATATATAATATATATATATATATATATATATATATATATATATATATATATATATATATATATATATATATATATATATATATATATATATATATATATATATATATATATATATATATATATATATATATATATATATATAGAAATATGAATTTTTGGCCAAAGTGATTTTAATACTAATGTTCTTCTTCGAACATTAGTAAAAAGATCCGAAGACACGTAAAACCGTCACTTATTTTACAAAATTAATAGAAAGACTCGAAGCTATTCAAAAATCGTTTGAGAAAACTCATGAATCAATTCTCGACTCATTGACCGGCAGTGAGTCTGAACTAAGTAATCCATATTTTAATGACGGAAAATATAGTTTGTTCGAAGAACTATATGTAACATTATATTCGGAACTTAAGGGGTTATATACAGTTAGGAGGCGGGAAAAAGACGTTTTTTTATTAATTTTTTATGAGAAGGTATTTTACTTTACAAAAACAAAAAGTATACATGCATTTAGTGCCAACATCGAAGTTTATAATGGCACTAATAATTTGTTAAAATATTGATCTGGTGCGCTCCTCCAGACGATCTCCTGAGGGTCTTCCAAAAAAAGGTGTTCGGCGGTGACCACGATTTCTCCGGTATAATTCATCTCAAGTCAAAAAACCAAACAGATTCTTTTAGTTGATAGATAAAACTAGGTATTGAACGAAGGAATAATCGAAATTTAGTTTTTTTGACAAAATGGCAGCTTCGTTTTTTTGACAAAATGGCAATTTAATATTCAATTTATCTTTAACATTCAAGTATTCAATTTAATCAAATTCAACTAATTCAAGTTCAAAAGAAAAATTCTATGAGAATAACTGCTCAACACTATTCGACCGATTCAAATTTCAATTCAAAATCAACTGTACCATGACAATGGGCTCGAAAAATTTCTAAGTGAAAATTCCGGTAAATTTAACATTGTTAACATTTCCAATAACGCTACATCTATATTGTTGAAAAATTATTTTCCAGTATTCTACAATTTAAAACACATCCTTTACATTATAAGTCAGCTGATTTTATGCCTGGTTGCGCGACGTCAAAACTGACAATCGATCCGTGTACTGTCATCCAGGTAAGTTAATTGAATATTTGTTTATGCCTTTTATTCATTTCTTTCATTTCAGATTCAGATCAAACATACTCCCCCCGCTGGTCCAACCGGATCAGTATTAATATCTGTAAAAATAAAGTTGAGTATGCTTTCGTCAATATTGAGTTACCGATTATCAGGTCTATTGTCGTTGCTCCATTGCCATGTATGGTTGGCTTATCGAAATGGACTCCCAAACACCAGATGCTGCCTTCGAATTGACAGAGTAAAGATGTTAATGTAACCTGTGGCATTTCCTCCGTACAGGCACATAACACTCGCCAACAGAGGGGTTATTTGAACTTGGCGCCCCGACTCGCCAACTCGAACAAGGGTTTACTGAGAAACCGTTGGCATTGGTTTTTTTTTTTTTTGTGTGGTATGTACTTTGGATAGGATTGGATAGTGATAGGAAAGAAAGGGTAAATTGCTGTATTGTCTGGCATCGTAGTTCATTTTTGTATTCGATTCATTTCTATTTCTGTCTATGGTTTTGTTTGTAGCTTCATTTTTTTTATTAAAATATGTGTATATTATAGGTTCGGTTATTGCGTAGGAAGTAGAACAATTTTTGTTATTGCACGTTTGTAGTAGTTACCTTTTGAAAATAACTTGACCACTCGTGTTATCATATCTTTTCCCGTATGAACGTTAGTGATCCTTGCGAGAGGCCATTTACTAGGATGTATGTTCTCTTATTTCAGCAAACATAAATCTCCTATTTTAGGCTGGATTTCTTGTTTGAGCCATTTAGGCCTTTGTTGCAATCTTGCGAGATATTCATTTGTCCTGCGTTTCCAAAATGTTTGCATTAATCTTTGGCAAAACTGCCATCTGTCTAGCCGTGATAAGTTTTTTTTCAGACAGATCGTCTTCTACTGGCATTATTAGAGCATCTCCGATCAGAAAATGAGCTGGAGTGAATACTTTGGTGTCCATAGGGTCATCTGTGAGAGGGCACAAAGGTCGCGAGTTCAGGCAGGCTTCGATTTGGACTAGAGTTGTTGAAAATTCTTCGTAAGTTAGAGTGGCATGTCGTAGTATACGGCGCAAATGTAGTTTGATCGACTTCACACCAGCTTCCCATAAACCTCCAAAATGTGGTGATGCTGGGGGATTGAAATGCCATGTAATTTCAAGGCCACTTTGGGACCCTCCCGCTTCTCGATTTCTCGTCGCTATTTTCCTCAATTCTGATTCAGCTCCTACAAAATTCGTGCCACAATCGCTGTAAATGTGCTGACATAGACCTCGTCTTCCAATAAAACGTTTGAGCGCGGCGAGGAATGTGGTCGTTGTGAGATCATTGACGAGCTCGATGTGAATTGCCTTCACCGCCAAGCAGATGAAAATAGCAATGTATCCCTTATGGGTTTTACTTCCGCGTCCATTCCTATCTTTGATTGTAACTGGCCCGCAGTAATCCACTCCAGTATGGGTGAAAGGACGTGAAACTGTGACTCTCGGCTTCGGTAAATTTCCCATTAATTGTGATGATATTTTAGCTTTGGTTCGAAAGCAAATTAAACATTTATGATTAGAATGTCGAATAACATTTCTTGCATCCAAAACCCAATAGTTTCGTCTCAGTGTAGCGAGCATCAATTGCGTTTCTCCATGTAACGTGATGTTGTGTATATGTCGTACTAGCAGTTCAGTAAATTTCCCTGCTTTCGGAATGATGATCGGATGTCTTTGTGAGAAGGTTAAATCTGCGTTTTCCAGACGCCCTCCGATTCGCAGAATCCCGTCGCCGTCAAGAAATGGAACAAGATTGATTAACTGACTTCTTTTCGATAATTGTTCGCCCTTTCGTAATTTGTTAATATCATCTTTAAAAGCCTTTTGTTGGACGTTTATAATCCAAAATTTTCGAGATTGTTGTAATTCTTCCGTCGTTCAGTATCCTTTATCAGTTGTCTTCTTTCTGGCTTACTTGAAGAATCGATAGCAGTACGCGGTAACTCGAATCAATCGACTAAATGAGGAAAATCTATTTATTATGTCGTTTGTATCCGAAGATAAATCCAGGCAGAAGTGAACATTCAAATATTTCAGTTTTTCCAAATTAGTAATTTCTACAGTTTTCATTTTGGGCCAATGTTCAGGGTTTTTCTGCAACCAAGATGGGCCTGTCCACCACAAAGACTTATTGTTGATTGTGTCGTTGTCATCCAAACCACGAGTTGCCACATCAGCAGGATTCTCCTTCGAGGGCACGTGACGCCAAGGTGTATTCCCGCTAGTATTGTAAATTTCGGTAACACGGTTGGCTACAAAAACTGACCATCGCGTCGGATGTCCCTTGATCCAGGAGAGGACAATTTCCGAGTCGGTCCATAACCATGTTTGAACATGTTGGAAATTTAAAGTTTCTTTTATTTGATGTACCAATTTGGTAAGTAGCACAGCGCCACATAGTTCCAAACGTGGTATTGACACTGTTCGAATCGGAGCAACTTTTGTCTTCGCCATCACGAAATAAACGTGAGTTTGTTCAATATTTCTGCTGACTAGGTACACAGCAGCCGCATAAGCTTCCTTTAACGCGTCACTAAATCCATGGATCTCAAATTGAGATGATGACGAGTTTCTAATATATCGCGGTATTTTAATTTCACTTATCATCTTTAAATTATTTTTAAATCTTAACCATTGTCGGATAATTTCATCAGGGACAGGTTCATCCCAGGTGAGCTCCTGAAGCCATAAAGTTTGGAGAAGGACTTTCGCTTTGATAATAATTGGAGCAAGCTATCCCATTGGGTCGAATAGTTGAGCGATTTCTGAAAGCAGTTGTCTTTTTGAGTAAGGTAAATTTAAACCTTTCAATCGCAGACGAAAACTAAAATAACCATTCATAGGATACCACACAATTCCTAAGGATTTGAATCCTTGGTCTAAATTCATTTCAAAACAGTTCTTCATTTCAATATCTTCTTTGGCAATTCCTTGCAAGATCCGTTGGTCATTCGCAATCCATTTTCTCAGAATAAAACCACCAGATTTTAAGACAGCAAAAATTGCATCACGCTTGTCGATAGTTTCTTGTAAGTCTTGACCCCCTGAGAGCAAATCGTCGACATAAAAATCATTCTTGATAGCAGCAAATGCCGTAGGATAATTATTCATCTCATCTTCTGCTAATTTGTGCAGAGTCCGTATAGCGAGAAAAGGTGCGCACGTTGTGGCAAATGTTACCGTAGTTAGGCGATAGTGATCAAGTGCGTCATTGGGGTTCGATCTCCATACTATTCGTTGATAGTCAACGTCGTCGCGGTGCACCTTAATTTAGCGATACATTCTCGCTATATCGGCCATGAAAGCATACTGGAAGAGCCTCCACCTCATGACAACCGAAATAATTTGATTTTGAATGGATGGTCCAGTCAACAATATATCATTTAGTGATAATCCTTTGTTCGTTTTCCGAGATGCATCGAATACGACTCGCAATTTCGTCGTACTACTTTCTTTGAAGACTGCATGGTGAGGCAAATAATAATAATTCATTCTATTATCTTCAGTGGGTACATTATTAGTCGTAGGTTCTTTTAATAATTGCATATGATTAGAGTCGATGTATTCTTGAATGCATTTTTGATACTCCAGTTTCAGGTCGGGTTGTTTTTCGAAACGTTTTTCTAACGCTTTGAAGCTGAGTATTGCTGCGTTTTTCGATTCTCCGAGATTAATTTTACTAGCTTCATCTTTAAATGGTAGTCGCACCGTATACCTTCCATCATTATTCCTCGTAACGTTTTTCACAAAGTGGTTTTCACAAAATTCCTCGTCCTTGGTTAAAACCCTTTTGGGTTGAAGTTCCTCAAGCTCCCAAAACCTTTTGAGCTGATCACTAATATTCATGTCATCTGTAACTTCAACTTTGAAACTTTGATAGCCTTTTTTTGAATTTGTTTGGTGAACGCCACCAGAAATAATCCAGCCTAGCCTAGAGTTTTGAAGTATTGGACCAAAATGAAGTTTCTGCATATCGCCAAGTATCACCTTTGCATAGACATCAGCACCGAGTAGTAGATCGATTTTACCAGGTTTGTCGAAGCTTGGATCTGCTAATGTTAAATTTCCTAATTCCTTCCACACTGCTGGTGTAATGTTTCGTGGTGGCAAAAGATTTGTTATCTTTTCTAAAATTAAAGCATCTAATTCGATCGTATCCTGTTGTGGTATTATTAAATTTACTCGAACAACCCCTTTAATTTTTGTAGCAGTGTTCGAACCGATTCCTGTGACATTAACTTTCGAAGATTCTCTTTTTAATTCCAATAGTTGCACTGCAGATTCTGAGATAAACGACGCTTGTGAGCCCTGGTCAAGTAATGCTCGAAGTAGGATGTGACCAGTAGGTGACTCGATGGTCACTAATGCCGTAGCCAATAAGACTTCTTTGCTGGCGGTAACGTTTAGTGAATTAATATTAAGACCAGCATTCGATGGACCCGGTTGCTGCCTCAATTCAGGACCCGTTGGTAATGCTGTGTCAACATTTTCTCTATGCAACAGTGTATGATGCATGCCCTTGCACTTAAAGCATCGTGACGTACTTGGACAACTGCTCATCATATGGCCCTTTTTTAAACAATTGATGCAAAGGCCATTGCGTTTTACTAATTGCAACCTTGTACCGTGATTGGCTCTCGAAAACTGGATACAATGCTGAATACCATGTTTTTCCTTGCAGATGGTGCACGACTGTTGTACGTCACTGTGATACGATTGTATGTTACCGGTGTGAGACGCTGTACTCCTCCTTTGTGAACTTCCTTTAATATGAGTCACTCCAGAAGCCTCCAAGGCGCGAAATCGATTTTCCAAAAAGGCTTTCAACTCAATGAAAGTCGGCAGCTTTCCACTAACCGGTTGCTGCTGCTCCCATAATTGTCTCGTCTCCGAAAGTAAACGTTGTGTTGTCATGTATACAACTACTGCTTGCCACATGTCTTTTCATGTTCTCCAACACTTGTACTGCCTGGACCGTTCTATCTAGTAACATTTTTATTGATGCCGCTGACTCATTTGTGACCCCTAAACTAAATAATTGTTTCAAGTGTGTGTTCATTAACGTTGCTTTATTATCGTAACGTTCAACCAAAACCTTCCATGCCACTTGATAATTCGCATCTGTTATCTGGAATTGTTTTAACAGACTTTCTGCTTCACCCGAAAGACTACACTTTAAGTAATGAAGCTTTTCAACATTACTTAATGAAGCTTTTTCGTGGATTAAACTCTTAAAGAGATCTCGAAATGAGATCCACGATTCGTAATGTCCCGAAAATTTTGGCAACGATATTCTTGGAAGTTTAATTTCATTTTCTTCCGAATTCTTTGGCCGATTGGTAATTTCGGAACAATCTGTATTCGAGACCCTTTGTACCTCAATCAAAGACTCTTTAAGGGGTTATATACAGTTAAAATCGATTTTTTATTTATTGCATTTTCAGAATGTATACTTAACTGATAATATTCCCTGAAAATTTCAAATCGATCCGACAAGTTTTTTCCGAGATATACGCATATTTGCAATCACATTTCGGACTGTTAGAAAGTAGGCGGAGTACAAACCGAAGCGCATGGGAGTAAGCGAGAGGGAAGAATGGCTCGAAGACAGCATCAAATCGAGGTATTAGAAGCTGGTGAGGCTACAAAAGGTACATCTTATGGCCCTAAAACAGATGACCCCATGTAACTAAAAAAAATATGATATATGTGTTAATTTCTTCCGAAACTTTAAACGCGTTTTTCTCAAAACTATGTTTCCAAGTCGGTGACCACGATTTCTAAAAAACGGCTCGACTAAACGGTTTGAAATTTTAACACAACTTTCTCAGATATATTTCTCAGGTATTAAACGAAGGAATAAGATTTCGGATAATTATTTCTGTTTTTTTTTTAAACAATTTGAAATGGCAATTTTGGTCAAAAATTCGATTTTTTTTTTACAAAGCTGCCATTTTGTCAAAAAAACTAAATTTCGATTATTCCTTCGTTCAATACCTAGTTTTATCTATCTACTAAAAGAATCTGTTTGGTTTTTTGACTTGAGATGAATTATACCGGAGAAATCGTGGTCACCGCCGAACACCTTTTTTTGGAAGACCCTCAGGAGATCGTCTGGAGGAGCGCACCAGATCAATATTTTAACAAATTATTAGTGCCATTATAAACTTCGATGTTGGCACTAAATGCATGTATACTTTTTGTTTTTGTAAAGTAAAATACCTTCTCATAAAAAATTAATAAAAAAACGTCTTTTACCGGGCTCCTAACTGTATATAACCCCTTAAGTTCCGAATATAATGTTACATATAGTTCTTCGAACAAACTATATTTTCCGTCATTAAAATATGGATTACTTAGTTCAGACTCACTGCCGGTCAATGAGTCGAGAATTGATTCATGAGTTTTCTCAAACGATTTTTGAATAGCTTCGAGTCTTTCTATTAATTTTGTAAAATAAGTGACGGTTTTACGTGTCTTCGGATCTTTTTACTAATGTTCGAAGAAGAACATTAGTATTAAAATCCCTTTGGCCAAAAATTCATATTTCTATATATATATATATATATATATACATATATATATATATATATATATATATATATATATATATATATATATATATATATATATATATATATATATATATATATATATATATATATATATATATATATATATATATATATTCGCTTACTCCCATGCGCTTCGGTTTGTACTCCGCCTACTTTCTAACAGTCCGAAACGTGATTGCAAATATGCGTATATCTCGGAAAAAACTTGTCGGATCGATTTGAAATTTTCAGGGAATATTATCAGTTAAGTATACATTCTGAAAATGCAATAAATAAAAAATCGATTTTAACTGTATATAACCCTTTAAAGAGTCTTTGATTGAGGTACAAAGGGTCTCGAATACAGATTGTTCCGAAATGACCAATCGGCCAAAGAATTCGGAAGAAAATGAAATTAAACTTCCAAGAATATCGTTGCCAAAATTTTCGGGAGATTACGAATCGTGGATCTCATTTCGAGATTTCTTTAAGAGTTTAATCCACGAAAAAGCTTCATTAAGTAATGTTGAAAAACTTCATTACTTAAAGTGTAGTCTTTCGGGTGAAGCAGAAAGTCTGTTAAAACAATTCCAGATAACAGATGCGAATTATCAAGTGGCATGGAAGGTTTTGGTTGAACGTTACGATAATAAAGCAACGTTAATGAACACACACTTGAAACGATTATTTAGTTTAGGGGTCGCAAATGAGTCAGCGGCATCAATAAAAATGTTACTAGATAAAACGGTCCAGGCAGTACAAGTGTTGGAGAACATGAAAAGACATGTGGCAAGCAGTAGTTGTATACATGACAACACAACGTTTACTTTCGGAGACGAGACAATTATGGGAGCAGCAGCAACCGGCTAGTGGAAAGCTGCCGACTTTCATTGAGTTGAAAGCCTTTTTGGAAAATCGATTTCGCGCCTTGGAGGCTTCTGGA